>CM056058.1:38242591-38611794 GCA_029574335.1 Rana kukunoris
CCGCCGCTTCCAATTGAATTGCCCGCTTTCTGGGAACATGTGAGCCTTCGCCCGCCCTTCTGACGCAACTGGCACCACACGGGGGGACTTTTCTAAGAGCTTGTCCGTGGCATCAGAGGGGGGCGTGGTCGGCAGACAGCGGGGGGATTTCAATTGGAAGCGGCGCCTCCGGCGAAGAAAAACAAGAAGATGCGGCGACGAGAGGACAGCGGAAGGAGAAGAAGATGGAAAGAAACACGCCGGGCGGCAAGATGCGGGAATAGAAGACCCAAGACAGAAGCAGAGGAGGAAGAAGAAGAAGAAGAAGAAGAAGGAGGGAAGAACCGAAGGAAAGAAGAAAAGAAGAAGAAAGAAGATAATAAAGGACTTGTCAAAAACCGGCTATTGTCGTTTTTTTCACTTCACACTTTTTTTTTCTCGTGAAATGGTAGAGGTACAAGGTACCCCATTACCATTTCACACAGGGGGGGGGCGGATCTGGGGGGCCCCTTTGTTAAAGGGGTCTTCCAGATTTCGATAAGCCTCCTGCCCGCAGACCCCCACAACCACCGGGCAAGGGTGTTGTGGGAAGAAGACCCTTGTCCTCATCAACATGGGGACAAGGTGTTTTGGGGGGGCACCCCAAAACACCCTCCCAATGTTGAGGGCATGTGGCCTGGTTCGGTTCAGGAGAGGGGGGGGGCCGCGCTTTGTCCCCCCCTCTTTTCTGCGGCCGGCCAGGTCAACGTGCTTGGATAAGGGGTCTGGGTTTGGATTTTAGGGGGGGACTCCACGCCATTTTTTTTTTTTTTTTTTATTTGGGGTGGAGTTCCCTTAAATTCCACACCAGACCTGAAGGGTCTGGTTATGGATATTTGGGGGGAACCCCACGTCATTTTTTTTTTTTTTAACATTTTTTTTTTGTTAATGACGGCGGGGGGGCCGGCGGGGGTCCCCTTAATATCCATACCAGACCTAAAGGGTCTGGTTATTGATTGATTTGGGGGGACCCCCACGCTTTTTTTTGTTCGGTTTTTTTTTTTTTAAATGAAAATGAATTCTCCTGCAATTGCCGGGAGCCGACAATTCATTATTGCCGCGAGTCAGTTTTTTTTAAACGGCTTTTTTTTTTCCTTTTTTTTTTTTCTTTTTTTTTTTCAGAATGTCATTTTGTGCAAAGACATATTTCTAACCACAGGAAAAGTGCGCTTTTTCACCGCTGCTGACATTCCCCCCCCCCCCCCCCCATGGTACGAATTTTAAAATAATTATTCAAATGACGTGGGGTTCTATCCAAATTCCATTACAGGCCCTTCAGGTCTGATATGAATATTAAGGGGAACCCTGCTGTCATTTGTTTTAAAAAAATGACGTGGGGTTCCCCCCAAATATCCATAACCAGACCCTTCAGGTTTGGTGTGGAATTTAAGGGGAACTCCACTCCAAATTTAAAAAAAAAATGGCGTGGTGTCCCCCCTAAAATCCACACCAGACCCCTTATCCGAGCACGTTGACCTGGCCGGCCGCAGAAAAGAGGGGGGGCAGAGCGCAGCCCCC
The DNA here is from genome assembly GCA_029574335.1 of Rana kukunoris. Lineage (NCBI taxonomy): Eukaryota > Metazoa > Chordata > Amphibia > Anura > Ranidae > Rana > Rana kukunoris. The sequence continues at coordinate 38,244,128 of CM056058.1, forward strand.
CCTCTCCTGAACCGCACCAGGCCACATGCCCTCAACATTGGGAGGGTGTTTTGGGGTGCCCCCCAAAACACCTTGTCCCCATGTTGATGAGGACAAGGGTCTCTTCCCCACAACCCTTGCCCGGTGGTTGTGGGGGTCTGCGGGCAGGAGGCTTATCGAAATCTGGAAGACCCCTTTAACAAAGGGGCCCCCCAGATCCCGGCCCCCCCTGTGTGAAATGGTAATGGGGTACACTGTACCTCTACCATTTCACGAGAAAAAAAAAGTGTGAAGTGTAAAAAACGACAAGAGCCGGTTTTTGACAAGTCCTTTATTATCTTCTTTCTTCTTCTTTTCTTCTTTCCTTCTGGTTCTTCCTCTTTCTTCTTCTTCCTCTGCTTCTGTCTTGGGTCTTCTATTCCCACATCTTGCCCGGCGTGTTCTTCCATCTTCTTCTCCTTCCGCTGTCCTTCTCGTCCGCATTTTCTTCTTCTTGTTTTTCTTCGACGGAGGCGCCGCTTCCAATTGAAATCCCCGCTGTCTGCCGGACCACGCCCCCCTCTGACGCCACGGGCAAGCTCTTAGGAAAGTCCCCGTGTGGTGCCAGTGCGTCAGAGGGGGGCGTGGTCACATGTTCCAGAAAGCGGGCAATTCAATTGGAAGCGGCGACTCCGGCAAAGAAAAAGCCGCGCACAAGCTTCAAATTGAATTGCCCGCCCTCTGACATGTGACCACGCCCCCCTCTGACGCACTTGCAGCACACTCCTAAGAGCTTGCCCGTGGCGTCAGAGGGGGGCGTGGTCCGGCAGACAGCGGGGATTTCAATTGGAAGCGGCGCCTCCGGCGAAGAAGATGCGGACGAGAAGGACAGCGGGAGGAGCAGAAGATGGAAGAACACGCCGGGCAAGATGCGGGAATAGAAGACCCAAGACAGAAGCAGAGGAAGAAGAAGGAGGAGGAAGAAGAAACCCGAAGGAAAGAAGAAAAGAAGAAGAAAGAAGATAATAAAGGACTTGTCAAAAACCGGCTCTTGTCGTTTTTAACCCTTTACATTTTTTTTTCTCGTGAAATGGTAGAGGTACAAGGTACCCCATTACCATTTCACACAGGGGGGGGGGGGGGGGCGGGATCTGGGGGGCCCCTTTGTTTAAAGGGGTCTTCCAGATTTCGATAAGCCTCCTGCCCGCAGACCCCCACAACCACCGGGCAAGGGTTGTGGGGAAGAAACCCTTGTCCTCATCAACATGGGGACAAGGTGTTTTGGGGGGCACCCCAAAACACCCTCCCAATGTTGAGGGCATGTGGCCTGGTGCGGTTCAGGAGAGGGGGGGGCAGCGCTCTGTCCCCCCCTCTTTTCTGCGGCCGGCCAGGTCAACGTGCTCGGATAATGGGTTTGGTGTGGATTTTAGGGGGGACTCCACGCCATTTTTTCTTAATTTGGAGTGGAGTTCCCCTTAAATTCCACACCAGACCTGAAGGGTCTGGTTATGGATATTTGGGGGGAACCCCACATCATTTTTTTTTTAAATTGACGGCGGGGTTCCCCTTAATATCCATACCAGACCTAAAGGGTCTGGTTATTGAATTTGGGGGGACCCCCACGCTTTTTTTTCGTTTTTTTAATGAATGAATTCTCCTGCAATTGCCGGGAGCCGACAATTCATTATTGCCGCAAGTCAGTTTTAAATGGCTTTTTTGCTTTGAAAAATGTCATTTTGTGCAGAGACAGTTCTAACCACGGGAAACATGCGCTTTTTCACATGCTGACATTAGAGACCCCCATGGTACGAAATTTAAAGAAAAATTACACTTTTATTATTGCACTTTTAGCATTATTAAAATCACTGCTCCCGAAAAAACGGCCGTTTTAAAAAATAAAAAAAGCATTGGTACATGTCCCCTGGGGCAGGACTGAGGTCCCCAAACACTTTTTAGGACAAAACTTGCAGATTAGCCTTTAAAATTCACAATTAAGATTTCCCCCATAGACTTATACAGGGAGTTCGGCGGCGGCTTTACTTATCAATCACATCGTGCTGCTGCTGCGGCCGGTTCATGCGCCTAATTAGGGCTTCATCCAGCGCACTAATTAAGGCATGTACCGGCGCAGCGCAGATTCATTAGTAAATCAGCCCCTATGTATAATTTATTTTGCAACTCTAATTTTTCATTTGTATATTCATACATTATTCATGTATTTCTGCCCAGATGTCTGTCCTCTGGTCCCGGTTTTTCACCCGCTCATTGAATGGAATCCCTTGGCGGTGGTGTTGATCCGCCTCTATGCCTCACGGCAGGTTGGGGGGGGGGTTTCCGATGTACACCTCATTTTTTCCCCTTATACTCCACGGGGGCCTCCTTATTTTGGCCGCTAGGAGGAGCTCCCAGCCTGCCGGCGCTGTTCCCTTATCCTTCCGGACGTCTCCTGCATTGCTGCGCATGCGCGTCGGGCGTGCACGGAACACGGTGACGTCACGTCGCTTTGACGGCGGTAGTGACGGCGGATGCCAGGGATTTTTTCGGTTCTTCCGGAACGCCAGGGAAGCCGCACTATGGCAGCCACTTCCGGTGGCTGCTTGGGTCCCCACATGCGTCCGACAAGTGTGTAATGGCCGGATCAGGCATACGGCTTCTTGAACTGACATTTGTTTGCTCTCTTGCAATTCAAGGAATACTCACTATTTTCCTTTGTATATCTGTCTGTAAATCCCTAGGATAATTAATATAGTCTTTAATATTTAATATTAATATATCTTACACTCATCCAGAGGGATCCTCGAGCAAAACATTTTACAGGTCATTGCTAAGTGGTATACTTCTATTACTCAGACAGCCCAGATAATAAGTTTTCTTTTTCTTTTTTTCTCACTTTCACACTACTTCATCACTACATCCACCATCACATGCTCCATTCCATATTTTGGTTATTTCTTACTCCACACTAGCACATTCCGAGCAGTACGTTGTCCATTATATATTTATTCCAGTCACATCCCACATCCTACATTTCTCACATCTCTTCCCCACATTTTTACATTTGTTCTTTGACTTTTTTATTGGCATCCCTTCATATCCCTGCTTACAGCCCACACCACTTTCTCACATCCGCTCTTCACTTAATCCCACACATTTCTTGTTTCCATTGTACCCGTTGACTGTCTGTTTAAATTCCACTTAGATTGCAACCATTATGATATATATTTTTTTCAGGGAGGTGCGTCCCAGTTTGGACAACGATTTCCCACTCCGCCTGGCCTTGATCCTCTCCATCCCGTCCCGTTTCCATCTGTATCCACCCTTTCCCCTTGCCTAATGTGGGGTCCCCACTTTTGCGACTTCTCGTAGGTGTGACCCACCCACCCCACATTTCGGCCCACTCTATCTATCTTGGCCGCCTCCTCTCTTTTGAGTGTCCCTTTGGATTTTACCTGCTCCTGGCGGTGGGTGTTTTTCGGTTGATCACCGGTTCCAATTTGTGACACTCATATATATATATATGTGTTTAACTCATTGTCTACAATATTGAATTTACATATTAGAACTATACAGCTATGTCGTCTTGTTTGTGTATTCTAACAAGCTTCATTATTGTATATATTTCCTTATAGAACCTATACCTGCAAACTTATTTCCCCCTGAAGATGACCCACATCAACTAAAGGGTCGAAACGCGTCGGGTACTTTGCGCAATAAGTTATTGATCAATTATACTTATTGTGACTGTATACAAAATGTTTTTATATTACTTTTTGGAGTTCATGCCTGGATTCTTTATTAGAGGGTTCTTTTTTTACTTTGTAACTTATTTCCCTCTGAATAAATCATACAATAACTTTTTCTATTTTTTTCATTGTAATTTCTTGACATTGGTTTCTGCAACTCAAAGCCCCTAGGGGTACTTTTCCTTTTTTCTCAATATCGATTCAGGGGTGTGCAGCGCTGTAAACCACAGCTTGTATCGCCTTTCTTTGCTAAAATGTATATATAGATGCACACTAGCAGTTGGGAATTTCATACATATGGTTTGGCTTTGCCTGCAGATTCAGGAGTTTTGGCAGAAGGTCGTGGCTGATATAACCTCAATTAGTGGCGTGGCTGTACTGTTTAGCTTTGGTGCTATTGCTGGGCCCACCTCCATTCACAAGAAGTTGTTTATCTTTTATTCCGCATTCTATGCTAGAAAAGCAATCCTGCTTCAGTGGAAAGCTACTGAGCCGCCTGGGTTGTCCACCTGGTGAAAGCTGGTGAACGATACTCTGCCCTTGTATAAGCTGACGTACATGGGACGTAACTGCCCCAAAAAGTTTGAAATAATCTGGGCGGCTTGGGTAGCAGCTAGACGGCTGATGATATAGTGTTCTCTGATTATTTTTATTTCATTATTGTAGCGCTCACCCCTGAAGGAGCCGCTGGTTAGATTTGGGATTGGCGTATTTAAGTTACCTCTGTGATGGTTCTAGGGGTGATGAGAGCAGTAATAGAATGTCCAGACCGTTGGTTGACGTTTTCAATGCTTTATTTTTGGTCCAACACGACCAACAGTCAACTTGAGGTAGATAGAGTAGATTGGTAAAAAAAAAAAAAAAAAAAAGGAATAACCTTTTGACACAAGTGCTACGTCATAATGGTTTTGGTACCTCTTTCTTGAGCTGGGTTTCGGCTGTTTATGACTCCCCCCAGGCCAAGGTAAGGTACTATGGTTTTGAGTCATCCACCTTACCTATTAGGAGGGGAACCCGTCAGGGCTGCCTGCTCTCCCCGCTCCTGTTTGCCCTGGCTTTAGAGCCCTTGGCGGAAGCTATTAGATCCCATCCGGACGTTTCGGGGTTGGAGGTGGCGGGCACTTCACACAAATTGTCATGACATTCTGTTGACCATTACCAAACCCAGAGTTTCCCTCCCCAATCTGTTGTTCCTTCTGGATATTTTTGCCTCGTTCTCTGGCTTATCGGTTAATTTGGCAAAATCTAAAGCGATGTCTATTAATCTCCCGCCCTCGGAACTGGAGCCCCTACAGTCTGCTTTTTCCTTCCCATGGTTATCTTCATTACCTTATTTGGGAATTAAGCTTACTCCAAAATACTTAGACTTATACCGAGCTAATTTTCCTTCCCTTTTTGAGAAACTGTCGGCTATGCTTACAGTTTGGTCCACTCTTCCGCTTTCTTGGTTTGGAAGAGTGGCGACTGTGCGCATGACTTACCTCCCGAAATTACTTTATTATTTCCGTGTTTTGCCAGTCCAGGTTCCATCTCATATTCTCTGAATACACCAGCGGAAAATTCTGCAGTTTGTCTGGGGCTCCACGAGACCCAGGATTAAGAGGCAGGTTTTATATACCCGTAGAATCAACGGGGGGCTCTCAGTCCCTAATTTACTAGCATATTACACAGCAGCAGGTATTGCCCTATTGTCCCATCTTCATGAGAAGCAATAAATGCCATTATGGGCCACCCTTGACTTAGTGGACTCCCATCCGATACCACTAGCTTCCCTCCCTTGGCTCCCTCAGGCACACCGCCCGCCCAATATGGGTCCTTTCTTGGCCCACTCCCTTCGGTTGTGGCATACGGTCAAAATACTCAGCGGGCCTGATTTCCTCTAATCTTCCGCTACTCTGTCTCTTTCACTGCCCACTATTCCCCCCGGGTTGTGACAACCCGTTACAGTTCTCATGGTGGACTGACCATGGTTTTGTTGATGTTCATTCCATGCTCACCCCAACCAAGATTATCTCTTTTGCAGTCTTGCGTTCCTCTCATGACATCCTCCTTAGGGAGCATTATATTTATCTCCAACTCTGACATTTTCTCCAACAACTTATAAAATCCCAACCCACGCCCTACATTATGACCCCTTTTGAAAGGTTATGTAGATCGCATCCCCAGTCCTCGGGGCTTATATCTTTGATTTATACTGCTATCTAAAAAACCACCACTGAGCCCTTATCACCTCCAATGGGAGGCTGAGCTTGGGAAACAACTTGATCCGGAGGACGGGCACACTATGACCATAGCACTGTCCAAATGCTAAAAAGAGGACATTCTTAGAGAAAACGCTTACAAGGTATTCTATAGGTGGAACTATACCCCAGCCAGATTGGCAAGTTTTATTCCATCCTACTCCCCTTTATGCTTCCGTGGGTGCTCTCAGAAGGGTACGATGGCGCACATCTGGTGGATCTGCCCCAGGGTATGCAGATTGTGGGTTAGAGTTTATGCGTTGCTCTGCAATCTCTTCAACACCAACCTAAAAAGGGACCCTTTTGAGGCCTTTTTGTGGAAATCAAATACTGAGCATCTTCGCCCTGGACGCCAGTTAGCGGCACATATTTTTACTGCCACTAAGTTGACCATAGCAAGGTCCTGGAAGACCCCGGCCCTCGGCTTTTAGCAGTTATTAACTGCGTAAATGACATTATGGTAAATGAGAAACTGACTGCCGTTCTATCGGACACTCATGATAAGTTTCTCCGGGTCTGGCAACCCTGGACGGCCCACAACCATTCTACTCGATTTGACTAAGCGTTGCTTTCCCTTTGATGAGCTTCTGTTCACCACACCCCGCAGACTACCCCTTTCCCCTACTCCCCTCTCTCTATTCTATCTCCTTCATTTCATTCTGGTTTCGTCTCTTCACCTTTTCTCAAATTTTTCTCTCTGCTGCTCAGGCTTGGTCCTGTGGGGCTTGGACACGTGTTGTGATACTGTTTGTGCTGTAGACTGGTGAATTTCACCATCTTTTATACAATCCCCCTTTTTTTTGTACTATTGCATGGTATCTCAACATCTCGTTTTAAGTTTGTTTGTTCTTTTTTTTTTTTTCAATTTATTATTACTTGTAATCCAGCAAGACAGCTGGTGGGTCCCCTAAATCAATATACTACAACCTTATCAGGTCACGCAAGGTATGGACTTCCTTTTGTTGATCGGTTACACCGCCCTTGGACATCTGCTGTTCTAATTTCAGTTCTCGGGAGTAATATTTTTTATTCATTTTTTTCTCTGTTGTCTGCAGCTTTGTATTTGTTACTTTATGATGTGTCCATCATTGTTTTGTACTTTCTTGCTGATGTGTGTTTTAAATAAAACCTTTTTTACAAGAAAAAAAGAATAACCTTGCAGATACAGGCTGTGGATAATAGAAGCAGTCCTGCCTCCAACGAATGTGTTTGTCTCGACGCCACTCCAGCCGGAGTGGGTACAGCGCCCCTGGACAGATCCCTCTCATAGGCCTGGCAGCCAGAAAGTCACTGGGAATGCTGAGAAGGAACAAGTCTCTGCCACCGACTTGGCTCTTATAGAATTTGGTTTAGTAAAGGGTCTCTGCCACAGGCCCTGTACTCAGGAACATGAACGTAGAGCGAATTCTCTCAGTCAATAATTAAGGAGCCACTGACTGACAGTTTGCTGTATACAACCTGTCAGTGTCCGGTCACTCAGACCCCTGATGGTTTTGTCTGCGCCCTATTGGTTCACCTGCCTCTGGGTTCACCTCAGACCGACCAGCACCCAGCTTGGGATCCTTTTCTCTTAAAGTAGGGGACCCAGCAAGTCGCTGGGGCCCCTTGGCAATTTCAGTTGTTCTGAGCCATGAGGGCCCAGAGTTTGGCCTTCGCGTAGCACGGGACCCGGCCAGGTAGGACATAGTGGTGGGGCCCGTGATGTGCGCACACCCTGAAGGTGGGTGCCGCACCTAGAACTGTCTGCCACAGATATATCCTCCCCCAGCATGCCCCGTGAGGGAAACACTCCTCCAATTGGCTGCTGGGGAAAAGCGGCTCTGCCTGAACCCCTCTGGAGCCACCTGCTGCCCAGAGATCAGACCGCATCTCTGGAGCGCAGAATGACCCACAGGACAATTTAGGGCTGACAGCAGCCCAAATTTACCACAAATCACCTGGGTGAGAGCAGGTAAGTCTCTCACCCCACTAAATTTACAATAGCGTCCCTTCTGAAAGTAAGGTGGCGCTACATACTCCCTCCACTTGAAAGGACACTGTCCCCAGTGTCCTAAGGCATTCAAGCTTGAATGCCGGCCTGGATCTGGTAAACAGTAAAGGAAAGTAGGAAAAAGAGAAAATAAACAGTTGCATAACTTTGAGGTACAAGTATTAGTTTCCTTGAATATTATAGGAAAAACTATGGCATTACACAACACTACAATAACATACACATCCCTATCTATCTATGCTGCCCATTTTCCGACAGTGTTGATAGTAGGTAGGTCCAATAACCTGCATAGTAAATATAAAAAAACATACATACAAAATATACATTCCAATATATAAATATATATATATATATATATAAAAAGGGGGGGAGATATATATATTATTTACAATCTCCAAGATCGGAATTGAGACTACACTCTCCCGTCAGACAGCGAAGTCTCCCCTCCTCCCAGGAAGCTATATTAAGTGCTAAGCATTTCTTTACTCTGTTGCAAGAAATAGAACAAGTAAAAAAAACAAAAGATACATTAAAGTCCTGCAATATTACGTTGCAGAACACTGCCCCTAGCGATCAGTGCGCTAGTACTACACGGCAGTCCAAGTTCAATTCAAAAGGTGTAGCAGTAAGAGGGAAATAAAAAAATGAAGCATTTCCATCACTGAGTTTTCTTCGGGTGCTGTGGGGGAGTGAACAAGAGCCATTTCCATCACTGAGTTTTCTTCGGGTGCTGTGGGGGAGTGAACAAGACCCTATTCTAAATAACTGAGATACCCCCAAACCAAAGTTCTGCACATGCACCAATATGTGGATCCGGGAAGGGAATAAACAAACAAAAATGTGATTAGGGGTAAAGGTCCTTGTCTATAACTTCTCCAAAAGCAGCAGGTTCAATAGTATAGGCATGGGGCTTATTTGTAAAAACGAGGGTCAGGAAGGGAAATAACATCTCCATTAGCACTTGTGGAGGTCACAGAAAAAGTCTGGTCTGCTTTTCCTGGGCACTTCATGACAACACGATCACTGAAAATGTGGCGACCCCAAATCCACTCCTTGAGGCAGGCCTCTAAACGGTCTCCATGACAAATCAGAGAGTATTGCGACTCACGCTCCCTCTTTGGAACATTCAACCGTTCCCATACAGCTTCTCTGTATCATCCCTCTCTCTCCTGGTCAATTTGGTAAAGGAGAGAGGATGGCATGTATGGATATTCATATCCATAGCGGGCAGCAACCTTGAGTATCACCACGCGCTGCAAACGGCCAAGTTGGGCAACGTGCGGGGGTCTCCGCCTCCCCGCAACACTATAGCATCCGGGGCCCCGTCTCCCCAGGTCAGCTGCGAAAAGTCCCGATGCAATGCGTCGGACCTACGCGGTGCGCTCCGGCCAGAGCGTTTCTTTCGTCTTGTGCGGGAGGCTCGAAATTCTTCATAGCCCTGAGATTCCGGAAACATTGTCTCAAACAGATATTCATCTCCAACATCTGAAGAAGAGTCTAATTCGGAGGAGTTATACTCCTCCGCAGGCAGATAAGCACGCACCTTGGATGGGTCTCTTGGCCAGTCCGGTAGACAACGTCGGGCAGGTAGGCCTCGACCGCAGCCACGGGAGGCCTGTGCAGGGCCCTCTCCAATAGAAGCACGCCACACGGAGACCGCAGTGGCTGTGGTGGTCTCCGGTATGGCTTCGGCCTGTGCACTTGTCACACAAGACACAGAGTCTTTTTGGCTCGTCTCGTCCAGTTCGCTTACCTCCAGCAATGGCGAGGCAATGGTTAGCAGAGTCAGAGTGGACGAGACGGTGACAACCTCCAGATCAACAGCCTACAGCTCAATGATCTCTACCAACAGGAAGGGTTCCGGCCAGGTAGTTTCCTCTTCCGCAGTAACAGTCCCGGAGATCCAATTCAACCGATACTCCCAAGGAGGTTCAGCGGGTGGCTTAACTGTAAAAAGGTAGGCCCGGCATCTGTGGCACCGGGCAAATGCATCAAATGTACGGTCAGCTCTGTACACCGAGGGCAGGTCAGTCCGAGCCCCTCTGATCCTCCGCTGGAGAAAAGCACGAACTGTCCCTCCGTAGACATCCAGATCCCTGTATTAGTGAGGGGTACCTCGGATGAGGCAAACATGGTGAAGGTCCCCGATGAAGTCATGGGTGGCCTCAATCGCTGAGAAGCGCCGAGCGGAAACATAGGAACAGACATCTCGCACGTGGTACTTCTCTCTCACAGGCGCACAGCAACTGGTGGTTTGGCACGAAGATGGGCGTTACCTTCCTCAATTTGGCGCAAAACTTTATCCTATGTCTCACGCAGGGGTGGGTGACTCCTCCCACTTGAAGAACTTGTCTGGACACGTCCCAGGCGCGTGCCTCACTGCACGTGTGCCCACACTTAAGCCGTCCGTGGTTAACTACTTTACGACCGTACAGTTCAATACACAACACTTCTTGCTCTCAGTAATAAAGTACTCACAGTTCCGTTGCTATAGGTAACAGCCGAATCCCGAACGAGCCCCCACGTGAAGTGCTCACCCCCGAAGGAGCCGCTGGTTAGATTTGGGATTGGCGTATTTAAGTTACCTCTGTGATGGTGTCTAGGAGTGATGATGGTGATGAGAGCATTAATAGAATGTCCAGACCGTTGGTTGACGTTTTCAATGCTTTATTTCTGGTCCAACACAACCAACAGTCAACTCGAGGTAGATAGAGTAGATTGGTGAAAAAAAGAATGACCTTGCAGATACAGGCTGTGGATAATAGAAGCAGTCCTGCCTCCAACGAATGTGTTTGTCTCGTCGCCATTCCAGCACAGGTCCCTCTCACAGGCCTGGCAGCCAGAAAGTCACTGAGAATGCTGAGAAGGAACAAGTCTCTGCCACCGACTTGGCTCTAATAGAATTTGGTTTAGTAAAGGGTCTCTGCCACAGGCCCAGTACTTAGGAACATGAACGTAGAGCGAATCCTCTCAGTCAATAATTAAGGAGCCACCGACTGACAGTTTGCTGCATACAACCTGTCAGTATCCGGTCACTCAGATCCCTGATGGTCTGCGCCCTATTGGTTCACCTGCCTCCGGGTTCACCTCAGACCGACTCCCCACCGAACAGCACCCAGCTTGGGATCCTTTTCTCTTGAAGTGGGGGACCCAGTAAGTCACTGGGGCCCCTTGGCAATCTCAGTTGCTCTGAGCCATGAGGGCCCAGAGTTTGGTACTCCGCGTAGCACGGGCCTCGGCCAGGTAGGCCATAGTGGTGGGGCCTGTGATGTGCACACACCCTGAAGGTGGGTGCCGCACCTAGAACCAGGAACCTGTGAAGACCCCAAAAAATGGAATCTGCCACAGATATACCCTCCCCCAGCATGCCCCACGAGGTAAACACTCCTCCAATTGGCTGCTGGTGAAAAGCGGCTCTGCCTGAACCCCTCTGGTGCCACCTGCTGACCAGAGATGAAACCGCATCTCTGGAGCACAAAATGACCCACAGGACAATTCAGGGCTGACAGCAGCCCAAATTTACCACAAATCACCTGGGTGAGAGCAAGTTAGTCTCTCACCCCACTAAATTTACAATAGCGTCCCTTCTGAAAGTAAGGGGGCGCTACATTATCTTTTTTTTTTTTTCTTTGATGTCCAGTGTCTTATGGGGTATGCTTATCATTATACGGTACTCCTCTACCCTTTAGATGAGATACTTGGAAGTTTTCTTTCTGTGTATGATTCTTCGTGTCACTGTGATCATTGTTAAATGTCATGATGCTCTGATCTGTATCACTTGTAATGTGTAAGCCTGTACTCGGTTGATTATTTCAATAAATATTCCTTCTGTTAAAATAAATAAATAAGGTTATTAAACATATTATCCATTCAGATCAGGTAGGATTCATGCCCAATATGTCAACCGCATTCAATATCAGACGTACATATTTGAATATGCAGGTTCCTGGTTCCGGGCCACTCAAATCGTGCCTTTTTTGGTATTAGACACAATCAAGGCCTTCGACAGTATTGAAATGGCCATACCTATGGGCCATCCTCTAAAAATGTGGGCTTGGCTCTGGCTTCTGCCAGTGGGTATGGTTGTTATACTCCGCTCTGGTGCCATCGGTTAGGGTCAATGGCCTTTAATCTCCCAGTTTTACACTCCACTCCCCCCCTGCTTTTTGTCCTGGATATAGAGCCCTTGGCATGTCTTATGCAGGCCCCTTTTGAGGTTACCGGTTTGGTTAGGGGAGATATGGAGGAAAATATATCATTATATGCAGATAATCTTTTTTTCTTGACCAATACCTGCTCATCCCTGCCGGTGGTAATGAAATATATTAAGGAGTTTGGCAAGTTTTGCAGGTTAGGCATAAACTGGGAGAAATCCATGCTAATGCCTCTGGATCCCCTTCCAGATTCATTGCCATATACACTTTCTCATCTTAAGGTTGTTTCTTCTATAAAATATTTGGGTATAACTATGTCTAAAAAATAAAAAATAAATAAAAAATAACGATGTCTGACTCCCCACAGTCATATATTGTATACCAAATATTCTGAATGAACAAAATCCCCAGGGGGTATTTGGCGCCTAACTAAGCTTAAAAATCAAAATCAAATCAAAATAGTAGTGCTAAAAAATACCTAAAAGTTTCTTAATATTAAACAATATATTTGTGATACAGAAAATATTGTGAGGAATGCAGGAATATATAAAAAAGTGAAAAATGTATATAAATACAGTATATGTGAAAAAAGCGTCCACATTCAAAATTCAAAAGTGATAATATTCCAGGTGTAAACAATTAAAGTGTCCAAAGGAAAACAAATCTTCAAGAAATCTTCTTAATTTGAGATTTTTCACCACACCAAAGTGCTCAGTGACTCCACACCCATAGAAATTGCGCTTACCAATGCGATATGCCTTGCATTCTCATGCTTGGCACAAACAGCAAAATATTTCTCCACACAAACTGATCAATTCCACCAGTGATTCTCACAAGCCGAATCGTTGTTCCACATGAACAGTAAAGTGACTTCAATGGTGAAGTATATGAAACTTATTTATTAAAATCAGTAAAAAAACATCACACATTGCACTCACATTAGATACAGCAAATCAAGACACTTCAATAGTGAACTAAGCAGCGGGTTACTCACAGGTGATTATCTTGTTTCAAATAAAAACCATCAGCCTCACTCGTCACTTCAAAAACACACTACACATGCGATGGTCGGTACTCGGATGCTTCCTCGGTGTGCCGTGTAACTTCCCCTAGACTAGTTTCGTCGCTCAGGACTTCTTCACGCAGGGTTGGTTACACAGACTCATAACTTCCCTTCTATCACTGGGCTGACCTCCGACATGCATCATGTTACGCCCACTTGTCCGCCCGTCAGCCCAAATGTGAATCACACTCTATTAATTTAAGATGCTAATCAATCCATCCACCTGTCTGTTCCAAAGAACCTGCATCACATTATGTCAGCACTCAATGCGTGTCCCCATGACCACAATGCAACAAGTGTCTACAAACAGGAAATGTATGCAATCCATCAGTAATTGGCAATACATCTCAATTATACATATTATGACATTGCTATTTGATTACTCTCGGTGCACAATGGTTGTATGTATCAAATAGATAATCCAAAGCCTTAAATTAAAATAAAACACCATAACTGAAAAATAAAAAAAGTAATGCGCTCATCTGAGTGCATAATTACATGCCTCTCTGGGTTGGGAAAAATGTGTGTATATATTACACTATACACATACATATAACAAATGTAAATGTGAGTGACCATACTCCCACATTATTTCTACCTTATAAAATACGTATCAGGTCATGTATATACCCCCCTTCATATCTCAGAGACATATCCCAAACAGACGGATAGGCATTAACGTTCCTACTGAAACTACATACATGAGAAAATAAAATAAAATGTAGGAGTTACTAACAAAGCAGTTCAGGTCAAGTTCGATATTTAACCCTCTAGGGTGGAGACTCCCGAGAAGAAATATCCACTTTGTTTCTCTCTTAGAGAGTAGGGATGAGCCGAACACCCCCGCGTTCGGTTTGCACCAGAACATTCGAACATACCGACCGTTCGCGCAAACATTTAGAACCCCATTAAAGTCTATGGGACTTGAACGTTCAAATTCAAATGCGCTCATTTTAAAGCCCAATATTCAAGTTATTGTTGGAAAACGTCTTTGAGAACCCGGGTCTTGCCCCAGGGAACATGTATCAATGGAAAAAAAGGTTTTAAAAACTGTAGTTTTTTCTGGAGCAGCGATTTTAATAATGCTCAAAGTGAAAAAAAAAAGAGAAAAATTCCTTTAAATATCGTACCTGCTGGGTGTCTATAGTAGTGGCACATGTTTAGAAATGTCCCTGCACAACGTGAGATTACTATAAGAAAAAATAAATTTAATACTGCTTGCGGCTTTAACGTAATGTTTGGTCCCTGCAATATGGATACCCAACATTGAAAAAAATAGCATGAGTTTTCCCGCCACCCCTCCCCCAGGTCATTACAAGACCCAGTGCCAATCCTGACCTCCCTTGGGCCCTAAGCAAAATGACATGGCACATTAAAAATGAGAAGCGGGGGGCGCTGACGACAGTAACATGTCACATTAAAGAAAGTTGAGAAGCGGGGGGAGGGCGATTCAGTTTGCATGTGCCGCGTTATATACGTTTTTTATTCATTTATTCATTCAGGGGGTGTTCTGCTGTTGTAAATGACTCAGCCAGCGAGTTTAGAAGCGGGGTGAGGGGGCGAAAATGACTTCTCACCAGGCGGGGCCTCTAGTAATTTGGGGGGCCCTTTGCAGCTTTGCGGGGCCCTAAGCGGCTTGCATAATGAGCCTATAGCGATGATCGGCCCTGACAAGACCCTTTGGCCCTATATACTTTGAACAGCAGTATACAGGCGGTGCAGTTAAACATTGGCAGAAAAATGTGGCCTTAGGCACAACACAACACTGCAACCCCTCACAGATACTGTAATTGGAGTGCAACAAAGAGCCACATGCAAAGTATTGCATCAAAAATTGTTAATAGACGCCCCTGTTAAACAGGGGCAGAAAAATTGGGCCTTAGGCCCTGGTGGCGGAGCCCAGAAACAAAAATGTTCTTACTAGCTATCAGCAAGATCAGTGAGGAGAAAAAGAATATTCCATCAGCAGCATAACAGGACAGTCACTCAGCATCAGCATAGGCAGTCTCAAATGGATCTGACATTTCAAAAAAATTATTCAGTTACATCAGCATCGGGTGCTTGGTAGCTGGTGTTGATCCAAGTCTGATTCATTTTGATGAAGGTCAGTCGATTGGTCACAAAGCCTCCAGCAGCACTGAATGTGCATTCTGAAAGAATTCTGGATGCAGGGCAAGCCAGTAGCTCAATTGCGTACTGTGCAAGCTCTGGCCAGTGATCCATCCTCAAGACCCAGTAAGCCAGAGGATTTTCGGTGGGGAAGGTGTCCAAGTCGGATCTTGCCCCTAGGTATTCCCGCACCATGTAAACCAGACGCTGGCGATGGTTGCTGGAACCGGTCAGACCTTGGGGCTGTGGATTAAAAAATTGTCTGAACGCATCGGTCAGATGGCCACTTTCTCCACCGCTCCTTCTGTGACTCACCTAAGCCTCAGCAACACGTTGTCCAGGACCAGGATTTGGTAATCCCCCAGGTTCTGGGAACGTGTTGCACAGACCCTTCTGCAAGGCCTCCCGCAGAAGTTTCATCTTCTGTTCCCTCTGCGACGGAAAAATAAGCTCTGCAACCTTATTCTTGTAACGTGGATCAAGGAGAGTTGCCAGCCAGTAATGATACCTCTCCTTGATACCACGAACACAAGGATCCTTACGCAGGCTTTGCAGGATCAGGGAGGCCATGCAGCGTAGGTTTGCTGAGGCATTCGGGGCACAGTCCTCTGGGTCACTGAGGATGACAGCCACCTCATTCCAGCCACGTAAAAGTCCATGGGTTCCTTGGGACTGTAAGTGATCCCTTGAAGACTGCTGATGCTGAGTAGGGATGAGCCGAACACCCCAGCATTCGGTTTGCACCAGAACCGTCGAACAGAACGACCGTTCGCGCGAACATTTAGAACCCCATTGAAGTCTATGGGACTCGAACGTTCGAATTCAAAAAGGCTCATTTTAAAGACCAATATTCAAGTTATTGTTGGAAAACATCTTTGAGAACCCGGGTCTTGTCCCAGGGAACATGTATCAATGGAAAAAAGTAAAAAAAAAACTGTCGTTTTTTCAGGAGCAGGACTCCTGAAAAAATTACCGTTTTTAAAACTTTTTTTCCATTGATACATGTTCCCTCGGGCAAGACCCGGGTTCTCAAAGACGTTTAAAGTACAATATTTAAAGTAATTTTTCTTTTCTTTTTATAAGTTAAGCATCATTAAAATCACTGCTCCAGGAGCAGACAATTTTCGAGTCGAACATACGTTCGTATCGAACGGAAAGCTCATCCCTAATGCTGAGTGCTAGGCTCCACCTCCATGCTGCTGATACAATCATCCTCCTCCTCCTCTTCCTGTGTGCTAGGTGGGCAAGCAGAACCACTGTCTGGATAAAGGGGGCCTTGAGAGGTAAGGAAGTCCTCCTCTTCCTCCCTCTGTTCTGCCTCAAGGGCCCTGTCCATTATTCCACGTAGCGTGTGCTCCAACATGTGAATAAGAGGGACAGTCTCACTGATGCATGCACTGTCACTGCTTACCATCCTCGTGGCCTCTTCAAATGGTGACAGGACAGTGCATGCATCCCTGATCAAGACCCACTGGCGTGGGGAAAAAAACCAAGCTCTCCTGACCCAGTTGGCACAGGTACTCATTGATGGCCCTCTGCTGCGTGTGCAGCCGCTGCAGCATGGCCAATGTAGAGTTGCATCTGGTGGGCATGTCACAGATTAGGCGGTTCTTGGGCAGGTTGTATTCCCTTTGGAGGTCTGTCAGCCGAGCAGTGGCATTATATGACCTCCGGAAATGCACACAGACTTTCCTGGCCTGCTTTAGGACATCCTGTATGCCCGGGTACCTGCCCAAGAACCGCTGCACCACCAAATTCAAACATGAGAAAAACAGGGCACATGGGTCAGTTTTCCCTGTCGCAGGGCTGAGAGGAGGTTGGTGCCATTGTCGCTTACCACCATTCCAGGCTTAAGCTGGCATGGCTTCAAACACCTCTGAGCCTGCCCCTGCAGAGCTGACAGAACCTCGGCCCCAGTGTGGCTCCTGTCTCCCAAGCACACCAGCTCTATCATCGCATGGCATCTCTTGGCCTGCATTCCTGCGTAGCCTCTCGTATGCCTACGGAGCACGGCTGGTTCCGAGGAGACATCAGCACAGGAAGAGGCCACAGAGGCAAAAGAAGAGGAGGGGGTGGAGGAGAGAGGTGTGTCACAACCAGTAGTAGTGTTTTGGAGGCGTGGTGGCGGAACAACCTCCAACACTAATGTACCTTGCCTTGCTTCCTTCCCAGCTGCCAGCAGATTCACCCAATGTGCTGTGAAAGAGAGGTTATGTCCCTGTCCATGCCTGCTGGACTATGAGTCAGCGGTAAGATGCACCTTACCACTGACCGCCCTGTCCAGCGAGGCATGGACATTGCCTTCCACATGCCAGGAGAGACCCGGAATCGCCTTCTGTGAGGAAAAAGTGGCGTTTGGGTACTTGCCACTGAGGTACTGCACATTCCACAAACTCACGGAAGGGGGCACAATCTACCAACTGAAAAGGTAGCAGTTGAAGTGCTAGCAATTTCGCTAAGCTAGCATTCAACCGCTGGGCATGTGGATGGCTGGGAGAGTACTTCTTTCGGCGATGCAACAGCTGGGGCAGGGAAATTTGTCTGGTACTACCGTGTTTCCCCGAAAATAAGACGTACTCCGAAAATAAGCCGTAGCGGGATTTCGACACAAGATCGAAATATAAGACACCCCTCCGAAAATAAGACGTAGCGATGTAGTGTCGAATCTCCGAAAATAAGACGTGGCGAATCTCCGATAATAAGACGTAGTGTCGTATGCGTAACGGCGCGGAGCGGGAAACAACACGTGATAGGCGTACAGTACTGTACTGGAACTGAAGTGAGGAGAAGAACGCTGTGTAAAGCTGTAAAGCTTCTCCCAGCACTGACCAGCAAACCCCTCTCTCACCCCACACAAACACCAGGGGATAGGGGGAAAAGCTGCTACTGAGCCCAAAGAGATCACCCCAGCTCCACTTTGCTCCACATCAGCTTTGCTGGCCTATCTTTCTGTACAGCCAGACAAGATGAGTGCAAAGAGAAGAAGTTGGATATCCGAATGGTCCAAAAATGGCGTGCAGAATACGATAATCTCAGTCTACAGGTGGACAGAGGAAATGCTAAGAAGCGCAAGTGTGGTTCAGGTAGGCAACCTTTATTTTCTGTAATAAAAATAAGACACCCCCCGAAAATAAGCCATAGTGTGATTTCTTGAGGAAAAAAATATATAAGACGGTGTCTTATTTTCGGGGAAACACGGTATCAGTAGATTGCCCGAATGTACTACTACTACTAGGTTGTGACACACCTATTTCTACACCTTCACTGCAGGCTTCAGAGAGGACTGGGGGTCTAGTGGGGTTGAGGGTCCCAGAAGGGCAAGGGGAGGTACGCTTTGGTCTTTGGTGTGGGTCTTTCTGGTGTGCTTGCCAACGAGCTGCATGGCAGGTCGACATATGTCTGGACAAGCATGTGGTGCCCAGGCGGGTGATGTTTTGGCCATGCGAGATATGCTTGCAACATATGTTGCAAATAGCAAAGGTACGATCTGATGGACATGTTTCAAAAAAGGCCCACACCAAAGAACTTTTGCTGTACCGTTCAGACACAGCAGCGACATGCACAAGCGTAGATGTGCGCTGTAATACAGTTGGTGTGCCCATAAGCTGACCCCTGGAGGGCATCCTGCCTCTTTGGAGATGTGCCTGTGCCTCGTCCTCCTCCTCCTCTTCCTATCAGGCACCCAGGTAGAGTCCTCCCTCCTCATCACGGTCAAAAACCTGGCAGTATGCTCCAGCTGGGGGAACATCACTGCCAGATTGCTGTCCCTCTCGGCCACCCCCTCTCCCTGGGCTCACATCAATGCCTTCCTCTATCTGTGTTCCATCATCAGAGCCTTCAAAACGCTGTGCATCTTCATTCAGCATGTACCCAACACTGTTTTGAAACAGTTTGGGGGACTCCTCAGGAGGACACGGTGGGACTAGGGAAGGATTGTGTGATGCCATTGTACAGAGGGAAGAGGAAGCCTTGGCAGCTGCTTTGCCTGACAAACTAAGATCAGTCTGTGTGAGAGAGAATGAGGAGGATGAGGACGGCTTGGTCATCCAATCTACTATTTTCTCTGCATGTTGAGGCTCAACACGGCCAGCTCCTGAAAAGAAGGACGAGCGGCCACGTGCTGAAGAGGATGCACCGCGTCCACCACCAGCGTTGCCTCTAGATGCAGAGCCTGCTTGCCCTCGTGACTCTCTGCCTCTCTTTGTTGTCCTTCCAGACATTTTAATGCGTTCAGGTGTAAATAAACACCACACGTGCACTTACAGTAAATGCGTTTACGTGCGATTAAACAGCAGAGGTGCACTTACAGTGAATGCCCTTACGTGCTACTAAAGAGCAAACTTGCACTTACAGTAAATGCGCTTAAGTGCTACTGAAGAGCAAATGTGCACTTACACTAAATGCGCTTACGTGCGATTACACAGAAAACTTGCACTTACAGTAAATGCGCTTACGTGCGATTACACAGCAAACTTGCACTTACAGTAAATGCGATTACACAGCAAACGTGCACTTACAGTAAATGCGCTTACGTGCGATTACACAGCAAATTTGCACTTACAGTAAATGCGCTTATGTGCGATTACACAGCAAACTTGCACTTACACTAAATGCGCTTACACAGCAAACTTGCACTTACAGTAAATGCGCTTACGTGCAATTACACAGCAAATGTGCACTTACACTAAATGTGCTTATGTGCGATTACAAAGCAAACTTGCACTTACACTAAATGCGCTTACGTGCGATTACACAGCAAACTTGCACTTAAAGCAAATGCGCTTAGGTGCAAATAAGCAGGACAATTGCAGTAACACCCAGTACGTTTAGGTGTAAACTAAACACAGCACACAGCCACAGGCAATACAACACGTTAGAGCACTGCAGCTATGCACAATCTCCTGCCTGCACAATCTCCTGCCCGACAAATACTAATAGCAGATCTAGCTAAGCTATACAGTGTATAAATGTATGTACAACTCCTAGGGATGTATATATATTCTCTACACACTGTAATAAAGCTAAACTGACTAGCCTGCTCTATCTAGCTAGCTAAAAAGATAATCTCTCTGTCTCTCTAATTGCTCTCTTTAACAAAGCCAGAACACACTACACGAGGCCGCCCATAGCACACGCCTTTCACGCCACATACTCCGATTACTCGCTCGTAACTACTACAGTATCGTAACTATGAAGGCTTTGTCGGTACAGATAGAAGATGTTTGTACAGACCCACAGGGTTGCTTCATAATCTTGGTAATCAGCTTTCAGGATACCTTTTATACCTTAGTTAATGTGTATCTTCCCCCCTATTTGACCCTCAGAGAGCTCAGCGAAGCTGGCCCCCCTACAATCAGCACAAATAAAAGCTCAAGTGTGTTTCTTTAGTGCTACGTGTGTGCTGTTTTGTGCCGCAAAAATTTACATTTGTGCTTCTTTTATTTTGAAGATATTAGCAATTGTTTTTTCCAGACTATGACAACACCTAGCCTCCCTACAACAGCCAAATGGCACAAAACTGGTCTTGTTGCTTAGTGCTACATTTGTGCTGTTTTGTCCTGCTAATATTTCCGTTCCATCTTTTATCGTTTTTGCGTTATTTATGATTTATTAAAGGTCACCAAAGGTCACACAGCCCCCCTACAATGTCCAAATGACACGAAACTGGTCTAGTTACCGTATTTATCGCGGTATAACGCGCTCCCGCGTATACCGCGTACCCCCAAAGTGCCCCCCAATCCTGTGGAAAAAAAGTTATTTTGTACTTACAGTTTTGGTGTCTTGCGCGGCGTCCATCGGCGGCCTCGTCGGGTTCGGTGTCCTTCTGCGGCTTCGGGTGTCCTTCTGCGGCGGGTCCGGTGTCCTCTTCGGCGGGTCCGGTGTCCTCTTCGGCGGGTCCGGTGTCCTCTTCGGCGGGTCCGGTGTCCTCTTCGGCAGGTCCGGCGTCCTCTTCAGCGGGTCCGGCGTCCTCACCGCTCGTTTCCCGCGCCGAGTTTTGAATACTGCGCCAGCATATACTGAGCGCAGTACACTCGGGCAGGCTCGGCAACTTCCGCGCTCACGTCCAGGACGTGACCGCGGAAGAAGCCGAGACTGGCCGAATATACCCGAGTGTACTGCGCTCGGTATATGTCGGCGCAGTATTCAAAATTCGGCGCGGGAAAGCGGGTATCGGCGTATATCGCGCACCCAAGATTTTGCCCTGATTTTCAGGGCAAAAAAGTGCGCGATATACGCCGATAAATACGGTAGTTAGTGCTACATTTGTGATGTTTTGTGCTGCTAAAATTTCCGTTCTACCTTTTATCGTATATGTTGCAAATAGCAAAGGTACGATCTGATGTACATGTTTCAAAAAAGGCCCACACCAAAGAACTTTTGCTGTACCGTTGAGACACAGCAGCGACATGCACAAGCGTAGATGTGCGCTGTAATACAGTTGGTGTGCCCATAAGCTGACCCCTGGAGGGCATCCTGCCTCTTTGGAGATGTGCCTGTGCCTCGTCCTCCTCCTCCTCTCTCCTATCAGGCACCCAGGTAGAGTCAGTGACCTCATCATCCCCTCCCTCCTCATCACTGTCAAAAACCTGGTAGTATGCTCCAGCTGGGGGAACATCACTGCCAGATTGCTGTCCCTCTTGGCCACCCCCTCTCCCTGGGATCACATCAATGCCTTCCTCTATCTGTGTTCCATCATCAGAGCCTTCAAAACGCTGCGCATCTTCATTCAGCATGTACCCATTACACAGCAAACTTGCACTTACACTAAATGCGCTTACGTGCGATTACACAGCAAACTTGCACTTACAATAAATGCGCTTACGTGCAATTACACAGCAAATGTGCACTTACACTAAATGCGCTTACGTGCGATTACAAAGCAAAATTGCACTTACACTAAATGCACTTACGTGCGATTACACAGCAAACTTGCACTTAAAGCAAATGCGCTTAGGTGCAAATAAGCAGGACAATTGCAGTAACACCCAGTACGTTTAGGTGTAAACTAAACACAGCACACAGCCACAGGCAATACAACACGTTAGAGCACTGCAGCTATGCACAATCTCCTGCCCGACAAATACTAATAGCAGATCTAGCTAAGCTATACAGTGTATAAATGTATGTACAACTCCTAGGGATGTATATATATTCTCTACACACTGTAATAAAGCTAAACTGACTAGCCTGCTCTATCTAGCTAGCTAAAAAGATAATCTCTCTGACTGCTCTCTTTAACAAAGCCAGAACACACTACACGAGGCTGCCCATAGCACACGCCTTTCACGCCACATACTCCGATTACTCGCTTGTAACTACTACAGTATCGTAACTATGAAGGCTTTGTCGGTACAGATAGAAGATGTTTGTAAAGACCCACAGGGTTGCTTCATAATCTTGGTAATCAGCTTTCAGGATACCTTTTATACCTTAGTTAATGTGTATCTTCCCCCCTATTTGACCCCCCTACAATCAGCACAAATAAAAACTCAAGTGTGTTTCTTTAGTGCTACGTGTGTGCTGTTTTGTGCCGCAAAAATTTACATTTGTGCTTCTTTTATTTTGAAGATATTAGCAATTGTTGTTTCCAGACTATGACATCACCTAGCCCCCCTACAGCAGCCAAATGGCACAAAACTGGTCTCGTTGCTTAGTGCTACATTTGTGCTGTTTTGTCCTGCTAATATTTCCGTTCCATCTTTTATCGTTTTTGCGTTATTTATGATTTATTAAAGGTCACCAAAGGTCACACGGCCCCCCTACAATGTCCAAATGACACTAAACTGGTGTAGTTAGTTAGTGCTACATTTGTGATGTTTTGTGCTGCTAAAATTTCCGTTCTATCTTTTATCGTTTTTGCGTTATTAATGATTCATTAAAGGTCACCAAAAGTCAATCAGCCCCCCTACAACGACCAAATGACACAAAACTGGTCTCGTTGGTTAGTGCTACGTGTGTGCTGGTTTGTGCTGCTAAAAATTGTATTTCTGCTGTTATGGTTTTAAAGTTATAACAGTTTATTTATTTTTTTCAAACCCCACTCACTTTGCCCACCTTACAATCAGCACAAATTAAAACTCAAGTGTGTTTCTTTAGTGCTATGTTTGTGCTGTGTTGTGCTGTTTAAATTTACTTTCTATCTTATATTGTTTTTGCGTTATTAATGATTTATTAAAGGTCACCAAATGTCACTCTGCCCCCCTACAACACCAAAATGACACGAAACTGGTCTCATTGGTTAGTGCTACGTTTGTGCTGTTTTGTGCTGCTAAAATTTCCATTCTATCTTTTATCGTTTTTGTGTTATTAATGATTTATTAAAGGTCACCAAAGGTCAATCAGCCCCCCCTACAATACCCAAATGACACAAAACTGGTCTCGTTGGTTAGTGCTACGTTTGTGCTGCTGAAAATTTTCTTTGTGCTGTTATGGGTTTTAAGTTATAACTGTTTTTTTTTTCAAACCCCACTCACTTTGTCCCCTCTACAATCAGCACAAATGAAAACTCAAGTGTGTTTCTTTAGTGCTATGTTTGTGCTGTTTTGTGCTGTATAAATCTCCTTTCTATCTTTTAGGCCTCGTACACACGACCGATTTGAACAAATCTGTCTGCTGGCATTTTGGTTTGCTCGCGTGTACACACGAGCAAACCAGAATCCCCGCCAGCAGACAGCACGCTGACGTGTCGGTGACGTTGACGCCGCCACGTCACCGCACCAGGAAGTAAAACACTTCCGCGCATGCGTCAAAATCATTCGGCGCGTGTGCGAGAAGACATGTCTGCTGGTTAGCATACTAACCAGCAGACATGTCGGGCGGACGGGTTCCCAGCCGACAGATTTCAAAGCTACGACATTGCAGCGCAGGGAGGCAAGCGTGGAATTCACAAAGAAATTGCTCCCAATGTTGCGCCGGCGTAACGTAATTTCGTAGGCATAAGCTGGCGTAGGTGGAAGTGGGTGTGACCCCATGCAAATGATGGTCCGAGCGCGATGCAATGCTTTACGCATGGCATATCATGAACGGCGCATGCACCGTGACGCGGGTGTATGACCCAGCACCCCTGTGCACATGCTCACAACTATGCCGGCGCAACTTCCTGTGATACGCCGGCCCACCGGCTTATGCCGAGTACATAAATGCGCCCAGCCATACGCCCGTCCAGCGCAAAAGTACACCCGTTTGCTTGCTTTCCCCCTGGAGCAGAGTACTTTTGTTTGGCCATGGCAGCTGCTAAGTTGGACAAGGAGAGGAGGAAGAAAAACTTCTCCTTGGAAGAGAGGGCTATCCTGACCTCTGCGATACGGAAGTATAATATGTACCTCCATGGCACACAGAGTGCCAGGACCAGTAAGGCACGGAAGAGGGAGATATATGAGCAGATCACCCTGGAGCTAGCACAATCAACTGCCTAACAAATTAGAATAGCTGATCTAGCTAAACTATACAGTGTATAAATATATGTACAACTCCTGGGATGTATATACTGTATATCCTCTACACACTGTAAATTTAACTAAACAGACTAGCCTGCCTGCTCTATCTATCTATCTATTAAAAAAGACACTGTCTCTCTCTCTCTAGGACTGATCTTTTCATTAACACCGTCGCAACACACTACACGAGGCCGCCCAGCAGACGGCCTTTTAGTGTGTGGGGCGTGTGCTAAAGCCCTGAGCCATAATTGGCCAAAGCCACCTTGGCTTTGGCCAATTATGTCTTTCCGTTTTTTGCGCGCTCTGATTGGCCAAGCATGCGGGTCATAGTGCATGCTTGGCCAATCATCAGCCCACAATGCCGCAGTGAATTATGGGCTGTGACGCGTCACTCGAATTTGGCACAAACGTCCCATTTTTTTCGCATTTCGATGAACAATCGAACAGGCAATGTTCGATTCGAACATGGGTTCAAGTCGAACGCGAAGCTCATCCCTATTGTACACCCAGTGAAACCAAAGTATTCCTGGACATCCAGTTTTTTATGTCTTAATGTAATTCTACCTCCCCTAGTCTACCTACGGCTTTATAGTCATAAAAGCCACCCCACTGCTCCTGTCGGACATTCCTCCAATAACTGTACACTGACGTCCTCCTTTCTCCTTTTGTATTCATACATGACTGGTAAAAAAACAGGATGCGCTACAAGTGTGAAAAAAACATAATAAATGTCCACAGGTGATAGTCATAAGACTAATGTCCATCTGATCCAATCAAAAACAAATGAATTCCACAGTTCTAAATCAATGAAGATGTCATACACCAGTGAAGAAAAATGTGAATAATAATAATCGTGGTGACACTCAATTAAGAAGAGCTGATAGAAGATCCTCCACCTTGCAGAAAATAATAGCTGCTTACCAGAATTCTGGTGGTCCCTTACTTAAAAGAGAACCCCAGACAGCATGTGATTATCCACTGGGAGGAAGTGGTAGGGCCAGGTCACTTGTCGATCCCCATCGGCAGCAATAGGATTGAGCACTCGGAATCAATTGCCAGGGAGAAACAAAAAGGGCCGCAATAGTGTGATACCGTCAAAGTTTATTAAGAAGACAAAAACTCACTTACATGAAACAAATAGAAACAGGCGTGTCAGTTTATGCTGGGATTCCGGCCGGAAGTAATTTGTCATGATAAGAGATACAGGAATCTTACCAATGCTGACAGCGCCAGGAGAAGTCTGTTTCAGCGCATGCGCGGGGGTGCGCGGGTGCGCGCGCGTGATGTGCGCGGCGCGCGCGGCGGGAGCGCGCGCGCGCTGACGTCATTTTGGCGCCAAGAACTGCTATTTAAACCATCTGATCCCACTGTATCTTGCTGACCAGTCTGCAGCAATCCCTGACTGAATCTGAACCTGTTACCTGTCTGCCTGATTACTGAATACCTGACCCGGCTTCCGTTGACCCTTCTCTGCCTGCAGCCTGCCTCTGACCCCGGCCTGATCCGACTACCGACTCCGCTTAAACCCGCCTTGCTGTCTGCTTACCTGATTCACCGACCCAGTCTGAACCTGATCCAACCCTCGGACCTGTCTCCGTCTCCTGATTGGTGCCTGATCCAGTGTCTGACAATCCCTTGGCTCCTATTCACAAGCGCTACAACACCGTTCCTGTGTTTGCTGGATTTCTGCTAGGACCTCATCAACACCTGTTCACTTCCTCTTCCGGTCCATCTCCAGCTTCCCACCAGGCGCTTGTGTCCCTCCAGACTCCGTACCCCCTGTCTGCTCTACCAGGGGTTCCTGAGTCAGAGGTTTACGAGAGGCCGCTCCCTGCACATTGGGCTCCATAACCAGGTACGTGACAGTACTGGTCAGCCACGCAGGGGGCGTCTCCCATGGAGGGCTTATGCCGCCATCTAGATGGCCTCACCGCGGCCGTACGGACTTTACAAGAAGGATATACCCGCCTGGAAGGACGTGTCCAAACTCTGGCCACAACAGCACCTGCAGCGTCTGGAACTGCAGCTGCCCCTTCTGTAGTGATGCTACCACTGGAACCCAGAGTTCCCACTCCGGAGAGATTTTCTGGAGATCGCAGCAAATATAGAGCTTTCCGCAACGCCTGTGAACTTTTCTTTGCTTTACAACCCAGGACCTTTTCACTGGAGGCCACAAAAGTAGGTTTCGTTATCTCGTTATTGTCTGGCGAACCTCAGACCTGGGCGCATCGTCTTCTAGAACGCAAGGAAGAAAGTCTTAACCTACTCAGCACTTTCTTCCAAGCCATGGACCTTATCTATGAGGATTCCCAACTAGCAGCTACCGCTGAAGCAGCATTATGTGCCTTACAGCAGGGACGCAGAGCAGTGGAGGAATATGTAGCTGAATTCAGGCAGTGGAGTTCCGATACCAACTGGAATGATGCTGCCCTGCGTCACCAATTCCGTATGGGACTTTCAGAATCTCTAAAAGACGAATTAGCCCGAGTGGGCATCCCCGCAACACTTGAAGCCCTCATCCTCCTCTCTGTTCAGATCGACAGACGGTTGAGGGAGCGGCATGCTGAACGCACATCCGGCCCCACACGTCCCATATGGATGATGCCACGTGTACCTGGCCCACCGCATCTGCCTCCTTCAGGTCCCAGACCAAACCCCATCGATCATCTAGAACAGGGGTGTCAAACTGGCGGCCCTCCAGCTGTTGCAAAACTACAAGTCCCATGAGGCATTGCAAGGCTAACAGTTACAAGCATGACTCCCACAGGCAGAGGCATGATGGGACTTGTAGTTTCGGAACAGCTGGAGGGCCGCCAGTTTGACACCCCTGATCTAGAACCAATGCAAATAGGCCTACTTCGGCCATCCCTGACTCCGGAGGAGCGTCAAAGGCGTCGATCCAATAACCTTTGCATGTACTGTGGAGGATCCGGGCACTATGTAAACACCTGCCCCATCAAGTTCCGTAAGTGTTCAGTCCCCTCACCGGCTCTCTTCTCTGTCTTACGTAACAATAATACTCACCTGGCTGTTTCAATTTCTCTACAGCTTCCAGGAAGGAACCTCCAAGTCCCCGCAATTATTGACTCTGGTGCTTGCAGCGGTTTTATGGACGCCTCCTTTGCCTTTCGACATGGAGTCCCTCTACGACCACGACACCAGAAACTTACCGTCCATTTAGCCGACGGATCGGCTATCAAATCCGGCCCTGTTACCCAAGAGACAATCCCCCTATACGCACTCACCTCCAAGGACCACCGGGAACTACTCTGTCTGGACATTATTGAATCCCCAATGTTTCCGGTCATTCTGGGTATGCCTTGGCTGAAAGCCCATAATCCCCAAATTGACTGGGAATCTGGAACAATCCACTTTTTTTCCTCTTACTGTCAAAAACACTGCCTTCAGAAGCCTGTCAGTTCCCCTCCTTCTTTGATGTGTTTAGAATCCGAAGAGGAGAACCATCAATTAATCCCAGAAGCCTATCATAGTTTCTTAGATGTGTTCAGCAAAAGAGGAGCAGAAACGTTACCTCCACACCGGTCCTACGACTGTCCTATTGAACTTTTACCTGGAGCAGAAATTCCGTTTGGAAGAATATTTCCTTTGACTGGGCTAGAGTTGGTCACTCTCAAGTCTTATATTGATGAGAATCTCGAGAAGGGGTTCATCCGCCCCTCCACATCCCCTGCGGGGGCCGGTATATTCTTCGTGGAAAAGAAGGATCACTCTCTACGCCCCTGCGTAGACTACAGGGACTTAAATAAAATCACGATTAAGAACAGGTATCCTCTCCCTCTTGTTCCTGAACTATTTCAGAGACTTGGAGCAGCCACCATCTTTACTAAACTTGACCTCCGTGGGGCCTACAACCTCGTCCGCATAAGGGATGGCGACGAGTGGAAAACCGCATTTCGTACTCGTTTTGGGCATTTTGAATACCTGGTGATGCCCTTCGGCCTTTGCAATGCCCCAGCCACATTCCAGCATTTTGTAAATGACATTTTCAGAGACTATCTTGATTTATTCGTTATTGTTTACCTAGATGACATCCTGATCTTCTCTTCCTCCCTGTCAGATCATCAAAGACATGTCCAAAAGGTCCTAGCCCGGCTCCGTCAACACAGTCTGTATGCTAAAGCGGAGAAATGTGAGTTTGAAAAAGAGAGCATCCAGTTCCTAGGTCTCATCATTTCAATAGACGGTGTCAAGATGGACCCTCAGAAGGTCACCGCCATTACAGATTGGCCCGCTCCCACCGATAAGAAATCAGTCCAGCGTTTCGTGGGATTTGCAAATTTTTATCGAAAATTTATCAAAAACTTCTCTTCCATAATTGCTCCCATCACAGGTCTGACCAAACAGGGTATCCGGTTCCAGTGGTCCCCAGAGGCTCAAGCGGCTTTTTCTACCCTGAAAAACCTTTTCATTTCAGCATCCATCCTAAAACATCCTGATCCAGTTCTACCTTTCATCCTGGAAGTGGACGCCTCCGAGGTGGCGGTCGGAGCAGTGCTTTCCCAGAGACAAGGACCCAAATCCCTTCTGCATCCAGTTGTGTTCTTCTCCCGCAAACTCTCCGAAGCTGAAAGAAACTATGACGTTGGGGACAGGGAACTTTTAGCAATCAAGGCAGCTCTCGAGGAATGGCGTTATCTCCTGGAGGGTGCAACTCACCCCATCTTGATCTATACAGATCACAAGAACTTAGAATACTTAAAGGTTGCTAAGAGACTGAGGCCACGGCAGGCCAGGTGGGCATTGTTCTTAACTCGGTTTTCCTTCCATATAACCTACAGACCCGGATCAAAAAACACTAAACCCGACGCGCTATCCCGGATGTTCAATGGGCCTGAAGCTCCTTCCTCCCCGGACACCATCCTCGCCCCTGGCAATTTTCTTATGTTACAGGGAGATCTTCTGTCTCAAATTAAGCAGGCCTCTTCATCAATTCCCTCACCTCCAGACCTTACTCTGCAGTTAAGAGACGGCATGCTATGGAACAAAAACAAGATTTTTGTGCCTCAACAACTACGATTGACAATTCTCAAGTCCTGCCATGACCACGAGCTAGCCGGACATTTCGGAATCCACAAGACAGCTGAACTCATCCAGCGTACCTTCTGGTGGCCTTAATTATTACAAGATTGCAAAAGCTATGTGGAATCCTGTGCCACCTGTATCCAACACAAGGGTAGCAGAACCAAAGCGTGGGGGTTACTTAAACCACTGCCTGTTCCAGAGAAACCTTGGAGAATGATTTCAATTGATTTTATTGTTGAGTTACCTCCTTCTGAAAACTTTACTACCATCTTTGTAGTGGTGGACAGACTTTCAAAAATGGCGCACTTCCTACCGATGGTAGGGACACCTTCTGCTGCCGAAACAGCAAAAAATTTTATTAAAGAAGTAGTGAGACTCCATGGTATACCTGCTAATATTGTATCTGACCGTGGGGTGCAATTCACCTCGAGGTTCTGGAAAGCGTTATGTGGGGCGCTGAAGATTGAACTTTCCTTTTCATCTGCGTACCACCCACAGACCAACAGCCAGACCGAGCGCACCAACCAGACGCTCGAGCAATAGCTGCGCTGTTTCTCCAGTTTTTCACAGGATGATTGGGCTTCTCTGTTGCCCCTTGCAGAGTTTGCCTACAACAACTCAATCCATTCAGCTACCCAACAGTCCCCATTCTTTGCCAACTACGGCTTTCATCCTCTGTTCTTATCCAACCATATTCCGGAATGCTCAGTACCAGCTGTTCAGGAAACCTTGGATTTTTTTTTCCACCAATAACAAAATACTCCAGGAAACAATGGCAAGAACCCAGGAGTATAATAAGGAGGTCTTTGACAGAAAGAGGAGAGGACAACTTAATCTAGTACCAGGGGACCAAGTTTATTTATCCATTTTGAACTTAAAACTAGCTTGCCCAACCAAGAAACTTGGTCCTAAGTTTGTTGGTCCCTTCCAGGTACTCAGAAGGGTTAATGAAGTGGCCTACGAATTGAAATTACCTGCTTCTTTTAGGATTCATCCAGTCTTTCATGTGGCACTGCTCAAACCCACAGTCCCGGATCCTTTTCCCAACCGGAATGCTGGTCCGCCCACACCGGTACTTATCGACGGCGAGGAGGAGTTCGAGGTAGAATCCATCCTGGATTGTCGGAAGAGACGTAACCAGGTTCAATACCTGGTGAAATGGAAAGGCTACGGCCCAGAAGAAAACTCCTGGGAACCAGAGGCCAACATTCACGCTCAGAGACTGGTCCGGGCCTATAAAAGGGCACACCCAAGTAGGTTGGCCCAGTTGGGCATCCGGAGGCTGCCCGTAGGGGGGGGGGCAATGTCATGATAAGAGATACAGGAATCTTACCAATGCTGACAGCGCCAGGAGAAGTCTGTTTCAGCGCATGCGCGGGGGCGCACGGGTGCGCACGCGTGATGTGCGCGGCGCGAGCGTGCACGCGCGCGCGCTGACGTCATTTTGGCGCCAAGAACTGCTATTTAAACCATCTGATCCCACTGTATCTTGCTGACCAGTCTGCAGCAATCCCTGACTGAATCTGAACCTGTTACCTGTCTGCCTGATTACTGAATACCTGACCCGGCTTCCGTTGACCCTTCTCTGCCTGCAGCCTGCCTCTGACCCCGGCCTGATCCGACTACCGACTCCGCTTAAACCCGCCTTGCTGTCTGCTTACCTGATTCACCGACCCAGTCTGAACCTGATCCAACCCTCGGACCTGTCTCCGTCTCCTGATTGGTGCCTGATCCAGTGTCTGACAATCCCTTGGCTCCTATTCACAAGCGCTACAACACCGTTCCTGTGTTTGCTGGATTTCTGCTAGGACCTCATCAACACCTGTTCTCTTCCTCTTCCGGTCCATCTCCAGCTTCCCACCAGGCGCTTGTGTCCCTCCAGACTCCGTACCCCCTGTCTGCTCTACCAGGGGTTCCTGAGTCAGAGGTTTACGAGAGGCCGCTCCCTGCACATTGGGCTCCATAACCAGGTACGTGACATAATCCTTACAACAAACGTAACCCGTCCAAAAGGTGAGGAAAGAGGTATACAGCGGGGGATGATCCGGTGTAATACAATATCCATACATGACTGTCTGGAGGCCCACTCCACCACCACCTGAAGAAGCAACGACAATCAAGTCATTCCTTTTGAGACAAACGTGCCACGAATAAGACTCTCCTGAACTTTCCTTCATCATGCTGAAAAAGTGCTGTCTCGCGGTCCGATCCAATTGTGACAATCATAACACCATATTTCCAAGATGCAAGACTAAATATGTAAGGAGCCCGCCATCAATGTTGGAGTTCCACTCCTCCAATGCAGAGGGGCGATGAAGCATTGCAGTACAGACACTCATGGTTCGGATCGAAAGTCTCAAGTCCCCCTTGATGAGTTACCGCGAGTTCTCGAAAGGAAGAGGCCGCAGTGGTGGTGGGGGAAGGGTCGGGGTTTCTGGGCCGTTGTGGATGGGTACCGGATCATTGAAAGAGGACATAAGTTCAATCATGAACTTGATGGTGGATACACTGCGCTGCCAAGATGAAATGTAATAGCTGCTAACACGGTTTGTATGAAGTAAAACCAAAAAAAGCCAAAAAGAGTGTGTGTAGCGCTTACACAATGCTAATTATGAAAAAAACATTGTGAATTAATGGAGCATAAAACAATGATTCACATCAATAATATATGCAAACATCAATATTAGATAAAATATATATATATATATATATATATATATATATATATATATATATATATAAATAACAAGAAGTCTGTATGATGAAATAAGGCATATGTATGTCACACCGCTATCAAGACACACAGACGTGCAATTGTTAACACACAAAGAATATAATAAAGTCCATATAAATCCAAAACAATCAAGTGAATGGAATATAACAGGTGACTTTCTTCAAGTGTGCAGTAATCCCATCACCGAAAGTAATGCAGGCTTACCAATGGACTTAAGGTAACATACGCCACCAAAAGTCTAAAAAGGCTTATAGTGATAATATCACAGATGGTCACAACTCAGCCGGTCATAAACTCCTCTCCAGGATGGATGAATGGAAGTGGATGGGAAGCTATGCACGAGATAATATTCCCTGGGCTGGTGGTCTCATAAATGGTTGAAAGTATAAAGGAAAGAAAGAAAAAGTGGCCACATAGCGTGATACCGTATGGATAAATAAAAAGGATTATTACAGCTGTCAAACTTACATTTGGCTGAGATAAAATGCACTTGTATACAAGTGGGGCGGCAATGCAGTCCTCCCGACGCATTTCGTGGCAAAGCACTTTCGTCTGGGGTATCTCTCCACTGTAGCCCCCTCCAATTTAAAAAAATTAAATTGCATGTGACCCAATCAACAGAGATCTAACTCACCATGTGCACTCAGCTGGAGGATTCAATGTTGCTTCCTATCCAAAATGGCGTGACAGCTTGCACACCAAGCCTCATTCTGGAGCCTCTTTGTGAAAACCAGAAGTGCTGGAACAACAGGGCTCAGCTTATACACCAAGCCTCATTCTGGAGGAACCAAGCCTCTTTGTGAAAACCAGAAGTGCTGGAACAACAACAGGGCTCAGCTTGCACACCAAGCCTCATTCTGGAGGAACCAAGCCTCTTTGTGAATACCGGAAGTGCTAGAGCAACAATAGGGCTCAGCTCAAAAATATGATTTAATAAAATAAAAAAATTAAATAAAAATAAAAATGAATCGAGCATGAGTGCAGGCCATGCAATGTACGAATATAGTTAAAAATGGTCAGTAGATTCTGACCCTCCCACGTCTGATGGCTGATGTGGCGTGTATACACCAACCAAGCCTCAACGTGAGAAAGATGGTAACGCGCAAGCGCAAAGTCCAAACCTTGTTTTGGAAATCGGCTTGCATGTCACATGGAAACTGACGTTCCATGCTCTGCAAACCGCTAAAGCACATGCGCGGAACAACACCTCGCTATGAAGACACAATTGCGTTCCAGGAAAACTTTGCAATAGTGCCTAAATAAGAAACAAAATATCGTAATGTGTATTAATCTCTAAAGTGCCGGAAGCATATATTGGCCCGTCTACTGTCACAATGTTCAGACGGAAGCCAGGACTGATAAGGCATAAACTAAACAGGTGCAGTGATGTTTAAAACTGCACCGCAGAGCTATTATAAATATCTCCGCAGAGTGTGAACATGAAAACTAAAGGACATTAGGAGTATACGCTTCATGACATTTGTGAGTTAGATATTCATTTACAAAATGAAATGTAACAATGACAATATCTAAGAGGATAATGTGTGGGGAATCTCGCGCCAAAATGTGGGGAAGGGGTGTTGTAAATAAATACAAAAAGTGTTTTAAAGCTGCTCCCTAGATAATACAGAGTGCTGGATTCTAACTTTTATATATGTGGGATAGGGGCGCTAGAGAATAAATGGTGCATATAGTGATGTAGATAGGTGCGACCTAACTGAATGTGAACATCAATCCCATGCATAAGCTGTATGGCACAACAAAAATGTATAAACAAAGTACTAAACAAATGTTTGGATGATTTACAATGTGCAGCGGATCGTATAAATATCAACCTATTGGATTGACAATAGTATGGTAAGAAACATATAAAGTGCTCCGTTCTCAAGTATTCTTCCAAGTGATAAGTTGCACCTTCACCAAAGGGTCACCTCAAGTGGGGATGGATGGCTCCTTACCAAATGATGTTGACCTATTAGTTAAAATAAGGTCAATAGAGCTTGTATATCAACTGCTTCCCCTGGAGATTCTGATACAAATGGCAGGTATGTTGCGGATATCATAAAGGAAAGAAAACAGCTCCCATAGTGTAAAACAATTTAATGTATATCAAATAATAAAATCACAGTGCCGAGTGGCCTCTTACATGTATAAGTGCCCGTATCCCGGCACTGAGGCTGTGAGCTTGTAGGGATATGGAGAGAGATAGAAAGCCGGCGTGCGTTCCACCACTGATGGTTAGGAAACCAGAAGACCGGATGTTGTTGGTTAGTGCGTGCCCAGGTACCGCCTCGACGTACGTTTCAATATTGTCGTCATCAGGAAGCGTGATGACGACAATATCAAAAGCGGTACCTTATTCTCTAGCGCCCCTATCCCACATATATAAATGACAATATCTAATTATGATGGATCAATAGTAGCCATACCACATTAAATATATATTCCAAAAAAAAAAAAAATATGATTGTTAAAAAATATTTAAAAATTTAAGCTAGAAACCACTGAATAAACAATGATGTAGTAATTGGATCCCAAAATTCCAGAATATGTATGAAAAAACTGATGGGGGCAAGAGGGGAAAATTATTTAGGACATGTTAATAAAGGAGTTGATGTCCCATTCGACATTCATTCCTAATGGGTGATGGGTCTGGAGCTCATAAATCCAGAAGGTCTCTAATCGAGAGACCCCCCGTGTCATGGCTCCGCCCCTCAAAGGAGCAGTGTATTTGTCGATGACAACAAACTGTGTGCCCTTTGGATCCCTATGGTGATGTTGTCTAAAGTATCTGGGAACAGGATGTTTAGTGTCTCCGCTTTTGATGAGTGCAATATGTTCACCTACTCTGATGGAGAAGGTGCGGATGGTGCGACCTACATATTGCATCCCACATGGACACGTAATTAAGTAGACAACATATTTGGTTTCACATGTGCAAAATGTTTTGATCGTATACTGCTTTTTAGTAGTTGTAGACGCAAATTGCATGACTTTACGCCCAGTCAGTGAATTGTGTTTACATACTTTACATCTCCTGCACGGGAAGAAGCCCACTAAATTATGAAAACATGAGCTTTTAACAGGGGGATTAATGATGTTTGGTGCAATTTTGCTTTGTAGAGATGGTACACCCTTAAATACAACTTTAGCTGGTTCTGGCAGTAAGGAATTAAGAACCTTGTCACCCCTAAGGCCTCGTACACACGATCGGACATATCCGATGAAAACGGTCCGCGGACCATTTCCATCGGATATGTCCGATCGGGAGTTTGATCCGATGGCGTGTACACACCATCGGATCAAATTCCCCGCCGCCGGACGGCGCGGTGACGTGGCGGTGACGTTGACGCCGCCACGTCACCGCACCAGGAAGTTAAACACTTCCGCGCATGCGCCGAATCCATTCGGCGGCGGCGCGGCGGCGGTGGGGCACGACATGTCTGCTGGTAAGTGTACTAACCAGCAGACATGTCGGACGGACAGATTCCACCGGATGGATTTCAAAGCATGCTTTGAAATCTGTCGGGTGGAGAAATCTGTCCGCTAGCCCATACACACGAGCGGAGATGTCTGCTGAAACGATCCATCGGACCGTTTTCAGCGGACATATCCCCTCGTGTGTACGAGGCCTAAGAATATTCCAGTGTTTATTCATAATATTCCTAACTTGTTTGTACTGGGTGGAATATGTGGTCAACATTGCAAACTTAAAACCATTATCAGTAGTCTTTTGGGGTTTAACCAAAGTTAAGGATTTCCGGTCTAATGAAAGGACTCTCTGTAGCTCAGAGTCTGCATCATAAATAGAATATGTGTTGGCATCACTACAGTTTCTACGCAGTCTAAAAAATTGGCTCCGTGGAACTGAATGGAGCCATGATGGATGGTGACAGCTCCCCATAGGAATGAAGCCATTGCGGTCGATTGGTTTGAAATAAGTTTGAAATTTGAATTTACCATCGACCATTGTGATTTTAAGATCCAAAAAATGGATCTTACTACTACTGGCTTCGTATGTCAAGGAAATGCCCCTGTCATTGGCATTTAATGAGCCAAAAAATGTTTGTAATGTTTCGGAGCTGCCCTTCCACAGGAGGAGGATGTCGTCTATATATCTAGCCCATAAAACCAAAGATGGAACCTCTTGGGCATAGACGACATCCTCCTCCTCCTTCAATCATGAACTTGAGGGGGTACTGTAATGGATATGTTGACCATCTACATATTCATATCCTGAATTCAACCACCATGCCCCTGATGAATGTGTGTGTGTGTGTAGGTATATATATATATACACACATGTATATTTGTAATATATGTGTTCAAAGATAACTGCATATGATTTTATAGTTACAATATATTTTCTGATAGGAAGTGGCCCCTGTATATTAAAAGAGGTTCCTGTCATCTCCTGTCTGGTTGTAAACCAAATTAAGATTCCCTGTCTTAATTGAAAGTGTCCAATTATAGCGTGTGTGTATATAGAGCTCGGCCAGACAATGTGTCACCATTTAGCCAGGGGTCCTGTGATATGCTAAATGTGGGAATTAGGTGAGTTAGGGATCAAAAGAAAGTTTGTTGGTATCGAATATGCAAACTCCAAGACATTTCCTATGTCAAGAGGATGTGACAACAGTGGGTTACTGGGTGGGGGGTCCTCATCTGTCATTCTGAAAAGACACATAAGCAACCAATCATATCAAAGGGTTTAGTTTTTGGAGGGAGAAAATGTAGACTGAGGGGTATAAAACCAGTCAAGCTAGCTTGACTGGTTATCAGAGGGCATGATGTCTGATCAGACCAGTCCAGTGAAGTAATCTGTAAATATACCTCTTTCATTTCCTTAAATCTCTTCTATACCTTTCTCCCTTTCTTATTGCTTGTCTTAACATACTGTTGAATCCTTTACAGCCATATTCTTTTTTGTATCCTATATGTTGAAACAAAATGTATATGTGTATCAGCCGTATCCTCTCTGTTTTAAAGTAATATCTTTTATGTTATGGTTGTAAATATTGGATCAATACAAGTTTCTTTTTCTGTATAATAAACAAATTATTTTCTCTTTTCGCACTGCTATCGTTTGCTTTAATTTTATATAGACAATGGCCCGGATTCACATACATCAGCGCGTATCTCGTTTCCGCTACGCCGACGCAACGCAGAGAGGCAAGTATGGAATTCATAAAGCAAATGCTCCTAACGTTGCACCGGCGTAACGTAATTTCGCCGGCGTAAGCCAGTGTAAGTGTGTGTGACCTTATGCAAATGATGGTCCGAGCGTGGTGCAATGCACCAGCAATTTTTACTGCTAATGAATTTTTGTTTTGTAGCGACTTTTTCATTAATAAAATATTTTTGTAATTTTTCATATCATGAGTATAGCCCCTCTTTACCTACAGTAGCCCCTTGTTTCCCATAGGATACCTCCCTCTTGAGGTCTTTCCTAGAAGGCACATCTTGTTTTTTGTGCTTATAATTTTGGCTACGGTGAAGACCCCATATATAGGGAGTGTCTACTCAGAATAGCCGCCACCATACATTGGTCGTTTTCCTGCATGGGACGCACACTTTTCTCTTTTTTTGCAATGCTTTATGCCTGGCGTATCATGAACGGCGCATGCGCAGTGATGCGGACGTAAGGTTAGCACCCCTATGCGCATGCTCACAACTACGCCGGCGCAACTTCCTGAGATACACTGGCCCACCAGCTTACGCCAAGCGCATAAATACGCCCAGCCATACGCCCATCTGGCGCAAAAGTACATACGTTTGTTTGTTCCCCCCCCCCCCCCCCCCCGAAGCAAAGTACTTTTGCTGAGCGACCGCAGCTGCAAATATGGGCAAGGAGAGGAGGAAGAGAAACTTTTCTAATGAGGAGAGGGCTATTCTTTTATCGGCAATAGCCAAATATGATGTGTACCTCCATGGTGCCCACAGTGCCAGGACCAGCAGGGCACGTAAGAGGAGCAGATCACCCTGGATGTGAATGTGAATGCCATTGGGCATGAGACCCGGACCCCTGACAATATTAATAAGAAATATAATGACATGACATGGCGGGTCACGGATAAGCTGGCCAGTATGAGGAGGCACACCAGGGGCACGGGAGGAGGACCAGCTTCTGCTGTGCGGTTGACCGATGAGGAGGAGGTTGTCGCCAGGTGTCTGGAACAGGAGCAGGTGAAGGGCATGGAGGGATTTGACTCCAGTGACCAGGACTTTAGGACAGGTAAGTGTGTTTTATCCTCCATTTGGTGTGTAGCATGTGTGTAGCATGTGAGGGGTGGAAGGGAACATGTGACAAGTGGGTGGGTCCACTAACATGTGAATATTTTGTGTCATCCACAGATGTGTTGGAGGGAGCTGGGCCGTCTAATGCTGGTGTCCGATCCACGCCATACCAGGAACATCCTGTGCCTCATTCCGACACCCTGGGAAGCCAGGTAGTATTGGTGAAGGGAACTGCCCACACCTCTCCTCTTGAGATCGTTGTGGAGGAGCCAGTGGATCTCCACCAGGAGGAATGCATATATTATGAGGATGCTTCCTCCATCCCTGGACCCTCAGACACCTCCCCGCCCATCAGGTCTACCCCCTCCAGGGCTACCCCCTCCAGGGAAACCCCCTCCAGGTCTACCCCGTCCGGACGGGCACAAGCCTCTCCTTCCCCCAGGAAGGCTTTACGGAAGACCAGGGGTGTACCCGGAGCACTCCAAAAAGGGCTGCAGAGAGAGCAGGCCCGGCAGACACGCCATATGGGTGCTCTTGCCGGTGACTGGCGCCGTGTGGCAGACAGCCTGGCCTCCTTGGCCCAGAACCAGGCTGCATGCACATTGGCTGTGCAGCGGTGCTTCACGCAGCAGGCTGAGCTGAGCAGCTCCATTTGTGACAGCCTGCAGGATGTGAGTGGGAACTGCGCTGCTGTGGTGACCTGCATTGGGGATCTGCAGGCCACAACATCAGGCCTCGTGACGGAGGTGAGGAGCCTGGCAGTGGCTGTACAGGCCAACACTGCTGCCTTTGAGGCTGAGGGGAGGCAGACAAGGCCCCACCAGTGGCACACCACCACCTGCAAGCTGCAGCTGCAGGCTCGGACTAACTCCTTCCTCAATCGCATTGCCCTTGCCCTGGAGGGCAGGCAGCCAGCATCTGGCAGGAGTGACAGAGAAGGGGATGATCCTCCTCCTGATGACCCACCCCCCCACCCGAGGCTCCCTCCAGACAACTGGCCCACGACAGGGCAAATGAGTGCCATTTTTTTTGGTGTGCTCAGATTATAAGCTTTTTTTTTTGGAGAGACGTCCACAAAAGGATGTGCTGTCCTCCTATAAGGGCATGCCATGTTGGTCAATGGCATGAACCTTTTTTTTTGTAGTATCTGCACACAGTTAGGAGTGCAGGCTACAGTGTGACTGGTGTGTGAGTGTGTGGGTGACGATCCTGCGAGTAAGGTGTGTCACCCTGGGTCGTCGGAGAGAGGTTATCCCCACGACTGTGTGAATGTGGTATGAATGGACAGCAACATCATTGGTGCCTTGGCGTGGCTTTGCTGCTCCCAAGTCCTGTGCGGTGGACTTGGGCTAAACCAGTGTGAGGTGGATGTGGTGTGTGTAAGCTAGGGACCACAGTGGTGTGCATGCATGCATTGTCCGTGTGCCATGATGAATGTGTGTGTTTAACGTGCAAAGATACATTCCACGAGGCAACTCTTGACTGCTGTTCCTTCAGGGGGTCAGGTCATCACATATGTCAATCTCCAGGCCCTTTCTCATGGTGTAGTTGTGCAGCACGCAACATGCACCGATGATCTGACACACAAAGTTTGGGGAATACAACACGGCCCCCCGGAATTATCCAGGCATCGGAAACAGGACTTCAGGATGCCAAATGTGCGCCCCACCACTGCACGGGTGCGTATGTGTGCAGCATTGTATCTTCTCTCTCCTCTGGTTTGGGAATTCCGCTATGGAGTCATGAGATGGGGCCCAAGTGCATATGCCGAGTC
Organism: Rana kukunoris; assembly: GCA_029574335.1. Classification (NCBI taxonomy): domain Eukaryota; kingdom Metazoa; phylum Chordata; class Amphibia; order Anura; family Ranidae; genus Rana; species Rana kukunoris. The sequence continues at coordinate 38,284,610 of CM056058.1, forward strand.
ACCTGGAAGGGAAAAGACAGGAGGATGTTAGCTGTGCATGTGCCCCTCGTTGCCACACAAGTCTACCCTATTGCCAGTTAAAAGAAAGAGTAAGCGTCCCTCATTTGAACGTACTCTTTCTCTAGCCCCTGGAGCCTCAGTCTCCAGGCAGTTGCGAAGGCGCCCCAGTCTAACACTAGGGCAAAGTCCCAAAGCCAAGCCCAAGGGCAAAAATGAACTTGGGGTTCAAAGGTTTGGCCAATAGGTTTGGCCAATAGGTTTTTAACCAATCATTTTTATGTATCATTAATCATTTAAGTGAGCTATAAACGTAGTCGACACAATTACCGGTGGCAAGTCTACCCTATTGCTGGTTAAAAGAAAGAGTAAGCGTCCCTCAATTGAACATAGCCCCTGGAGCCTCAGTCTCCAGGCAGTGGCGAAGGCCCCCCCAGTCTAACACTAGGGGAAAGTCCCAGAGCCAAGCCCAAGGGCAAAAATTAACTTGGGATTCCAAGTCTAAATAGACCCCCAAAACTTACCTATGCATGGATGCCCCCGATCCACCGAGTGGGGGGAAGGCTGCTGATTTTTGCAAAAAAATGCCTGGCGGGACGAGATTTAGGACAAGTGGGTCACCTCCACAGTGTCCTCAGGCTACAAGCTGGAGTTCAGAGAACTTACGCCACCCCGTTTTCTGAGATCAAGAATTGCCAAAGATCCAGAAAAAAGAAGGCCTCTACTGCTGGCCTTGGAACACCTGTTGTCCCAAGGAGTAATCTTGAAATTAGCCCCAGAGGATCAGGGGTCAGGATTTTATTCAAACCTGTTTACGGTTCCAAAACCAAACGGTTATGTCAGACCTATCCTAGATCTAAAGAGTCTGAATCAGTTTTGCTCCTTTCGCATGGAGTCTGTTCATTCAGTTGTTTCCACCCTTCAGGTAGGAGAATTCCTGGCATCAATAGACATCAAAGATGCATATCTGCATGTGCCAATATTTCCCGCTCACCAAAGATTTCTAAGGTTTGCGGTGGATCACCGACACTTTAAGTTTGTGGCCCTTCCTTTCGGGCTGGCTACAGCACCTCAACTATTCAGAAAGATACTGGCTCCGGCCCTGGCAAGTCTAAGGGCACAAGTCATAGTAGTAACAGCTTACCTGGATCATCTGTTGATCATAGATCAGTCCGCCACTCGCTTGGACCAGAATGTGCACAGTGGAATATTTAGAGTACCTAGGCTGGGTCCTCAATTTGGCGAAATCTTCCTTGCAGCCTCAAAGAAGGATAGATTACTTGGGCATGATTATAGACACATCCCTAAGCAAGGTATTCCTTTCCAAGCCGAAGGCAAAAGCCATAGGAGACTTGGTCCGAGTGGTAAAGGCAAAGAGAAGGCCTTCCATCCGTCTTTGCATGAGATTGTTGGAAAAAATGGTAGCCTCATTCGAGTTTCACTCAAAACCGTTACAGGGCAGGATTCTGTCAGCTTGGAACAAGAATGTTCAGGCTCTGGATCTTCCTATGGTCTTATCTCCAGGGGTTCGCCAGAGCCTCAATTGGTGTTTGCTCCCCCAAAATCTGTCGGAGGGGAAATGCTTCACTCCAGCTACCTGGAAAGTGGTAACCACAGATGCCAGCCTTCTAGGCTGGGGGGCAGTGCTAGAAAAAGCATCTGCCCAGGGAAAGTGGTCCGGGCCGAAAAGCACCTACCCATCAGTATTTTGGAGATTTGGGCAATTCATTTAGCCCTCAAAGTTCGGTCTTGCAGACTGCAAGGCTGGCCTGTTTGGATTCAGTCTGACAATGCTACGGCCATAGCCTATATATCAATCACCAAGGGGTTTTTCTCTGGCCGATGCCGATATTTAGAAATCGCGGCGGCCGATAGCCGATTTCTGATGCCGATGTGTTAGGCCGATTCACCCCCCCCCCTCATCTCATAAAATCTAACAGTTAGACCCCTTTCACACTGGGGCGTTTTTGGGCTAAAAAGAGCACCTGTAAAGTGCCTGCAAAACTGCTCCCCTACAGTCTCAGTCTGAAAGCCCGAGTGCTTTCACATTGAGGCGGTGCGCTGGCAGGACGTTAAAAAAAAAAGTCCTGCAAGCAGCATCTTTGGAGCGGTGTATAACGCTCCTCTACCACTTCTGCCCATTGAGATGAATGCCTGCAAAGCGCTTCTGCAGTGACGCTACATGGGAGCATTTAACCTCTTAATCGGCCACTAGCTGGGATATAAGTGCCCCGCTAGCAGCCAAAAAGCGCTGCTAGAATGATGGTCCAGTGTTTAGGCAGCGGAGTTCTGCGGAAAAAAAATACTGCAGCTGTTGACTTTTAATATATGGACACTTACCTGCTCTGGGTGCCCGCAATGCTGGCACCCGAAGCCGATCTCTCCCTCGGGTGCTGCCGCCACCATCTTCGGTAAGGGAATCAGGAAGTGAAGCCTTGCAGCTTCACTTCTTGGTTCCCTACTGTGCATGCGCGAGTTGCGCTGCACGATCCCACTGGTCCCTGCTGTCTTCTGGGACCTGTACGTCTCCCAGAAGAAAGCTGGGGGAGGGTTAAGTGCCAGATGTGGTGTAGGTCACCACAGTCACTGCAGTGATCTATGCTCGGAAGAGGGAACAAATACCTGACAATACATAGGTATCTGCTCCCCCCTCCCCCTGAAAGGTACCAAATGTGACACGGGAAGGGGGGGGGGGGGGAATTAGGAAAAGTGGAAGTTCCATTATTGCTCTGCTAAGTAATACAGAAACTGTCTTACATTTAAACACAACAAGCCTCCAATCAGTGCACTTGTATGTATAATTTAGATATAAAAAAAATATTATAATATATATATATAGATATATCTATATATATATCTATATATATATATATATATAGATATATATAAATAATTTATTACACAAAAACAGGTAATGAAAACTTTTGGACGAAAAAAAGAATATGGGCTAACTTTACTGTTTAGTTTTTATTTTTTTTATTTGTTAAAGTATATTTTTTCCCCCAAAAAATGTGTTTGAAAGACCGCTGCGCAAATACCGTGTAACATTAAATATTGCAGCAATCGATATTTTATTTCCTAGGGTCTCTGCTAAAAAAAAAAAAAATATAGGCTTGGATTCACAGAGATGGGCGCATATTTACGCCGGCGTAGCGCACACATAGGGCCAGATTCTCGTATTCTCAAAGCACTTGCTCCGTAACTTGCGGCGGTGTAGAGTAAATGGGCCGGCGTAAGCCTGCGTAATTCAAAGTAGGAAGGAGGTGCCCCCGCACGATACGAATGGCGCATGCGCCGTCCGTGGACGTATTCCACTGCACATGCTCCAAATGATGCCGCAACTACATTGGTTTCAACATGAACGTAACTTACGCAAAGCCCTATTTGCAGCGTTTTACGTAAACGACGGAAAAACATGATGCTGTCCTGACGTCCATACTTAACATGGCATACGCCGGACCTACGCAAGGTTACCCCTCATATAGCAGGGGTAACATTATGCTTATGCAAACTACGCAAAGTACGACGACAGCACGCAAATACGTTCGGGAATCGGCGTATCAGGCTCATTTGGATATTCGATGCAGGAATCGACGGGAACGCCACCTAGCGGCCAAGCGTAACATTGCAACTTAGATCCGACGGTGTAAGTGACTTACGCCAGTCAGATCTAAGCCAAATCTATGCGTAACTGATTCTAAAAATCAGTCGCATAGATAGGAGGGCTCAGAAACAGAGATATGACGGTGTATCTGGAGATACACCGTCGTATCTCTTCTGAGAATCTGGCCCTTAGCCTTTAAATGGTTAAACTGAGAACTCTCCTACACTCTGTTCATTGATAAGTAACAACATTGTTTATCTTTTCTCAAAACTTGGCAGGCTGCCCAGGAGAGAAAATTCTTCCATCGGAAACTTCAGGCAACTTGCATTGACGCAAGTCCCGCTGCTGAAGTTTAAATCTGCTTTTTTTACGGCACAAATCGGCCGATGCTGATTAATTAAAAAACGCCAAATATCGGCCGATATATCGGTCGAACTCTAGTCTGGATGCCCAAAAAGAGGTGAAGCACATCTTGGCCTGGGCAGAAAGGCATATTCCTTGCCTATCTGCGGTCTTAATTCCAGGGGTAGAAAATTGGCAGGCAGATTTTTTAGGCCGCCAGGAACTGAGTCCAGGAGAATGGTCTCTACACCCCGACATGTTTCAAATCATATGTCAGAAATGGGGAACCCCAGATGTGGACCTGTTGGCTTCCAGGTTTAATGCAAAACTGGACAGTTTTGTGTCAAGAACAAAAGATCCCTATGCTCAAGGCTCAGATGCCCTGAAAATCTCATGGGATCGGTATTCCCTGATTAATGCGTTCCCTCCAGTTCCGCTCCTCCCATGATTCCTTCAGAGGGCCAAGAAAAAAGGAAAGTCAGCAATTTTGGTCGCTCCGGCTTGCCCCAGGAGACCCTGGTACACAGAAGTCGTAAGGATGGAAGTAGAAAGAACTTGGATTCTTCCATTACGCCCAGACCTATTATCACAGGGTCTAATATTCCATCCTGCCTTACAAAGTCTAAATTTGACAGTTTGGCTGTTGAGACCCACATTCTGAAGAAACGTGGGCTCTCGGGACCAGTCCTATCCACCCTGGTTAATGCAAGGATTCGGCCTCCAGGCTCATCTACTACGGAATCTGGAAGGCTGTCAGGGAACTCCTGTAAAACGTTTTGCACACAGACGTGCGCAAGCACACAGCCTTTGCCATAGAATGGCACACAGGCACGCGCATGCGCGCAAATTGCGGGCACGCATGCACACAGGCGCGAGCATGCGTACGTGCCTAATTCCTTTTGACGCCAGACAGCCTATTTAACCACTTAAGGACCGCCGCATGTACATTTACGTCGGCAGAATGGCACCGACAGGCACATCAACGTATATATACTGTACGTTGGTGCATTGGGGGGATCGGGGATCAGACCCCCCCCGTACATGCGGCGGTCCGCGCGGCTGCAAGAGCGATCCTGCAGCCGCGCGGACCGCCGCATGTACGGGGGGGGGGTCTGATCCCTCAATAATTCCGACAAGAGGGGGCGGCTATTCGTTTTTGTCCGCCCCCTCCGGATTGCTCCCAGCCAATTTAATACATTTTGGCCTAAATGTATGACTAAAATTTAGTTTATTGATTTTTATTATAACAAAAAGTAAAAATATTTTTTTTTTTTTCAAAAATGTCGCTCTATTTTTGTATATAGCGCAAAAAATAAAAATTGCAGAGGCGATCAAATACCACCAAAATAAAGCTCTATTTGTGGGAAATAAAGGACACAAATTTTGTTTGGGAGCCACGTCGCACGACCGCGCAATTGTATGTTAAAGCGACGCAGTGCCGAATCGCAAAAACCCCTTGGGTCATTTGGCAGCATATTGGTCCGGGTCTTAAGTGGTTAAAGGGAGTCTGGGCTCTTGTGCTTTGCTGACTGATATTCAGCTGTGTTTCTGAATCCTGCTCTGATCCTGTGTGTCCTGCCAGTATTTAGACCTGGCTTGCTTGTGACCTTGGCTCTGTGTTCTGTTCCTGTACTAATGCCCATCTCTGACCCAACTCCGTCCCTGACTCCCTGACTCTGTCTATGATTTGGTACCTCACTGCCTGCCTGCTGATGTACCTGGCTATCCCTCAGACCTTGTTCCTGTTTATGTTCCTGGTTACTGTTAACCCTCAGTTACCTGCCTGGCTGTTACCTGTTCCTGCTCAGCTCACCACAGTCTACTCCAGGCCGCTGAAACCCTGCCAAGCTGTTCTCCCGGGACCTCCTGCTCCAGGCACTCGTGTCCCTCTTGTCCTTCGGCTTTCTCTGTCTCACCTTCAGCGGAGCCAGGACAGGAGATATAAGAGAGGCCGATCTCATCAAATCAGTCTCCCATCTGATCCCTGACAAAGGCATATGTTTCCTGGTGTGAACCCAGAAAGTGGCATCCTATGAAGTTTGCCATTAATAGGATTCTTACCTTTCTTCAGTTGGGCTTAGATATGAGGTTGGCCTTGAGCACTATCAAGGGCCAAATCTCGGCTTTGTCGGTATTCTTTCAGAAACAGCTTGCTTCTCATTCCCTAGTTAGAGCCTTTGTTCAGGGTGCACTGCGGTAAAATACGCTGATTCAGTCTCTGTGTGCCCATGGGATTTGAATTTGGTATTGTTTGTTTTATAGAAGCTACCCTTTGAACCTATACACCAGATTTCTCTAAGTCTGTTGACACAGAAACTGTTTTTTCTTGTAGCCATATCCTCGGCTAGAAGGGTATCAGAATTGGTGGCTCTTTCGTGCAAAGAACCGTATATGATTGTTCATGAAGACAAGGTGGTGCTATGGCCTCACACACATTTCTTACCTAAGGTGGTTTCAGGTTTTCATCTGAACCAAGATATAGTCCTACCGTCTTTTTTTTCAAATCCGCAGTCTGCGGAGAAAGAGAGTCTACACTCTCTAGATGTTTAAGATCGGTAGGGGTTCATCTGCAAGCTACAGCTCAGATAAGGAAGACTGATTGTCTGTTCATTCTGCCACAAGGCCTAAAGAAGGGCCAGGCAGTGTCAAGATCCACTAATGCAAGGTGGATTCGACAAGTCATTATTTAGGCCTATGATTTAGAAAAGAAGATCCTTCCTTTTCAGGTGAAAGCGCACTCGACTAGATTAGTTGGCGCTACATGGGCAGTGCATCACCAGGCCTCCATGGCTTAGATCTGTAAGGCTGCAACTTGGCCTTCAGTCCAGACATTTACCAAATTCTATCAGGTAGATGTGAGGGGTTACGAGAATGCTGTCTTCGGGCGTAGTATGCTGCAGGCAGCAGTATAAATCCTCTGGCTCGATAGTGGTCTTTTTCAGATCTGTGTCTCTCTCCCCTCTTATTTTAGCATTGCTATGGGACATCCCATTAACCACTTGCCGACCAGCCGCCGGCATATACGGCGGCAGGTCGGCACGGGTGCGCGAGAGCCCGTAGCTCTACGTCGCGCTTTTCGCGGCCACTAGGGGGCGCGTGCGCGCCGCCGGCGGCCCGCGCGCGCGCCCCCCGCTCGCCCCCGAGTCCCGTGCGTGTGCCCGGCGGGCGCGATCGCCGCCGGGCACACGCGATCGCTCGTTACAGAGCGGGGAACGGGAGCTGTGTGTGAAAACACACAGCGCTCGTTCCTGTCAGCGGGGGAAACGCTGATTTTCTGTTCATACAATGTATGAACAGAAAATCAGTGATTCCCCCTAGTAAGTCCACCCCCCCCATACAGTTAGAACACACTAGGAACACACTTAACCCCTTCCCCGCCCCCTAGTGTTAACCCCTTCACTGCCAATGGCATTTTTATAGTAATCCAATGCATTTTTATAGCACTGATCGCTATAAAAATGCCAATGGTCCCAAAAATGTGTCAAAAGTGTCCGATGTGTCCGCCATAATATCGCAGTACCGAAAAAAAACGCTGATCGCCGCCATTACTAGTAAAAAAAAAAAAAATAATAAAAATGCCATAAAACTACCCCCTATTTTGTAAACGCTATAACTTTTGCGCAAACCAATCAATAAACGCTAATTGCGATTTTTTTTTATGAAAAATATGTAGAAGAATACGTATCGGCCTAAACTGAGGAAAAAATATTTTTTTTTATATATTTTTGGGGATATTTATTATAGAAAAAAGTAAAAAATATTGCATTTTTTCAAAATAGTCGCTCTGTTTTTGTTTATAGCGCAAAAAATAAAAACCGCAGAGATGATCAAATACCACCAAAAGAAAGCTCTATTTGTGGGAAAAAAAGGACGCCAATTTTGTTTGGGAGCCACGTCGCACGACCGCGCAATTGTCAGTTAAAGCGACGCAGCGCCGAATCTCAAAAAGTGCTCTGGTCTTTGGACAGCAATATGGTCCGGGGCTGAAGTGGTTAAGTAATTAAGGATCTGTGTCCGTGATGTATGATCAAGAAAATAGGATTTTTTAATACACCTTGGGCTAGATTCAGGATGGAGAGCGTATCTTTGTGCGGGCGTAGCGTATCCGATTTACGCTACGCCTCCGCAACTTTTACAGGCAAGTGCTGTATTCACAAAGCACTTGCTCCGTAAGTTGCGGCGGCGTCGCATAAATGGCCCGGCGTATCCCCGCATAATTCAAATAGGGCAGGTAGGGGGCGTGTTGTATTTAAATTAACACTGACCCCACATAAATGACGCGCTGAACGTACTGCGAATGCGCTGGCCGTGAACGTATCCCAGTGCGCATACTCCAAATCACGTCGCAAATAGTCAATGAAAACGACGTGAACGTAACTTACGCCCAGCCCCATTTTGAATCGACTTACGCAAACAATGTAAACGACGTGCAAAACGACGCTGTCCCGACGTCCATACTTAACATGGGCTGCGCCTCATATAGCAGGGGTAACTTTACGCCGGGCATAAGCCCAACCTAAACAACGCAAATAGATACGCCGGCCGCAACTACGTTCGTGAATCAGCGTATCTAGCTCATTTGCATATTCAACGCGTAAATCGAGGGAAGCGCCACCTAGCGGCCAGCGTAAATATGCAACTAAGATACGACGGCGTAAGAGACTTACTCCGCTCGTATCTTAGCTAAATTCCGGTGTATCTTGTTTTATCAATACAGAAAAAAGGTACGCCGGCGCATCTTAGAAGTTACGGGGGTAGATTCACATAGATCAGCAGATCTTTAGATCCGCGTAATCTATCTTATTTACGATCCACCAGCTCCAGTTTTTGAGGAAAGTGCTGTATTCACAAAGCCGGCGGCTCGTAAATCCCCCGGCGAGATTCAAATTCCGCGGCTGGGGGGGGGTGTATTATTTAAATCAGGCACGTCCCTGCGCCGATTTAACTGCGCATGCGCCGCCGGCAAAATTTCCCAGCGTGCATTGCTTCAAATGACGTCGCAAATTACGTATGGCCGTATTCACTAACGACTTACGTAAACTACATAAAAAATTCAAAACTCGGCGCGGGAACGACAGCCATACTTAACATAGGATGCGCCGCACTTACCCCTCATATAGCAGGCTAACTATCCGCCAGAAAAAGCCGAATGCAAACGACTGTGAGGGATTAGCTCAGTAGCGGGTGTGTGTGACCCCCTCTATGGGTTCACTACACACTGAACTGTACAAAAATGCACTTGAGAATGACTGAAAACAAATGATACGGTTTATTTTTCCATCTTGCGGGATAGACGTGCAAGCATCAAAACAGTATAAACAAAACAAAACACAAAATAAACCCTTGCCACTTGGGGCGTCTACCTTCCCAGGACAGGAACCTACCTATTGAGTCTGGCACAGCCTACTGCACTCGGGACAAACCATCTGCATTCCCCATTTTAACACCGGGGCGATGCGTTACGACAAAACTAAATTCCTGTAGAGGCCAGGAATCACCTATTTATTCTCATATTGGTCTTCAAATTTTGGCTGAGTTACATAAGAGGGTGTTCCTTGCTCTGTAATATACTCATTTTCAGTTGTAAACCATGCAAAACCTTAATTGGTTTTTCAATGGACACAAAGGTTTCCCTCGATAGCTCAATCCCTGAAGAACTCAGCGAGTCATAACCAATACCAAGAGCTGATAACACTGTGCTCTGCAATGGATCATCCATTTGGATGCCTTCTTCAGATGCAAACACACCAAGACTGGAATCCTCCAAAGCAAGGTGACACCCAAAAAAATCTGTTCTTCTATGAACTGGACTAAAGTCGGACGCAGAAAAACCTCTGATAAATCGATGTACTAGGCGGTTTTTCTTCCCTTGGTGCGCTAGACGGAAATCATTACTTGTCAATTCTGTATTTCCAAGTTTCTTACTTTGTGATAGTTCAGACTCACAAGTATGGTGAAAATCTACCAAACCCAATGTAAGGTTTTCAGAAACTGAATCCTCGTCACTTTCTTGAAGCAACTGCTTCACAGTGTACTGTGCATCCCTTGTTCGCACAACCCTATTCTCATCAAGAACTTGACAACTGCTATCGGACACATCATTAACTGAGCTAGACAAAATTTCTTGTCTAGCAGATACAATCACTTTTGAAATTATGTTTATGGCTAGTTGTTCAACTATGCCTCATAGTCTCCCAAAAATGTTTTAATATTTGTTTCTTTGAAACCATCGACTATTGGACACAAATTCTCATATTCTTCATTCCTTTCAAGACATTTGGAAAAAGCATCGAATAAATTAGTACATTTAGCCTCTCTGACCACTTCAGTGATGGAGGTTTTTACAACGTTCAGAGGGCTCACCTGCCAATACAGATTCTACACTTTGAAAAATAGATTTTACTCGGTAGTCAAGTCCAAAGTATTATCCTGCGTTACTTGCTCTGACAGAACACTTTCTAAAGACTGTGTTTCACAGAATGTGACATTACCGTTATATTCAAATCCGATTTCATTAACATAAAAATTAACACACTGCTCTTCAACATGCAAATAATTCACAGAGGCAAAAATAGCTTCAGTCTGGGTGCATATTTCTTGCAATTCAGATTCCTCAATGACCCTGCTCTGCTGATCATCAATTATGGGAAAGTCATGAATATCACCTGCCTTACTACATTCACAAGGCTCAGTGGATATTGGACACACTTTTTCTACATCATTTAGTGCAGTGTCAGAATTAAGTTTTTCAGCTTTATTTCCATGAAGCAACTGACTGAGAACTGAAGATGTGCAAACCCCTACTTCCTGCACTTCAGCCACTTCATTTGCCCTGAAGCGGTCAGGGATTTCACTTTCAACAACACTTCCAGAAAGTTCAGCTTCATTTTCCATAAAGTCCTTCATATTTAGCTTTCTAAGAATTGCCTCCTCCTCATCGTCATTAACTTCCACACATTCTTCATTATTTATTGTTAGTCCATTCTGAGTGTTGGCTGTTTCCGTAGGACAATCATCAACTTTCACATCTTCATGTTCCGTTTCTGCTTTGGTAATCTTGGTGAAAGAAATGAACAGTGATCCATACAGCTCTGGCACACCATCTCATCTGGGGTCTCATCCTCAGGATCGGGGTATGGTCTCTTACATGTGCAGTAGATGCCAAAGAAATTGTCCTTGTAATTACTAGCCAGGTTTTTCTTCTCTTTATCCGGATATAACTTGCACTCCCACTTTTTAAATTTGGCATTTCCACAATCGCAGCAAAATGTTCCTCTTGGTGTAGAGCTCAAATAGGTCGTGGCCTTCATGACACTTGTATGTACAGGCCAGACATATCCCAGCAGGCTCCTCTTTATCCAGGGTGCAGGTACTGCAGGCGTACAGCGCTTGTCTCTTCACATAACCCAGGGGGTAGGAGCACTTTTCGGAATCGCTCCCCGCCAGCACAGCAGACGCCTCATCCTGCAGGGCGTCATTCTTCTCCAGGACATTCAGCAGTGACAGGATCGGCTCTTTCTTTACTGCCACCTTCACTTCCTCCTCTTCATCTTCTGCACCACTTTCAACTTCTGCAAGCTCTTCGCTGTCAGAATCATCACATGGTAGAAGATGGAAATCCTCAAACCCGGCCTCATTTTCTTAATTTTCTCTGTTGGTGAAAGAACCGGAACAGAGAGCAACTGCTTCATTCATTAGGTCACTTTTCTCATTTTCAGCATGAGCCTTTGTACAACTAAAAGATTCTTGATTTGGACCATCATCTTGACAGACAAATTTTCCAGAGCAGAGTCCTAGCAACTCATCCATACTGTCCATCATAAGTCTTTGCTTGGCAGAGCTGTACTTGCTCCTGTTGCGGCCAACATTTAGAAAACCATGAGCATGCGTGACAACGATCTCTTCGTTGTAATCCTCATCACTCCAAAGTAAGCTTTCCATGCAAGAATCACTGAGCGTCTCCTCATCACTTAGTCTTGTATATGGACGGCATCCATGATCGCGGCTTTTACCGGAACACAGGGCCTTATAATCACTGTTGAGTTTTGAAGGTTGTCATTTTTTTGGTGAGAGCTCCTTAGAAACCTTTATGTTCTCTTCCCTACCAGACAGCTCTGACTTTGCTTTCTTTTTCTTCTTATTTTTCTTTGACTTCAGACTCAAGAAATCTTAAAATTTTTCTTTAACACTTTCAGACAGCTTGTCTGGCTTGCCATGAGACTTCTGGATTAAGTTCTCCTTGCTTTTGTCTTTTAGGGACGGTTGGTGGGAATTTGAACTGTTTCTCTTTGAGCTTTGCTGACTGGCCTTTTCGTGAGCTAAAGAGCCTCTTGTCTGCATATGCCTCGTGACAGGATTCTGATCCTGCTCTGACCTGTCAATGCCAGGGAAATACTTTATATGGTAATGCAGCAATTTGGCTTTGCGAAAAGATCTGGAGAAATCCAAAATCTTGCCTTTAAACTTGTTGGGTTCCAGTTCCAAGGTAACAGCTTTGGTAGCTGGATCATCAAATTCCTTCAAAGTATTTGCTAACGGTTCTCTACTGTACTTAGCAGAACTGTCAGACCGTTGATTCAGCTTCATAGGAGATGCTACTGCGGGGACAGCCGGGACCTCCTCAGCACCTTCTTATACATGATGGTCTTTCTCTTCTGGTTTGATCTCGTCTGGTTTGACCTCTGGAACGCCATTCACAACATTGGTTTCCACAGACTCTTCAACTACTAATGGCGGCTCCTTCACTTCGGGAGTTTCAGGCTCTGCCAGGGCACACTCCTCTGGCTTTACTTCTTGTTCCTCTGGTGAAGTACTACACTCCGGTTATGATTCCGTCTCAACAACAGACGTGGTAACCTCCATAGCATTATGGTCCTCTGGATTCTCAATCAGAGAGGGCTTGCTATCCTTTTCCTCTGTTCCCTCAATTTGTTTCATGATGGCCTCCCAACTTGCCATGCTCTCTCGATGAGCCTGTTCTTTAGCTGCAATGCTTATTTGGTAAGCTGCATTTATTATAACCATCTGTTTTATCATCTCCTCCATCTTTATCATCTCCTCCATTTTGGGTTTACTTTAACTGCCCGCATTCTCCACCATGTGTGAGGGATTAGCTCGGTAGCGGGTGTGTGTGACCCCCTCTATGGGTTCACTACACGCTGAACTGTACAAAAAGGCACTTGAGGATGACTGAAAACAAATGATACGGTTTATTTTTCCATCTTGCGGAATACACGTGCAAGCTTTAAAACAGTATAAACAAAACAAAACACAAAATAAACCCTTGGGACTTAAGGCGTCTACCTTCCCAACACAGGAACCTACCTATTGAGTCTGGCACAGCCTACTGCTGGGCAGACACTGCTGGTCCTACAGCAGAAAACAACAAAAAAAGTCTCTTTGATATTTCTCACACAGAAATATCCATCAGCACCTCACCTCTTCAGAAGTGCTTCTGACTGCTCCTTCACTTCACAAAGCCCCAGGAACCAGCAATCAGTCGTTATCCTTAGGCTTTATTTATAGGGGCTTTAATTGCTTCATTTTGAACAGCTGAAGGCTTCTAACTCCCCAAACCTCTCTGGCCATTTCTACAGCCGACGCCCAATAGTAATTGGTGTATTGTCTACACAAGGCAGGAAAGTATCTTCCATCTGGGACAACACACACAGATTTACCTGACTTCCTGTCACACGGCGTAAAAAAAAAAAACGACGGCCAGGCTTTCGTTTTTGAATCGGCGGTTCTCCTCATTTGCATATTCGTCGTATATACAAACGGAAGCGCCACCTAGCAGCCAGCGGGAGATTGCAGCCTAAGATCCGACGGTGTTAGTCACTTTCACCTGTCGGATCTAAGGGAGATCTGTGCGGAACCTGATTCGATGAATCAGCCGCATAGATCCGACCGTCAGATCTCAGAGATACGACGGCTTATCTCTATATGAATCTACCCCCTGCGGGGGTATCTTCTTACTGAATCTAGCCCCTTACCTGTAAAATCCTTTTCTTGGAAATACATCACGGGACACAGAGCTCCCACCCCTCTTAGGAGTTAACATGGAACACTTATTGCTTTGCATTTGGGAGGGGTTTTATAGGGAAGGAACTCAATTTTAATTGGGTTTGCCAGTGTCCAATCACCTGTGGTGACTACATAACCCCATTAAGCAATTAAGGCTCTGTGTCCCGTGATGTATTTCCAAGAAATTAATTTTCAGGTAAGCTGTATTAAAAAGTCCTATTTTTTTAAATGTTGTGAAATGTTACGCCGAGTAAATTGATACCCAACATGTCACGCTTCAAAATTGCTTCTGCTCGTAGAATGATGCCAAACGGATGGCACGGGAGAGCGGCGGGAGGAGGCTACCTCTCCCGCCGCTGATAACAGCGATCTGATGGCGAATCCACTGCAGAGACCATTATCGTAAACCGGATTGCTCATTGAAAATATGAATACCTCTGTTATTGCAGCAAAAACAGAAACAAGAAAGCGCCGCTGAGTAATCTAATTTAATTCAACAACAGCAAAAGTATTCCAACACTTACATCTAGGGGCACTCTGATGCAGTCTGAGATGCTAGTGTCAAGGGCTTCAGTGCAGTCCGGAAACAATGTGGGAGGCTGGAAAAGCTGTTCAATGGAGGAGCGTCAGGCGTTCTTTAACCATAGAGGGGCCGACTGCAAAGTCCATATGTAGATGTTATATTCTCAGCTGATCCGCCGCGCCGCTGGTCCGTGATGTCACTGGGACGGTGGCCAAAGAGGGACACAACGCGTTTCAGAGCCAGCGCTAGGTGAATAGAAGACCTGCGCGCTCCTTTATCAAGTGCAGTATGAGGAGAAAGCTGGAGGATGTGAGTTATATAGGTCACATGGTCAAGCACCAACCAATAAGAGAGCTTATAATACGAGTGGCTTGAGAAGCCAATCGCACATAAAGGGGAACAATTGTGGAATCTTTAAATACAAAGTAAAACAACAGTATTAACATTCATGCAGATATAATAGCGATATGTGTTTGTTTGTATTAGCTCAACAATAAAAATACTAACGCTATACGATACAGGGCTGCAGGGTGCTAATGACAATGACACATGTTTAAGGGGTATTAAAATGTAATGGGGATCATAATTAAATTAAAATAAAAAATGAGAGAGGGGGAATTAGATTAAACACAGATGAGAGTCTAAAAAGAGTCTGTATTATAATATCATCATAAAAAGAGAAGGAAGGGGGAACAGAAAAGTCACAGATAGTGTCATGGGAGCTAATTTTGCCCCCTCCTATGCCAACCTAACAATGGGCTTTTGGGAGAAGACATTTATTCTGCAAGAAAACCCTTTTTCCCGTCATATCATCTTTTATGGGCGTTATATCGATGATATCGTCATTACCTCCCCTTTAGTCAACCAGTTTGTTGACTATTGCAATAACAATGCTCTAGGCCTCTCTTTTACCTTTGTGTGCGAACAAAACAGTTTGGCTTTCCGTGACCTTGAGCTTTGTCACGACAATCACAATATTTTTGCCCGTAATTATACAAAGCCCACAGCGGGCAACTCCTACTTACACTATCACAGTTGTCATCACCCACAGTGGATAAAAAATATACCAAAAGGTCAGTTCTGCAGACTTCGACAAAACTGTACAAGAGACAGCGATTACATCTCTCAGAGTACATACCTTAAACAAAAATTCTTAGAAAAAGGTTACCCTGAACCATTGGTGGACCAAGCCCACAGGATTTTTCTTCCCGGCAAAAAAACTAAACCTAAAAAATCGCCTGAAAAACCAATGGTACGATTTATTACTGGTTTCCATGACCAATATCAAAAAATGGAAAACATCTTGACAAGGCACTGGAATATTTTAAAACAAGACCCCCACTTAGATACTGTTCTCTGTGACAAACCAAAGGTTACATATAGGAGGGCCCCCACATTAAAAAATAAAATTGCCCCTAGCCGACTAAAAGATCTCAAATCTAATAGTGCTATCTGCCTGTTTCCTATTACAGGAATGTACAGATGCAATAAGCCCCGCTGCAAAACATGCCACTTTATTAACCATAGTCAAAAAGAGTTCACTCACAGAAACAAAACTTACCAACTAGATCATTTTTATAACTGCTCTACAGATTATGTTGTATATTGCCTTATGTGCCCTTGCAAACTATTATATGTTGGTCGGACCATTAACCCACTAAGACAGCGATTTGGCACCCACCGACGCCTCATCGAAGCCGGCTGTGACGAGCACAGTGTACCACGCCACTTCCTTGAGCATCACGCCCAATCCAGTGATGGTTTGCGGGTATGGGTTATTGAAACCATCCCCAAAAAACTATCTGAGGCTGAACGATTTTCACGTCTATGTGAGCGTGAGACTTTCTGGATTTTTACCCTAAATTGTCTCGCGCCCCTAGGCTTAAATGAAGAACTAGATGTTAATACCATCCTTTAATATACACTGCCAAATATATAATATAATATACTCTTAGAAAACATTTAAACCCCTTTTTTTCTTCTTCTTTACTTGGACGCGATACACACACATTTTTTTGTGTAATAACCACCATACCCCTACATTCTTTGATTGTTTTTGACTAGTTTTAAATATAAATATAAGTAAAGATATGCATGTGCACATAAAGACGTGTATGCATACCTACAAATATACATGCACTCGAGTGCATGACACTATCTGTGACTTTTCTGTTCCCCCTTTTTATGATGATATTATAATACAGACTCTTTTTAGACTCTCATCTGTGTTTAATCTAATTCCCCCTCTCTCATTTTTTATTTTAATTTAATTATGATCCCCATTACATTTTAATACCTCTTAAACATGTGTCATTGTCATTAGCACCCTGCAGCCCTGTATCGTATAGCGTTAGTATTTTTATTGTTGAGCTAATACAAACAAACACATATCGCTATTATATCTGCATTTATGTTAATACTGTTGTTTTATAGCTTTTCCCGTTTTTACTTTGTATTTAAAGATTCCACAATTGTTCCCCTTTATGTGCCATTGGCTTCTCAAGCCACTCGTATTATAAGCTCTCTTATTGGTTGGTGCTTGACCATGTGACCTATATAACTCACATCCTCCAGCTTTCTCCTCATACTGCACTTGATAAAGGAGCGCGCAGGTCTTCTATTCACCTAGCGCTGGCTCTGAAACGCGTTGTGTCCCTCTTTGGCCACCGTCCCAGTGACATCACGGACCAGCGGCGCGGCGGATCAGCTGAGAATATAACATCTACATATGGACTTTGCAGTCGGCCCCTCTATGGTTAAAGAACGCCTGACGCTCCTCCATTGAACAGCTTTTCCAGCCTCCCACATTGTTTCCGGACTGCACTGAAGCCCTTGACACTAGCATCTCAGACTGCATCAGAGTGCCCCTAGATGTAAGTGTTGGAATACTTTTGCTGTTGTTGAATTAAATTAGATTACTCAGCGGCGCTTTCTTGTTTCTGTTTTTTCTCTTGTATGATTTGAGCTGACTTCGCTCCTGGAGAGAGCAGCCCTGAGTATCCACAATTACACCTACATTGGTATTGTCACGATCAAGTTCCCCTCTTGGACTCACACCCAATGGACTAGACTTTTGTTATATTTATATTTATTCTTATGTGGATTCTGTTTACATGGTCACTCAGAGCGCTGTAATCCTGTGCTAATTCTGTTATGGCAGCAGCTGCTGCTATTACCGAGATATCCATCTTTTAAGTGCCGATGTATATATATAGTGGGCGGTCGTTAAGTGGTTAATAACGGATCCCAAGGGGCTTTACAAAATGTCGGGTTGCCATGAGAACTTATTGGCAGGAGATAAATTCTGGGGGTTCTTTAGGTCTCCAATGGGATGCCTTTAAGGCCATAATGAGGGGCTCTAACATGTCAGGAGTGGGTAAGCTTAAAGTGGATTTAAACCCTCCATATACCCAGTAAAGTGAACTGCCTCAGATGACACACAGAGATGAAACACATCTCCCTATATAAGTTTTACTTGTATATCTTCAGTCTTCTCATTGATACACTGTTTAGAAATTTCACTTCCTGATTCCCCTGTAGGAGGAAATTATTGCTAGATGCTGTGAGAGACTGTGGGGCAGCGGATTGGAGGAAAGGCACACATCCCCTTCCCACACATGCAGAAGTTGCCTGTGTATAGTTTACCAGTGTGCTAATCTACAGTATTTATAGCAACCTTCTCCAACACACACTTCAGGCTCCATCTCAGGGAGCTTGTCAAAAGTTCTCAGGCTGATAACAGACCAATGGAGCAGGACAATGCTACCAGACACAGGGATTGAAGAGAGATAACAAAACACTACAGATATATGTGCCCAGCTCAAATTTCATGAATCAGGTTTACATCCACTTTAAGAAAGCCAACAATGCTACCTTATTTGAGTTGTCACAAATAATGGGAGATAGGGAGCATCAATATGTATCTGACCCTTCCTAAAGGGGTTGTAAAGGCTTGTTTTTTATTTTCTAAATAGGTTCCTTAAAGCTAGTGCATTGTTGGTTCACTTAACTTTTCCTTCGATTTCCCTTCTAAAAATTTTTTTCTTCTTTGTTTTCTTTGTCTGAATTCCACACTTCCTGTTCCTCCTCAGTAAGGTGTTCAGTAAGCTGTTCTGACTGACTTTTCACCGCTCAGATGATGGTGGAAAGCTTACTGAGGAGAAACCGGAAGTGAGAATATCAAACAAAGAAAACATTTTTTTTAGAAGGGAAATGGAAGGAAAGGGTAAGTGAACCAACAATGCTTTAGAAAATAAAAAACAAACCTTTACAACCCCTTTAACAGAATTACCTTTTATGGCAGGATGCTCAAAGGTCCTACCATATTGCCTTAACTAACAAAACCTAAAAGTAAAGCCGTGTTCATACCATCGGACATTCCGACAACAAAACCGTGGATTTTTTCCGACGGATGTTGGCTCAAACTTGTCTTACATACACACGGTTGCACAAATGTTGTTGGAAATTCCGATCACCAAGAATGTGGCCACGTACAACACGTACGACTGCACTATAAAAAGAAAGTTCAATACCAAGTGCGCCAAACATTGGGCTCCTTCTGCTAATCTCGTGTTAGTAGAAGTTTGGTGAGAGACTATTCGAATAAAAAAAAGATCACTATAAAAATAAATTCTAAACATTATTATCTGGCTTAAAAAAATAAAAAGATTATTCAGGAGATCACGAGAAATAATAAAAGAATCAGTTTGTCAAAATAACTTCATTATTCTAGCATTATAAAGAAGAAGAGAATGTGCGCTGTATTAAAAGATAAAAAAATTTGCAGCGTGACCAATGTGCTATCTCCATTATGAACGCTAGTTTTTCCAGATCGAGCGCTTTCGTCTGGTACTTGATTCAAAGCATGCATTGTGTGCGTCGGAATGGTCTACACACGCTCGAAATTTACGAGAACGGATATTTGTTGTTGGAAATTTCAACAGCAAATGTTCGATGGAGCCTACACACGGTCGGAATTTCCAACAACAAGCTCCCACATTTCCCACATTTCTTGTTGGAAATTCCGAGCAAGTGTACGCGGAAAAACTCATAAACAACCCCGTAGGATGGGATAAACAGCTCAATCTCTGTATTTGCGGATGATACTAAGCTAAGCAGGTAAATAATTTCTTTGCAGTGTGTGGAAACTTTGCAAGAAGATCTGAACAAATAAAGGGCAACTACATGGCAAATGAGGTTTATTATAGAAAAATGTATAATAATGCATATGGGTGGCAAAAAAAAAATATGCAATCTACTCATTAGGGGGAGAACCTCTGGGGGAATCTAGGATGGAAAAGGACCTGGGATCCTAGTAGATGACAGGCTCAGCAATGCCAGGCTGCTGCAAGCAAAGCCGATAGAATATTGGCATGCATTAGAAAGAGGATTAACTCCAGAGATAAAACAACAATTCTCCCACTCTACAAGACTTTGGTCCGGCCGCACCTGGAGTATGCCGTCCAGTTCTGGGCACAAGTCCTCAGGAAGGTTTCGCTGGAATTGGAGAAAGTCCAGAGAAGGGCAGCAAACCTAATAAAGGGACCTTAGCTATAAAGATTACAAGCATTGAATGTATTCTTTCTGGTGATGAGACGCTTGGTAGGGGATATGATTTCAATGTAAAAATACCATACTGGTGACCCCACAATAGGCATAAAACGTTTCTGTGAAAGGGAAATTAATAAGACACACGGGCCATACAGTAAAATTAGAAGAGAAGCGGTTTAACCTTAAACTGTGTAGAGAGTTCTTTACTGTAAGGCCACGTACACACGATCAGACAGGTCCGATCAGTGGCAGCCCGTCCATAGGGGGCGCATGGGCGCCGCCCCCCTCCCAGGCAGTAAAAAAAAAAAATGTAAATGGCCCTTTAAGAAAAAAAAAAAAAAAAAAAGTCCTTAAGTGTACTATGTTTGAGCGCCGGACAAGTTCAGTATGGGAAATTCCTTGTCAGTGCAATCATGACATTGCAGACGAGGCATTTCATTTGCAGGCTTTGAACCTGCTGTGTGGGCGCTTTCCATTGCGCAAAACCGCATCCGGTCCGGGAGCTACTGCTTTGCATACCTAGTAATCACTAGGTCAAAACCGGAAGTGATGTCTGCAGGTCTATGGGATGCTCAGCCAGGTATAGTGTGGACTCTGGAGGCAGGATGCAGATCACTAATGGGGTGGATGGGCACTGGAGCTGACAGTGCCGAACCTGAGCCTGAAGCTGAAGGTGAGTGTGGGGATCGGAGGTTCTCTCTTCAGCTGAGGGTTAATTTCTCCTCTCATGTCACTCTCTTGCAGCATGGCTCTGTTTGTGTTCACCCCTCTCCCCCCCCTCCAGATAGTTCTCCACTGGCTCTCCCTGTCATATCTCCCCTCTGTCTCTGGAAAGCTGCACGATATTGTTATCTTTTCAGTCCCACTGAGCTAGTATCCCTGCAGCCTTTTTCTCCTGTACTTTGCCTCTTATCAGACCATTTATCTCCTTGCAATCCCAGCATTCAAACTGCTTAGCCTAATATATATTATCTGCTCTCCCCCCAACACAGGCACAGCTGATCAGCTACATTCCAATTAGATGTACAATTAACTCTACACTGTCCAGCAGCTGCCTTTTTATCTTGTGACCTATATAATGTACCCTGCACCCCTCCACATGTAATGTGCCCTGCACCCCTCCACATCTAATGTGCCCTGCACCCCATCCACATGTAATGTGCCCTGCACCCCTCCAAATGTAATGTGCCCTGCACCCGTCCACATGTAATGTGCCCTGCACCCGTCCACATGTAATGTACCCTGCACCCCTCCACATGTAATGTACCCTGCACCCCTCCACGTGTAATGTACCCTGCACCCCTCCACGTGTAATGCTTCCTGCACCCCTCCCCGTGTAATGTACCCTGCACCCCTCCCCATGTAATGTGCCCTGCACCCCTCCCCATGTAATGTGCCCTGCACCCCTCCCCATGTAATGTGCCCTGCACCCCTCTCCTACATGTACTGCCATACATTCTGCACCCCTATCCTACATGTACCACCCACCACTATACACTCTGCAGTATTTGCAGTCTTTGATTCTGTCACATATGCTGTTAGATCATGGTATTGTAAAGCTGTTTAAAGCAATGTAGACATTTCTTAATTTTTCATTGCATTGATTTTTTTCTTGCTAAATGCTCCTGACACTAGTGGAATACAGGGGTGCAGTGGGTGGATTATACAAGGGGTGTGGCTTATGAGAAGAGGGAGTGGTCAACAAGGAGGGGGCAGAGTCTGGCGCCCCCCCATTCTAAAAATTCACCAGCCGCCACTGGGTCCGATGAAACTTGCCCGACGGACCACGCTGAAGTGGTCTGTTGGTCTGATGTGCATACACACCATTGGACCAAAATCCTATCGGACCAGAACGCGGTGACGTCGTAGAACACAATGACGTGATGAAAAAACGAAGTTCAATGCTTCCAAGCATGCGTCAACTTGATTCTGAGCATGCACAGGTTTTTGGTCCGATGATTTTGTGTACTAACCATCGAACCTGTCCGACGGACAGGTTTTCATCAGACAGGTTTTAAAGCATGTTTTAAAACTTTGGTCCGCTGGAAAATGGTCCGATAGGCCGTACACACGATCGAATATGTGTGTACCAGTTTCAGCGGACATTTTCGATCGTGTGTACGCGGCCCAATGCCGCGTACACACGATCACTTTTTGTGATGTAAAAAAATGTTGTTTTATCTCACGAAACAAAACAACGTTTTTCAAACTTAATTTTAAAAAACGACGTTGCCTACACACCATCATTTTCTGAAAATGCTCTTGCAAAGCGCGGTTACGTACACCACGTTCAAAGGTACTTTGTTCCATTGAAGCTCCCGTCTCATAACTTGCTTCTGAGCATGCGCAGGTTTAAAAACATTGTTTTAAACGTCGTTTTGCCCACACACGATCATTTTTTATGACACAAAAAAATGACATTCTGAAAAACGACATAAGAAATTGAAGCATGTTATTAAATACAGAAAATATGTAGACAGCATGGATAGTCACTCATAAAGCAAAGGTCAATTCCCAGCATGAGCACAGTTAGCAGAGATGACCATCTAGAGCAGGCGTCACTAAATGGCGGACCCATTGGCCATTCTATCCGGACCGCAGCCTCGCCAAGTAGTGTCCTCTCCCTGTTGCCAGCTTACCCAGCACTCCTTGCCTGCCGCTGGCAATACTGCTATATACACAGCATGCAGGCGCGGCAGGTCTGTGCCTTCTCTAATATGTCTGCACTGTCCCCTCCCCATACTGCCTGTCTTAAATCACACAAAACATGAAGCACAACCACTCTGGACAAAGGGCGGGACTTTTTAAGTTAAAACGTGGGTGATTGGTTGCTAGGCAGCAGGGCGGTCTCAGCAATAAATCACTTACTTCTAATGTGAAAAGTCCCGCCCATTGTCCAGAGCGCCCAAGCTTCATGTCCTGTGTGAAAAAGGTAGGATTCTGTGGGGAGGGGAGGAGTGCTGTGCTGTAAAGGACTGGGGTTTTTGATATCAAGAGAGAACTGTGATGGGGGGTCAGTCTGTAATGAGGGGTCTGTGATGGGGGGTCAGTCTGTAATAAGGGGTCTGTGATGGGGGTCAGTCTGTAATGAGGGGTCTGTGATGGGGAGGTCAGTCTGTAATGAGGGGTCTATGATGGGGAGGTCAGTCTGTAGAGAGGGGTCTGTGATGGGGGTCAGTCTGTAATGAGGAGTCAGTCTGTAATGAGGGGTCTGTCTGTAATGAGGGGTCTGTGATGGGGGGTTCAGTCTGTAATGAGAAGTATGTTGTGGGGGGCTCAGTCTGTAATGAGGGGTCTGTGATGGGGGGTCAGTCTGTAATGAGGCGTCTGTGATGGGGGTCATTCTGTAATGAGGGGTCTGTGATGGGGGGTCAGTCTGTGATGAAGGGTCAATGTGTGATGGGGGAGTCAGTCTGTGATGGAGGGGCCTGTGATTGTGGGGTGGATCAGTCTGCGATTGTGAAGGGATCAGTCTGTAATGAGGCCTGTGATTGGGGGGGTCCGTCTGTGATTGGGGGGATCCGTCTGTCATTTGGGGGCCAGTCTGTAATGGGCATTTGTGATAGGGGGGTCTGTGATAGGGGGGTCAGTCTGTGATGAGGGGTTTTTGATGGGTCAGGTTAGTCTGTGAAGGGGGGTCAGTCTGTAATGAAGGGTCTGGGATTTGGGTGGTCAGTCTGTGATGGGGGGTTTGTGATGATGCAGGGGGGATGTGACGTAAGTAGAGACTGAGGACACTGATGTAAAAGAGGGTCTGTGATGTGATGTGAAGGAGGGGGACTGAAGACACTGATGTAAAAGGGGGTCTGTGATTTCTGCACTAGCAAAACACAGGACTCTGCAAGGGCAATAGAAAACAATTGTTTTCTATGGTCCGGATTCACAAAGCACTTACGCCGACGTATCTCGAGATACGCCGCGTAAGTGTAAATATGCGCCGTGGTATCTGTGCGCCGTGCCCACAGAACTAAGATACGCCTAAAAACTGACTTCATCCGACCGACGTAACTTGCCTACGCCGGTGTATAGTGGGCGCATAGTTACGCTGGACGCATTTGGCACTGTGATAGGAAGTCAGGTAAATCTGTGTGTGTTGTCACAGACGGTAGATACATTTCTGCCTTGTTTAGACAATACACCACCAATTACTATTAGGCGTCGGCTGCAGAAATAGCCAGAAAGGTTTAGGGCGTTTGAAAACTTCAGCTGTTCAGAATGAGGTAATTAAGTCCTCTATAAGTCATCCAAAAGGATGACTACTGATTGCTGCATCCTGAGGCTTTTTGAGTGAAGCAGAGCAGTGACTTCTGAAGAGGTGAGGTGCTTGTTGAGGTTTCTGTGTGATAAATATCAAAGAGACTTTTTGTTTTCTGCTGTATGACCAGCAGTGTCTGCCCAGCAGTAGGCTGTGCCAGACTCTATAGGTAGGTTCCTGTGTTGGGAAAGTAGACGCCCCAAGTGGCAAGGGTTTATTTTATGTTTTGTTTTGTTTATGCTGTTTTGATGCTTGTACTTGTATCCAGCAATATGGAAAAATAAACCATATCCTTTGTTTTCAACCATCCTCAACTGCCTTTCTGTACAGTTCAGCATGTAGTGAACCCATCCAGGGAATCACACACACCCGCTACCGAGCTAATTCCTCACACATGGTGGAGTGCGGCGGGCAGTTAAAGTAAACCCAAAAATCTGTCCCAGACTATGGAACGCTTTACCAACCAACATCCGATTGGAGGAGAACCACCTAGCATTTAGGAAAAAGGTCAAGACTTTTCTCTTTTGATATCAAAGGAGACAGGAACAACAAGCGCCCAGAGGCGATTCAGTTCGCATGTGCCGCGCTATACAAGTTTTCATTCATTCATTCATTCATTCAAAAATGGAGGAGATTCTGAAACAGCTGGCTATAGCAAATGCAAATCAACAGCAGATCAATGCAAGTTTGCAGCGGAGCCTTGCAGCTCAACAACAGGCTCACCAAGAGTGCCTTGCAGCTCACCAAAAGAGCATTGCAGCTCAACAACAGGTTCACCAAGAGAGCATTGCAGCTCAACAACAGGTTCACCAAGAGAGCATTGCAGCTCAACAACAGGTTCACCAAAAGAGCATTGCTGGCTTGGAACAGAGACACCAGCAGCAGATGGAGGTCATCATGAAACAACTTCAGAGACAGCAAACTGAGGCTGGGAGTCAGGCCAGTAACATATTGACTTCTCGGGTAAGCCACTTATTGCCAAAGATGACTGCAGATGATGACCCTGAGATGTTTCTGACCACGTTTGAGAGAACAGCGGAAAAAGAGAGTTGGCCTAAAGAACAGTGGGCTGGACTAGTGGCCCCCCTATTATCTGGAGAAGCCCAAAAGACATATTTTGATTTTGAGTTTGCAGATGCAAAAAACTATGATAGGTTAAAAGAGGAAATATTGGCACGTTTTGGTGTAACCCTGGATGTTCGTGCTCAGCGGGTCCAAAATTGGAGTTATATGCTGAGGAAGCCACCTCGGTCGCAGATGTATGACCTCATTCATTTGGCTAGGAAATGGCTGCAGCCAGAAACTCTGTCCGGACAAAAAATTTTGGAACACATTTCTTAGGTCTCTGCCTAACACCCTGCAGAAATGGGTAAGCCATGGTGGTCCGGAAACCGCAGACAAATGAGTAGATCTGGTCGAAAGTTACCTAGCAACAGGGAATTTGTCCTCTTCACCCAGAGACGCACAGCCTTTTTACCCCAAGACCAGACCCTCTCCACCTATAGGTAAGACTGCATCAAGGGATGGGGGTGGAGAGAAGGACCCAAGAGCAACTAGAGGTGTTATCGGGACTACTACTGATGTTTGGCGAGAGCGGCCTGGAAGACGCATCCCACAGGAGAGGACCAGAAGGTTGATTTGTTTCCGTTGCCGGGAAGAGGGACATGTAGCAGCTGTTTGCCCAGCGGTTGATGAACCAATGCAGTGTGACTTTCTGACAGAGAGATGACAGTCCTTCTTTACAACCACAAGCACTGCAGTAAAGAGGAATGAGAAACCTTAATGTAGAATGTGCTTAGATGGTAAAGATGTTGTGGTATTGTTGGATTCAGGTAGCCTAGTCACCTTAGTGAAAAGTGATCTAGTGGTGGGAAAAACCTTACATCCTAGGAAAATGGCTGTAATTTGTGTACATGAGGACACTCGAGAATATCCGGTGACTACAGTTTCCTTTGAAACCTCCCTCGGTAACTTGTGTCACCAAGTGGGTTTAGTTCCCCAACTGCCACATGACGCCATTGTGGGAAGGGATTTCCCAAGATTCTGGGTGCTCTGGGATTGCCCAGATTACCCAGTAAGTGGTTCTTCTGAGCCTGAAACCGCTACTCCTGAAACCGCTACTCCAGAATTCTCTAACTGTGAGGATTCTCCTGAGTTTCCGTTCTCAGTCTTAGCAGGGAAAACACCAGTCCTTAGGAAGGAGCCTGCTACCTCAGAAGAGGAACAGCGGGCGATAGGATTTGATGACCTCGAGGTGCACAGAGAAAATTTTATCACTGAGCAATTGAGGGACCCCATATTGCTGAGAGCCCGGGAGAATGTAGTGAAGATAGATGGGGAGTTAGTTAACCCTGATGAGAGGGTTGCCCTCCCTCACTTCATTATTGAAAGGGACCTGTTATATCGAGTATCACAGAGGTTAGAGGAGACCATTGAGCAACTGGTAGTGTCTAAACCGTACCGCAAGATGGTTTTGGAACTGGCCCATGGGCACATTCTTGGGGGACATTTGGGAGCAGAAAAAACCCAGGAGAGAATCACTCAGAGGTTTTATTGGCCTGGGATCAGAATTGTACTGCTCTTCCTGTCCAGTGTGTCAGATTACTGCACCCATGTCATATTTCCCGCAGTCAGTTGGTACCCCTGCCCATTATCAAGGTCCCTTTTGAGAGGATCGCCATGGACTTGGTTGGCCCCTTACTGAAGTCCACTAGAGGGCACCAGCAAATCTTGGTAATAATAGACTATGGCACCTGTAACGGTCACCACCGTTTACGACCTTCCATCCACCCACGACAAGCTTATCCAACACACTCTGACAATCCTGCATACACGATCTATATCAATTCCCCAGAAAATGAGACTGACCACTCTATCTTCTGGTTTCAAAATGAATGAATGTTTTCTTCTCAGCTTTTTATGCAGTTACAAGCATGTGACAGTAATCAAAGGAACAATAAAACTCTCCGCCCCCTCCTCACACGGTCACCACCGTTTATGACCTTCCATCCACCCACGACAAGCTTATCCGACACACTGCAACAATCTTGCATACATGATCCATTCCATTTCCCATAATCAAGACAAGACTCTGCTCTGTACTTGTTTCCAAAATGTATGAACACTTTAATGGTTTCTTCTCAGCTTTTTATACAGTACAAGATGTTACAGTTAATCACAGGACAATGCAATCTCCACCCCCCTTTTCACACTGGGGCTAATTCTCTAGCAGACATTTCGGCACCGATACTGAAGAGATCTATCACATTCCTTTATCCATAGAATTCAAATAAAATACAATCACACAATGTATATTCCTTCAATCCACAAAGGGACCCACACCTGAGCAGCAATACATTCCTTTGCTAAACATAATTGGCATGCTAATTCATTACATCTGAAGAGAGACGGTAACACAGGGCTTTAAACACAATGAAAAGGTCTTTCAGGAGCTGATGTAATTAACACCTTTCAACAGAATGAAATGTCTTTCACAAGCCGGGTCACGTAGCAATTTAAAAGCCTATTATACAGAGAAATGAGTCACTGTCTTGTTGACCTGGTCTCAAGTCAACATGAACCACTTGTAATATTCCAGTATCCTGCCATATGAAGTATCAATAATGTCCCATCTCATGTAATACATGAATTATGATCCTATTAGCCACCCTACGCCCAAAAGGGCACAGGGTGGGCTTAGACCCAGGAGTTATTAGTGCCTCCGGCACAGGAGTATCTCTCATCCTTCCAAAGTCTCTGGTTGTCACGTGTCATTCCGCTACATCTCTCCCCTTTCAGTGGGAGACTGACACAGGAGGAGACCCCAGACGGGTTGACTCCGAAGTTAGTCAATAGGTCCAGTCCTCCAATGCTGGTATCCATACTGTACCCCAAATAAATGGCTCCAAACTGAGCATTACTCACCCCGCCAACCTCTGCCTCTCTCAGAGAACACGCCTGCCACTGGGGAGAGGCCTGGACGGGCCCTTCGCCCTGGAGTCCTTTCAGTCGCTGGGGAGAAGACAGGGTGGCTGGGCTTAGTCCATCATGCTGTTGGGGATCTGGGCCAACTGCCCCCATTCCTGGGGTATAGCAGTAGAGACTGAAGTCCCATCCACTGGTGCTAGGTGAAAATTCCCCGGTGCTTGCAAAGCAAAGCCGACATCCTCCTGTCCCAGTGCCGCACCATTTTCTGGGGTTGTGTCAGTGGAGACTGAAGTCCAATCCACTACCCCAGGAACCCCCTCTTCCGTTAGCGGAGAGCAGAGGCCCTGGTATCCATACTGTACCCCAAATAAATGGCTCCAAACTGAGCATTACTCACCCCGCCAACCTCTGCCTCTCTCAGAGAACACGCCTGCCGCTGGGTCAGGTCAACATAAACCACTTGTAATATTCCAGTATATCCTGCAACCATGAATTATTATTAATGTCCCATCTCATGTAATACACAAATTATGATTTACTAGCCACCCCATGCCCAAAAGGGGCACAGGGTGAACTTAGACCCACGAGTTCTTAGGGTCGTTGGCACAGGAGTATCTCTCATCCTTCCAAAGTCTCTGGTTGTCACGAGTCATTCCGTTACACCACCCGTTACCCAGAAGCGATTCCTCTCCAAAACACCTCTGCTAAAACCATTGCCAAAGAGTTATTGCAGGTTTTCAGCCGTGTGGGTCTTCCTAAGGAAGTCCTAACTGATTAGGGCAACCCGTTTATGTCTAGGGTGACCAGAGAACTTTGTAAACTCCTGAAAGTGACCCAATTACGTACATCAGTATATCACCCTCAAACAGACGGGTTAGTGGAAAGATTTAATAAAACTTTAAAACAAATGTTGAGAAAGGTGGATAAAGACGGAAAGAACTGGGATTATCTGCTCCCTTATCTGATGTTTACCATAAGAGAGGTTTCCCAATCGTCCACAGGGTTCTCTCCGTTTGAGCTACTGTATGGGAGGCACCCCCAGGGCCTGCTGGACATTGCCAGGGAAACGTGGGAAAGTGAGAGTTCCCCTCATCGAAGTGTGATTGAACATGTGGCACAAATGCAAGAGAGAATTGCCCAAGTGATGCCGATTGTGAAGGCACATTTAGCCCAAGCCCAGTTGGCTCAACAGAGGATTTACAATTGTGGGGCCCAGGTCTGTTCCTTTGCACCTGGTGATAGGGAGTTGGTGTTGGTCCCCACGGTCGAAAGTAAATTCCTAGCCAAATGGCAGGGTCCTTATGAAGTGTTGGAGAAAATGGGGGTGGTGAATTCTAAAATTAGCCAACCGGGAAGACGAAAACCTGAGAAGATATATCAGGCGAACTTGTTGAAACCATGGAAGGATTGAGAGTCCTTGGTCGCTGAGACTACCCGATTTTATGCTCCATATTACCTGGCTGTCCCTGAAGTTGGGATAGCGGAGACTCTGTCCAAAACTCAGCGACAGAAGGCTAAAGAATTTGTGCTCCGTAATAGGGAGAAGTTTTTAGATTTGCCAGGTTGGGTCTCCGGGGTTGAACATGACATTATCACCACACCAGGGGAGAAGGTCAAGTTGAAGCCTTATAGAATTCCAGAAGCCCGGCGAGAGGCAATTCACCAGGAAGTCAAAAAAATGCTTGCGCTGGGGGTGATAGAAGAGTCAAATAGTGATCGGTCCAGTCCCATTGTCTTAGTGCCCAAACCAGATGGAAAGATAAAAGGAAAACCGCCGCTCCAGACGACACTCTTCAGTGGTGAGTAAAGTTCAAAAACCCAAATGGGTGCAGGCAATGCGTGGTGCAATATAAGGAAAGAAAAATGGACAGCCGCACTGAAAAGACTTAAAAATAGTGCCTGTTTATTCCAGTCAAAAAACTAAAACAGCAAAAACAGCAAACAGTGGGGTAACAAACTGACGCGTTTCACATCGACAGCCGATGCTTAGTCATAGCTAAACATAATGATAAAATAAATCTCATTTATAGAAAGAAAAAAGTCCCAGAAACCATCAGATGATTCATTAATTATTCTCCTGGTGGGGCCTGGCTAATGCCAGTAATCGTGCACACCTGTTGAAAGAATGCAACAAGGAAAAAACACAGTCCACCATGACTAGATGGGAACATAATATATACATCGGCCGATTAAAATTGGTTACACCAGTCTAATAGCAGCAAACCTAGTTTCAACCCCTAGGAAAATATATACAGTGGATGTGTGTTGAGAACATATGTGTTACAATGTAAAGAAACCTTATTTTTATCCCAATGGAAGTATGACATTACATATTCTACAACACTGATAAACAAGTGTAAATGTGTGTGGGATAAGAAGACAAAATGAAATAAAATAAAAACCCAGCCAAAGCGTGTGAATCATGTTACGCCGGACGTGTAAATAATTATTAAAATGTATAACCCATAGAAAATGGTGTTTTAGCGTGTGGCGTGCTGCAAGAGGGAAAGAGGGGGAAAAGGAGAGGATTAGTAGTTGCTGGTTGAACCGATGTAAATGTGTAGCGTTCCACATCATATGAGATGGAAACAATATTGAAAGATCAAGTGACCAAAGTATATACGTTAGGTTGTCCTCAAAACAGCAGAAAAGCATGAAAGCACGAAATAGGGTAAAAGTTACTGGGTTAAAAAGAAATGTGTATTACCCTTGCCCCGTAAGGAGATTAAATGTCTTCAGTGTTTAATCCAAATCCCTAACGACCCATAGAAAATGGTGTTTTAGTGTGTGGCGTGCTGCAAGAGGGGAAGAGAGGGAAAAGGAGAGGATTGGTAGTTGCTGGTTGAACCAATGTAAATGTGTAGCGTTTCACATCATATGAGATGGAGACATTATTGAAAGATCAAGTGACCAAAGTATATACGTTAGGTGTCCTGAAAACAGCAGAAAAGCACGAAAGCACAAAATAGGGTAAAAGTTACTGAGTTAAAAAGAAATGTGTACTACCCTTTCCCCGTAAGGAGATTAAGGGCCAGATTCAGGTAGAGTTACTCTGGAGTATCAGTGATACTCCAGCCTAACTCTCACTTTGAGCCGGCGTTTCTGTTTTCTGTAGTCAGAAAACAAGAAACGCCGGGTTGGAGTTCCTATACGAGCGGCGTAATTGTATTCGGGCCTGACGCAGTGACTTTCCGACGTTTCCGTAAGAGATACGCGGCGTAAAGATAAAGCAGCCCCCTAGTGGAGTATCCTATGTTAAGTATGGCCGTCGTCATCGCGTCGAAAAAAAAAAAATTCGAGTCGTTTGCGTAAAACGTCCGTGAATGGGGATTGACGTCATTGACGTTCCCTGAAAGAATTTGGAGCATGCGCACTGACAGTCGACGCATGCGCAGTACGTTCGCCGCGGGATCGCGCCTAGTTATAATAATACACGCCCCCTACCCACCCAATTTGAATTCCGCCGGCTCATTTTCGCTACGCCGCCGCAACTTTAGGAGCAAGTGCTATGTGAATAACAGTACTTGCTCCTAAAGTTTCGGCGGAGTAACGTAAATTAGAAACGTTACTCCAACATAAAGATTCGCCCATCTACCTGAATCTGGCCCTAAATGTCTTCAGTGTTTAATCCAAATCCCTAACGGCCATAGTATGGAAGGGACATATACATGGGTGAAGTGAATGGTGATAGAAATAAATGTGACAACAAGATGTGTGAATGTACCATTAAATAAACAGGATGGAATAATAGGGACCGTGTAAAATAAGCACAGAGCATACAAGATATGAAGTGAAGGAAAAGTAAGATCAAACAATAAGAATAAAGAATTCTGGTTATTGTTACTATTATATAGAAAGGACCCTGTTACCAGTGTACTGCTGTATAAAGGAATGATTATTTTCGCCCAGTACATTTGACGGGTGCATAGTTAATGTAGGAAACCTCCCTGTAGCTGATTACACTGGATTGATTTAAAAAAAAAAGAGAATATTTCATATAATCTGAGATAGAGGTGTCCCTTAATAAAGGGAAAAACACTTCTACCATAATCAACTGTAGAACAGGTCCAACCTATAAAAGTTGTTGGAAACATTAAAATCCTGTTTTTAGAGATATTTTTTCAATATGTTAAAAATAGAACCCATGGGTAAAAAAGAAGAAAACAAAAAAGTTTTATAATGGCTCATACTGCATAATAAAGGAGACCTCAAGCTCAGTGCATGGATCACGCACGGACAGTGGAATACTATCCATACATGATGCACGCACAGAACCCTGGACATGGAGGGGACATATACACGTGTATACGTGTGTCCGCATGTAAAAAGGACACCAGCTACAAAAATAGACCAATCCATGAGACTCGCGGGATATCTGAAGTGGAGAGCGAACATATAGATTAATGTAACAAACCCATTAACATGGGTAGAGGGCCTGCCTGTATGGATTTAAATCATTAGAGAAAACCACCATAAATGACAAATCAGATCTGGCCATTAGTCATAAAAGTGGGATACATCCCACTCAAAGTTCATCCCATGTGGGATCCTAGTATGGAGGGAGAAGATCCAAAATACCTCTCTATTAGGCCTCGTACACACGATCGAATTTGTCCGCTGAAAACGGTCCGATGGACCGTTTCAGCAGACATCTCCGATCGTGTGTATGGGCTAGCGGACAGATTTGTCCATCGGACAAATTTCAAAGCATGCTTTGAAATTTGTCCGCTACAAACCTGTCTGTCGGATATGTCCGCTGGTTAGTACGGGAAACCAGCGGACATATCCTCCCGCACATGCGTCGTATCCTGTGAATGGATCCGACGCATGCGCGCGGAAGTGTTTACTTCCTGGTGCGGAGACGTGGCGGCGTCAACGTCACCGCCACGTCACCGACACGTCAGCGCGCCGTCTGCTGGCGGGGATTTTGGTTTGCTTGTGTGTACACGCGAGCAAACCAAAATCCCAGCAGACAGATTTGTTCAAATCTGTCGGACGGACAGATTTGAACAAATCTTTCCGCTCGTGTGTATGGGGCCTTACAGAGGATTCTGAACTTATCTCCTCCCCTAATGGGGGTAGTTATTTTCTCAACACCCTGTATTGTGAGGCTGGATAGGTCCTTAAAGTGTACAATATTCCAATGGTTGGCGACGTTAGTGTTATGATCTTTCTCGATATCGTACAGGTGATCGGACAAACGATCCTTTAGTCTACGAATGGTTTGTCCTACGTACTGGAGATGACATATGTCACAACTGATAACATAAATGAGGTACTTAGTGTTACAATTAATAAAATGCTTAATCTCAAAGCTTTTATCGCAGGAATGTGAGTGAACCTGTTGGCCAGTTTTAATATGTCTGCAGTACCTGCAATCCTTGGTGCCACATTTATATGTGCCCTGAAACTGTAACCAATTCACGTTCGTGCGTTTGCTCTGATATAGACTAGGTGACAGTCTGCCTCGCAATGTGGGTGCCCACCGGGACACTGTTTTGACACCTTTATGTAGAATTTAATGGTATAAAAAAGAAAACTAAAGCGCTAGCCAACAGTGAATAGACCCAATATGAGAAAAAATATAAACTAATTACATGCAGCTCAAATCTAGTATGTGCTAACAACAAAAATAGGATATAAAAGTGTAATGATGAGCGCAAACTTAAACTAAACTAAATAATCAATCCCAAACAAACAAGTGAGCATCGCTATGGAAATAGTGATAATAATACAAGTAAATGAATAATCCAAATACGTGCAATACAGTGCAGCAGCAAATGTCCCAAATGAGTGAAATCCAGTGGGGAGACAAACGTAAATCAATCAGTGACAAGGCTTCTATCCATGTAAACAACGAAATCATCCAGATGAGACTTCACAGATGAACGTGCTCACAGAGCGCTTACCTTCCACAAGGAAGAAAGGGGTATCAAACACATACAACAATGGTCCTGTAGGCAGCCGTCTCTGATGAAATCCTTAAGCCAGTCTCAGCCACATTCGAAGTCCGGTCGAAATATGGCGGATGTTCCAAAGAAAAAATTAAGCTCACATGGTGAAGTACGTAAATTTAAAAATGGTTTAATAAGGTTAACACACTTACAGAAAGAGAAACGAATAAAAACACCAAAACAATGGCACTTCCGGTCGGACGGTCAGGGTGTCACGTCACTTCCGGTTGACCTTACGCGTTGCGTCACGTCACTTCATCGGAGGTTACCAAGGGCCTATCAGATACATTCTTCTAAAGGTGAAAAGCGGAAATGGAGTCGCGGCTATTTTTGATACCGCATCGAAAACGGAAGTGTCTCTGCGGCCATTTTCGATATGGGAAAACGGCTATTTATATTCAGGGATTTCCAAGACAGATAACAGTGTACCAAAATAATGATATAAATAATGAATAAATCACAAAATATAGCACCTAAGTTACTGTCATGGATCTGCCACCTAAGAGTTAATGGTGCAGACTGATTTCAGTGATTGACAACAGGCTGCCCTATTTAAACACCTCAGCAGCACAGTGTCTTTGCTGCCTGATCTGCAGTTCTTACCTGACTTCCTGTGATTTGACCTGTTTCCTGTGTTTGACCCGGCTTGCTGACTACGATTGATCTCTGTTATCCTGGTCCCGGCCTGCCTTGTGACCAACGCTCAGCTCTACAACTGCTTGATTTCCCGTTGCTGAACTTGCCTGTATACTGACCATTCTCTGCCTGTCGTTTATATCTGTATCTGATCATCTGTTACCAAACCCGGCTTGTCTGACTACGCATTCAGTGTCTCCCCAGCCAGTGCACCCACCAGCCAGCTTCCTGTTTCCTGCTGCACCTGCTGAACCGACAAGACCCAAGACGAACCAGGCACCCATACACCGCCAGGCTCTTGTGGCCACTGTCGCAACATCGGTGGCCCTTTAGCTGGGGTTGTACAAGAAGCCTTCCCACTACACGTCAGGCTCATCTGGCAGGTACATAACAGTATCAGGCAGCCACGTCTGAGCCTGCTAGTGGGAAATCGGCCATGGATGACGTCTGCCAGCACCTTGCAGCCCTCACCCAAGCAGTCAAATCTCTACAGGAGGGTTATACGCAACTGGAACAACGTGTACAGACTCTGGCTACACCAACAAGCAATGCTGCCCCTTCTGTCTCAGGGACTGCCACTGCAGCAACCCCATTAGTGATGCCGCCCCCTGAACCCAGAGTTCCAGCACCCGAGAGATTTTCAGGTGATCGGGGAAAGTTTTGATCCTTCCGCAACGCATGTGAACTGTACTTCGCCCTACAACCTCTAACTTTTTCCCTTGAAATGACTAAAGTGGGGTTCATTATATCACTGCTTCAGGGTGAGCCCCAGTCCTGGGCTCATCGTATGTTGGAAAAGAACGATGTATTGCTACAGTCCATGTCCGCCTTCTTTGGTGCAATGGCCGAATTATACGACGACCCGCAACGAACCACCACAGCAGAGGCTGCCCTTCATGCACTCCAGCAGGGCCGCAGAACAGCTGAAGATTATGTCACAGACTTTCGACGTTGGAGTGCAGACACACAGTGGAATGAAGCAGCCCTGCGACACCAGTTCCGCTTGGGGTTATCTGAGGGTCTGAAAGACGAATTGGCACGTGTTGGGGTCCCAAATACCCTGGAGGCCCTTATCACACTGGCCATCCAAATTGACCGCCGGCTTTGTGAGCGACGATCCGAAAGATCAGCCCAGCAGCCACGTCCAGTATGGATGATGCCCCGGATCCCATCTCCTACTCACTCTGCACCTGATAACTTCACCCCAGTTCAGCACTACTGCTACTGCTACCGACGCTCCAGAGCCTATGCAAATTGGCCTAATACGCCCCTCTCTGTCCTCAGAAGAACGCCTGCACCGACGACAGAATAACCTTTGCCTGTACTGTGGGGGTGCAGGCCACTATGTGCGTTCCTGTCCAACCAAGACACGTAAGCAGCGGATGATCTTTTCAGTTAATAACTTTTTTTTGCCTACCAATGCTACCAACCTAACCCTTCCCATCTCTTTCCAGCTGCTAGAAAGGGAAGTGACAGTTACCGCGATCATTGATTCCGGGGCCTGCAGTTGCTTCATTGATCTAACCTTCGCAACACAACAACGCATTTCCTTGAGACCTAAAGCACAAGGACTTTCTGTTTTTCTAGCTGACGGGTCATGTATCAAGTCTGGACCTGTGACACAAGAGACATTTCCCTTACCCGTGTTGGCTCCCTCAACATAAGGAATTCCTAAGCCTTGATGTCATCTCCTCCCCACTATTCCCTGTTATTCTGGGCCTACCCTGGCTGAAGGCGCATAATCCGCAAATTGACTGGGCCACAGGGAGAATCCACTTCCACTCAGCCTATTGCCAGGAGCACTGCCTACCAAGGCCCCCAGTTCCTTCTACAACACTATTTTGTGTGGACTCTGAGTCTAAAGTGCGGAAAGTTGTACCTGAACAATATCATGAGTTCCTGGATGTCTTTAGTAAGCGAGGGGCTGACATTCTTCCCCCGCATCGGCCATATGATTGTCCAATTGAACTGCTTCCTGGGTCCGAAATCCCCTTCGGTAGAATCTTCCCCCTCGCTGAACGAGAACAGGAGGCACTAAAAGAATACGTCCAAGAAAACTTGGAAAAGGGGTTCATCCGACCCTCTACCTCTCCAGCAGGAGCTGGAATATTTTTTGTTGAAAAAAAAGACCACTCCCTACGACCTTGTGTGGACTATCGGGAGCTCAACAAAATTACAGTTAAAAACCGATATCCTAGGCAGCCAAGGCTCCTGACTGGGGAGGTCCTTAATCTCCGTACTGCCCTTACACAGAAGAAATTACTTGCTCAGTCCCAGCGGATCTTTGAGCAGGGAGAGAGGGCTAGGAGACTGCTGGCCTGGCTTTCTAGGGAACAGGCAGGGGGGATGTGTGTCCCGAGTATTACGGGCCCCACGGGGGAACTGGTCTGTTCCCCGGAGGGAATCAATACGTGTTTCGCTAACTTTTATAGACTCCTTTACAGTTCACGGGTGGATTATGAGGCTCCGGATCTCCGGACCTACCTGGAGGGCATTGACATACCGGTTCTGACACCGACGTATCGCGCACAGCTCGATGCTCCCATCACGGTGACGGAAATCCAACGGGCCCTTAAATCTATGCAAGCGGGTAAAACGCCGGGGCCTGACGGACTCCCTGTGGAGTTCTACAAACATTATGCTGAGGACCTCGTAGTTTGCTTTCACTCCCTTTTTGCTGAATCGTTGCGAATGGGGAGGCTCCCTGACACCATGAGAGAGGCGGTTATAGTGGTAATACCCAAACCGGGGAGGGATCCTACCCTATGCTCCTCATATCGTCCCATTTCTCTGCTAAATGTGGACGCAAAACTCCTGGCCAAAATCCTTGCTAATAGGCTGAACTCGGTCATAACTGCTCTGGTACATCCGGACCAGACGGGCTTTATGCCGGGTAGGGGTACGGATATCAATATCAGGCGCCTCCTTACCCATATTGATAGGGCCGGGGGTGGGTCGGCGGGAGTGGTGGCCTCACTCGACGCGGAGAAAGCTTTTGACTCTGTCGAGTGGGGCTACCAGTGGGAGGTGCTCTCTAGTTTCGGGTTTGGCCCGATCTTCACAAAATGGGTGCGCATGCTATACACCTGTCCGTCAGCTAGAATTAGAACTAACGGTTGCCTGTCTGAGGTATTTCACCTTGGTCGTGGCACACGGCAGGGGTGTCCCCTCTCACCGGGTTTGTTTGCCCTAGCCTTAGAACCCCTTGCCATATTGTTGAGAGCAGAGACGAGGGTTCAGGGACTGCAGATAGGCCCGATTGAAGAGAAGCTATCTTTGTATGCGGATGATGCCCTGCTCTACTTGGCGGACCCCTCCTCCTCTTTGCGAGTAGCCTTGGATCTCTTCAACCAGTTCGGCCGGTATTCGGGCATCCGCATTAACTGGGACAAATCGGTTCTGTTCCCACTACACTCCTCGGTCTTGCGAACCCCGACACACACACCGCTTCAGTGGGTGGAGGAGTTTACCTACCTGGGCATTAAGATTTGTGGTAGGACGGGTGACTATGTGAATAGGAACATTCAACCACTTATGACCCAGCTGGCGGCCAGGTGTGCGGCGTGGCGTACTCTTCCCCTAACGCCAGTGGGGAGGGTTAATCTTCTAAAAATGATTTTCCTTTCAAAGTTCTTATATTTTTTCCGTAATACCCCTTCGCATATTCCTAGGGCATTCTTTCGGAGACTGGAGGGCCTGCTTATATCCTTTGTGTGGGCTGGGAGGCCCCCTAGAGTGGCGAGACAGATTCTGTATCTCCCCCTGTCTGGTGGGGGCCTGGCGCTCCCAAACTTTTTGATCTATTACTGGGCAGCAGTGCTGGTTACAGTCCGGTGGTGGTTCTCCCAGCCCAGACAAAACCCGGCGGTCACCCTGGAGGCGGCTATCCTGGGCTCCTATGCAGCCCTGAGTAACCTGCCGTTCCGAGGCCTAAGAGCGACCCCCTCTATGACGGCCCTTATGCGGACCACAGTTAAGGTTTGGCAGGAGGCCCGAATCATATACAGGAGGCCAGCCCACATGACACTGCATATGCCCCTATGGGGTAACCCTATGTTGCCCCACCTGAATAACATTCCGGACCCCTCCCTGTGGGC
Source organism: Rana kukunoris (assembly GCA_029574335.1). Taxonomy (NCBI): domain Eukaryota; kingdom Metazoa; phylum Chordata; class Amphibia; order Anura; family Ranidae; genus Rana; species Rana kukunoris. The sequence goes on from CM056058.1 coordinate 38,323,518, forward strand.
AAAGAAGGGCATCGTCACTTTGCGCCATATAGTCCTCGAGGGTAGACTTATGCCCTTCCAGACGATGCGTCGGACGTACTCCTTGCCTGTCTCTTTTCAATTCCGGTACTGGCAGCTCAAACATGCTTTTGAGGCCCAATTTCCCGAACCCCTAACTCTGGAGTCTGACTCCATAGAGCGACTCTTGGCCTCTAGTGTAATGGACCGCCCTCTCTCGTCCCTATACCTATATCTCACTGTTGCGTATGACACCAAACTTACCAAATCCTGGGATAAATGGAGGGCCGATATACCGTCCTTGGACGAAGAGGGGTGGGAGGACTGCATCTCCTCGTACATTCCCTCTCTGATTGCTGCGAAATACAGGTTTATACAGTTCAAATTTCTCCACAGGGCCTACTATACCCCGGAGAGGCTGGCCCGTATATACCCGCTACGGGATCCTAACTGCCAAAGGTGTAAACAGGACATAGGTACGTTCTGGCACATGGTCTGGTCGTGTCCGAAGCTCCGACCGTACTGGACGGCGGTTGCCTCCAGGCTGTCTGATGTGAGCGGGACGATTGTCCCGGTCGACCCGACAGTTCTGTTACTGAGCCATCTGGAGGATGTGGAGGGCGACAGATACGATAAGCTATTAGGGCTGTTGAATATAATCGTAAAATCGATGCATCGAGATTCGACCGCCGGCGATGCTGCATCGATGCTGTAGCTTTAAATAATCGATGCATGTTGATGACGTCATCGTCGCGTCCTGCCGCGCGGAGCTGAGTGGAGAGAAAGTTTTGCTGCCTCCCCCTGTGTCGCACTCAGAGTCCTGAGGAGAGGAGACGGACACACACAGCGGAGCCCCCCCCCCCCCAGAGCACTCAGACACTTAGCTTTCCTCCGAGTCCGCAGCTGAAGTAAGCGCGCCGTCTTTTTCCACCTTCCGCCGACGTCATCCACAGCCGCCCTGTGTCGCTTGCTTCACTGGCAGACACGTGAGAGGAGACAGATTGACACCTGTTGTGAGTTCCGGTCCCAGTTCCCAGAGCTTTCCTCCTCGGCTTACTATTACTATGCAGCGTGCACTACACAGGCTGCCTGGTACAGGGGGAGAACGTCGCCCGACTCACAACTGGCTGCTGTGGGTAGCAGCTGCAGGACTGTGGGAGAGAGACCCCGAGCAAGAAAGGCTGCACTTGTCCTCTGTCCTCCTCACAGGCAACAGGAGAGGAGACCTCCAGGAGTGAGTAGCTGAGTGGAGCACTGACTCGTGATCATCATCATCATCAGGTACACAACAGAGACACTGACTGTCACAGTAGTACTACTAGTACACTAATAACTGTAACCATGTGGAGTGGACTGCAAAATTTAAATATGCCAATCGTATGACTGTAATAATAATTGTAAATAATACATATTAATGATGGTGATTGGGTAAACTGAATTATTCTGTATTTCTAAACATTAAACTGAGTTTGTGACCATACCATTGCCATTTAATTAATTATGGTTTATGTAGGTCTAGCTCTAATCTATTGTCCAATGTCTTACTGATTGATCAAAACTTCATTACTTACTGTACCTTGTTTGTATGATTTAGCTCATCACTACCCCACACATGCAATGCATGTGTGGGGCAGTGATGAGCAAAACCATAAATCATACAAACAAGGTACGTAATGAAGTTGTTATGTGAATCAATCACTAAGACAATGAATACATAAAACCATAATTAATGAAATGGCATACGTTGTCATTTGGGGGGGGGGGGCGGGAGGATGTTGGGACATATGTTGTTGTAGCTGTTTGTTTAATGCCAGTGTGCCACGAAGATTGGAGAAGGAGAGATAGAGATCGCTTTACCAACCGTGACTGGCTTTCACTGAGTGACCACGGTGGCTAGCAGTAGCACAGATCACAGATAAGATGACGGTGCATTGTTTTAACACGTAGTGACGGTGCATGGGGTAGAATAACCATCTCCTGTAGTAGGTCTGCAGTCTCTGACCATCTCCTGTAGTAGGTCTGCAGTCTCTGACCATCTCCTGTAGCATGTCTGCAGTCTCTGACCATCTCCTGTAGCATGTCTGCAGTCTCTGACCATCTCCTGTAGCATGTCTGCAGTCTCTGACCATCTCCTGTAGCATGTCTGCAGTCTCTGACCATCTGTAGCATGTCTGCAGTCTCTGACCATCTGTAGCATGTCTGCAGTCTCTGACCATCTCCTGTAGCATGTCTGCAGTCTCTGACCATCTCCTTTAGCATGTCCGCTGTGTTTAGACTTTGCTACATGCAGGAAGTGTTATTGTGTGTTTTTTTTTTTTTTTAAGAACAGATAAAAATAATGGAGTACTTAATTTTTTTTTTTGATGAAAGCCATGCGCACTTGCCCTGCAATCGTGATGCATCGTAATGCATCGCGGAATCGAATCGAATCGTGGACTTGATAATCGTAATCGCATCGAATCGTGAGACCGGTGAAGATGCGCAGCCCTATAAGCTATGCCTGACCTTTTCCCTATTTTATGCTAGGCGAGAGATTCTGTTGAAGTGGAAATCTGAGGACCCCCCCGCCTGTGCTTCTTGGCAGCGCTCGGTAGACTCGGTCCTGCCCCTGTACAGGTTGACTTATGAGAATAGACAATGCCCGGGGAAGTTTGACAAAATCTGGTCTGCCTGGACGGAGACCCACGATGCCCCTGACCCCCCTCCAGACTGAATGACCAGGACAGCTGGCCCTCCCCCGACGGTTGTTGTTTTGTGTCCCCCCTCCCATGACGCTGTTGTTTGAGGCGGCCAAAGTATAATTGATAAGATATACTTCTTATGTATGTTTGACATCTACCCGATCTTCCTTGCTTGGGTTGTGCCCCCTGGATGTGATGTACACTTCTGACGCTCTGATTTCTACGCTGCTGTTATATCTGTACCGTATTTGTATTGTAATGCTGATTTGTCTAATAAAACTCTTTTCTGTTAAAAAAAAAAAAAAAAAAACGATATCCTCTCCCTCTAGTACCCAAACTATTTCAGAGACTAAGGTCAGCGACCATTTTCACCAAACTGGATCTACGGAGGGCTTACAATTTAGTCCGCATTCGCCAAGGGGATGAGTGGAAGACAGCCTTTCGCACGCGATTTGGTCACTATGAATACCTAGTGATGCCCTTCGGGCTATGCAATGCTCCGGCCACTTTCCAACATTTTGTTAATGATATATTCAGAGACTTCCTTGATATATTTTTGATTGTTTACCTAGACGACATTCTGATTTTTTCCATTTCTCTGGACTCTCACCGAGGTCATGTCAAAAGGGTGCTAAGCCGACTCCGCCAACACGGACTATATGCTAAAGGTGAAAAATGCGAGTTTGAAAAACGCAGCATCCAATTCCTGGGACTGGTAATCTCTCCTGAAGGGATCAAGATGGACTCTGAAAAGGTCTCCGCAATCTTAGACTGGCCTGCACCTACCGACAAGAAGGGGGTGCAGCGCTTCGTAGGATTTGCCAACTTTTACAGAAGGTTCATTAAAGGCTTTTCTGCTATCATAACCCCTATAACACAACTGACTAGACAGAACCTCCGCTTCCATTGGACTCCCGAGGCTCAAGCCGCATTTGATACCTTGAAGGGACTGTTTACTTCAGCACCTGTTCTTGGTCACCCGGACCCGTCCCTGCCCTATACACTAGAAGTAGACGCATCTGAAGTCGCTATTGGAGCAGTCATCTCCCAACCCCAAGGCCCTAAGGATCTGATGCATCCAGTAGCTTTTTTTTCCCGCAGGCTCTCTCCAGCAGAGAGAAACTATGACGTTGGGGACTGGGAATTGCTGGCCATTAAGGCGGCATTAGAAGAATGGAGGTACCTCCTAGAGGGAATGTCAAACCAGATGCACTCGTATGTTTGATGACCCCAAGGAACCACCAGTGGCAGATACCATCTTGTCTGAAAATAACTTCTTGCTTTTACAGGGCAACCTCCTCAACAGAATGAAGCAGGCTTCGACAGACGTTCCTAGCCCTCCAGGGGTCACGCTGACACTCCGGGAAGGTTTACTGTTCAACGGAAGCAAGGTATTTGTACCTGAATGTTTACGCATAACCGATTTGGGTCTGTGCCATGATCATCCCCTAGCAGGTCATTTTGGGGTCCACAAGACGCTTGATCTCCTGAAACGCACATTCTGGTGGCCAGACCTGGAAGAAACCTGTAAGAGGTACGTGAATTCCTGTGTAATCTGCAACCGCAGTAAGGGTACAAGAAACCAAGCTTGGGGTCTACTTCGGCCACTGCCAGTTCCTGACAGGCCATGGAAAATGATAGCCATGAATTTTGTTGTGGAACTTCCCCCATCAGAAGGATGTACAGCCATCTTCGTAGTAGTGGACCGATTGTCCAAGATGGCCCATGTCTTGCCTCTGAAGAATACTCCCTCAGCCATAGAGACAGCTCGAATATTTATCAGAGAAATTGTGAGGCTTCATGGGGTCCCTATGAACATTGTCTCCAATCGGGGGGTTCAATTCACCTCCAGATTCTGGAAAACTCTGTGTGAAGCCCTTAGAATCGAAAGATCCTTGTCCTCCGCCTACCATCCCCAAACCAATGGACAGACAGAGAGGACCAATCAAACATTGGAACAGTATATCCGATGCTTCACTACTTTTGTACAGGATGACTGGGTATCGCTGCTGCCACTGGCGGAGTTCGCCTATAATAATGCCACTCATTCTGCCACAGGTCAGTCACCCTTCTTTGCAAATTATGGTTTTCACCCATCCTTCTTGCCTGACTTTATTCCAGAAACCACGGTTCCGGATGTCCAAGACACAGTGGATTTCCTAAACCGCAACAATAAGTTGCTTCAAGAAGCGGTTACCAAGGCACAAGCAGCAAGTGTATTTTGTGCGTGAACTCGAGAGAGAGGAGCCGGACTGCAGGAGTTGGGAGTAGGCAGACCCTCCCCCCGGAGGCAATCGCCATCCTTCTCCATGCCCCCGGTGGCAATGGCGGGTGTGAGGGGGGGCCTCCCACTCACCCCGCCCTACCTGCTCCACTTGGGAGCCCAAATGGGGCCCAACAGGACCCCAACGGGGCAGAGGGACTCCCCCTATGAGGGAGTGAGGGGGCCTAGCCCACCCAGCCAGCCCCGTAGGTCCTTCGCCTCTCTTTAGGAGACAACATGGCCAAAGTGCGTGCGTATTAAACCAATTTCGTGTGCGTGCAAGTGTGGTGGTTTTATGTGGGGGGGGGGGGTGGGCATACTAAGCACAGGCGTACCTTGCATAGCACACCCACCGGGAGCCGGGCTGAGACCACCAAACTCAATTCACATGTAGCCGAGACCGGGATCCGAACCCTTGGCTGCAGAGGTGAACGGCTTGTCAGCGCAGTGCCAATCACGTTGAGCCACCACAGCTCCGCAAGACGGCTTTTGACAGGAAAAGGAGGGGTGAACTGATTCTCCACCCAGGAGACCAGGTATGGTTGTCTACTACAAATCTCCGGTTGGCATGTCCCTCAAAGAAACTGGCACCTAAATTTGTGGGACCATTCCCAGTCAAGAGGAAACTTAATGAGGTTGCTTATGAATTATCCTTACCCGATTCACTTAAAATGTATCCTGTCTTCCATGTTTCTCTCTTGAAACCCGCAGTTCCTGACTCTTTTCCAGATAGAGTATCCAAGCCACCAGAACCTGTGACCATCAATGGTGAAGAGGAGTATGAGGTGGAGGCTATCATAGACTGTAGGAGAAGAAGGAATCAGGTACAGTACCTGGTTAAGTGGAAGGGTTATGGCCCGGAGGATAACTCTTGGCAGGTTGAACAGGATGTGCACGCCAGAGACCTGGTTAATGCCTTTTTTCACAGAAATCCACAGAAGAGAGACCTGTTGGGCACCCGGAGGTTGCCCGTAAGGGGGGGCAATGTCATGGATCTGCCACCTAAGAGTTAATGGTGCAGACTGATTTCAGTGATTGACAACAGGCTGCCCTATTTAAACACCTCAGCAGCACAGTGTCTTTGCTGCCTGATCTGCAGTTCTTACCTGACTTCCTGTGATCTGACCTGTTTCCTGTGTTTGACCCAGCTTGCTGACTACGATTGATCTCTGTTATCCTGGTCCCGGCCTGCCTTGTGACCAACGCTCAGCTCTACAACTGCTTGATTTCCCGTTGCCGAACTTGCCTGTATACTGACCATTCTCTGCCTGTCGTTTATATCTGTATCTGATCATCTGTTACCAAACCCGGCTTGTCTGACTACGCATTCAGTGTCTCCCCAGCCAGTGCACCCACCAGCCATCTTCCTGTTTCCTGCTGCACCTGCTGAACTGACAAGATCCAAGACGAACCAGGCACCCATACACCGCCAGGCTCTTGTGGCCACTGTCGCAACATCGGTGGCCCTTTAGCTGGGGTTGTACGAGAAGCCTTCCCACTACACGTCAGGCTCATCTGGCAGGTACGTAACAGTTACTGTGTTCATATGTATTTCAAACTCCCGATCATATTCGACGAGACGTCGAATATGTAATGCAGTAATGGTCATTTCAGGAAAGGGAGGCAAATCAGTGACTGTAAAGCCGAATCATAAGCGAATGCACTTTTGTGCTTTTTCTGGACAAACAATCCATGGATGAATGGTTCCACTTTTATAATGATAAGAGTTTGGAGGCCATTCATTTCCTCCTGAAACGGAAACAAAAAAAAAAGCTGCAAGCTATGGATAACTTAATAGCAGAGGCTAAAATCCTTTTGGATCCGTTTAAGGATTTAGCAGAGTTCAAAAAATTATCCACTCAATTAAGCAAAACTTTAGCCACCAAAGATCTTGAAGCTCAGAAAAGGAAAAAGAAAAACGAAGAAATACCTACGAGATACATCAGACTATAAAGCGGATCAGGTGTTCAAGTGGCAGGTGAAAACTACGGTCACAGTACCGACCTCCACCTATTCAACACCTGAAAAAGCAGATACAGAAAACCAAAATTTGAATAAATCTGTTAAAACATTAGGATGGCAAGATCAAACCTCATTACCTGTGAGAGAAGGTCAAGCCTTGAAAGATGAAGAAGCACAACGTCATCGTACACCACAAAATACACGCCCAAAAAAACCTTTTAAGAAATCTTTTAAGAAAACAAATTGGACCCGTCAGAATTCAGAACATGGAGAATATCAGAATACAACCCATTATCCTCCCCCTCCACCAAATCACAACCCTCATTACTCTCAACACTACAACTATCCTCAACGGAGCCCTATCCCCACCTATAACCGCTTTGAACCTCTGCGACAACATCAAGACTATCATCCCCACCATACACCTTATTATCGACCTGAGTATCAGGGCCCTTTTTTAGACAGGGATCGGAGGGATTATTCTCCAAGGAGATACCCTCAGGACCGGTATCCATCTCCAAGGAGACGGACTCAGGAGGATCCGTCTCCAGGGAGGTCCAAGGAATTCGAGAGATCTCCAAGAAGATCCCTAAACGAAAAGGAGAATCGTACTCCCAAAGAAAGCGGGGATGCAGAGGAGGAAAGAGATCCCAAAAGAAAAAGATTGGAAAAGGGGAGGGGGTCTTCAACCTAAGTGGGAAACCCCTCTCCCTTGAAGAATTATTGGTGTTGGATAGAGGCCTCAAACATGCACCGGTGAAAAATCTAAATAAATTCGATACATATATAGGTATACAAAAATATATTAGGAAAATGAATATTAAAAAATACTTCCTAGGAAACCCTATTCAACATGGGTCTGCCATGTCTACATCCGAAAACCCCATTCAATATACCACATTGCGTAATAATTTGGTATTTAACCCGCAAATCAGCAACAATCCTCATATTGAGGTTTTTAAAAAATTAGTGTTGCAGGATCTTGACACCTTGAAGGTTAAAAAAGTAAGGGACCCGGGGGCGGAGCTAGCCGAGGACGGGGATGCACGCGTGCTAGCAGAGCTCCGGCACCAGCGGCTCTAACACGGCATACAGCAGACCTCCGAGGGGGAAAAATCATTCGCTAAAGCGGCGATTCAGATCTGGTCACCCTACAAACCCTACCCTGGTCATGACTCGGCGCAAGTCCGCGGGGAACCGGCCCTCTAAACTCACGAGTTCTTCCCTATGGAGCGCAGGCAAGATGGCGCCGGGACCTCTTCCACGCCGCTTCCAGGCCCTCAGAAGCGCACAGCCACCGAGGGGAACCCGAACAAGAGGAGCAGCCCTCCTAGGAACCTGACATCCCCACCGGCTACACCATCCTCTGGGAGCCCTGAGAAGACCAGGTTCAGGATGGATGTGATGGAGACTGCACACGAGGTGAGCTCTCTGTTAGAATCAGGGGAAGATACAAGGGAGCTACCAGACTCCATAGAGGGATTCCCCACAGCTAATAAGCCAGTCCTGGACACTGTATTGAAAGAGATGCTGGTCTCGTTGCGGGGCTCATTGCACTCAGATATGATCTCTTGTGTTCACAAGTTCAATACAGAACTCAGAGGGGTGGCTGACAGAGTGTCTCATATAGAGGACAAAATGGGAGAATTCGCCTCCACCATTAATGATCTAGTAGACGCGAATGATAACAAAGAGGATGATATTGAGGCTATGAAAACAAAGATGGCAGAAATCGAGGATAGATCAAGAAGGAATAATGTGAAAGTGAGAGGTGTACCAGAATCTGTTAGGCCTCAAGAACTGCGTGAATATGCCTCCCAACTATTCTCTGCCATACTGCCTGACCTATCTGAGCTGGACTGCACTATTGATAGGATCCACAGGCTTCCCAAACCTGCATTCCTAGCTGATGATGTCCCTAGGGATGTAATCTTACGCCTACATTTTTTTTTTTTTTTCAAAATTCTTTATTTATACAATACAACGGGCAGTCCCGCACGGATCACAACAAAAGTGCAACATACAGTAGGAAACTCAAACCTGTGAGCATAGTGCATGGTATTCATACAGTTATACTCATCTGTGTCGTATACCCAGGACCCGCGGGCACGCCTATATTTTCCTGTTTCCTAAGAGATAGCAAGCAGAGGTAGAAATAGAAAGGGAACTAGTGGACAGCAACAGTTCCCTCGGTGTAGAGGAGAGGGGGGGGGGGGTGAGATCTTGCGGGGAGAGTCCCCTCTGGTAGTTGAATGTTGGGGAAGACAGGGGGAATGGACGAGTGTCAGGAAGGGTAGAGGGGGGGAGGGGGGGAGGACTCGCGGGCATGGACACACCTACCCGACCCTACATGCCCTACGGGCCTATCTGTAACGGGTCTGAATCGTCATATCTGTGTATCTAATTTGGGGTAGCGGTCAGTTTTAATTAGGTCTAGGGCGGGCCTCTGAGGGATTGTCCCTCATCGGAGTATTTGTGTACGTTCCATAGCTGCCATGTGTCTTTGTAAGCTTCCTGTCTGTCTTGGTTTGTAAGAGTCAGATCTTCCAGTCTCCCAACGTCATCCACCTTCCGCAGCCACATTGCTACGGTCGGGGGATCGGGGGATTACCAACAGAGTGGTATGCATGCTTTGGCAGCGTCAAAAAGGTGTCGGAGGATCGACTTCTTGTACACACGGGTTGGGATGTCGTTGGCGTGTAGTAGGTAGAAGGCTGGGTCGTCCGGTAGTTGTCGTTCCGTAAACTCCTGGGAGATCTTTTTGACCTCCGACCAGAAGGGTTTCAGTTTTGGGCAGGACCAAAAGATATGAAGTAATGTCCCTGTCTCGTTCTGGCAGCGCCAGCACAATTCCGACGTTGTCTGAAAAATCTTACTGAGGAGTGCTGGTGTGCGATACCAGCGCGTCATAATTTTATAGTTAGTTTCCTGCACCTTTGTGCAGATGGAGGATTTGTGTGCAAAGGTCAGTATGTGTCTTTTTTGTCCTGTTGAGAATGAGCAGCGTAGTTCTTGTTCCCATTTAACTAGACATGGGATTTGGTAGTCATCTGGCGGTGTTATAAGTGTGTTATACAGGATGGATAGGGCATGTGGTAAGGCTTCTGTGCCCGAGCATAATTCTTCTAGGGGCGTCAGAGTTTGCGTTCCTGTCGCGGGGGGTGTCAAGGTACAAAGAAAGTGATGAAGCTGGTTCGCTGTCAGGAAGTCTAAACCGTAGTCCCCGTTCTGGTCTGTCAGCTCCACCAACGTCCTCCAGCGGCCGGCCACGCTAAAGTGGGAGGCGCGAAACACACCTGAGTCTCTCAGTGTCTGGAACCTCCGGTCTTGTAGTCCTGGTTTGAATTGTGGGTTGCCCAGCACCGGATGTAAGGGTGAGACACCCTGCGTCGGTCGTGATCGGGGCAGTAGTTTAGCACACACCTTAATCGTAGTGCCTATCAGTGGGTGGTCTCGTATCGGTTTGGGTAATGCTGCGAGGCACCACGGGGCTGTTTGCAATGGGATATCGCTCTGGGCTTGTTCTAAGTGGGGCCATAGTTTTGTATCTTTGTGTCGGCACCAGTCAACTAGGCGATTAAGGTGGGCAGCGTGGTAATACTCTCGGATATCAGGCATGGCCATTCCACCGTATGTTTTGGGCATGGTCAGTACCGATCTGCTTATCCGGGGGTGTTTCCCGGCCCACAGGAATGATTTGAATGTGTTTTGGGTCTGTTTGAAAAAATCTGCTGGTATATGTATTGGGAGGGCTTGTAGGAGGTACGTAAACTTCGGCAGTATAGACATTTTTAATATGTTGCACCTCCCGAACCAGGAATATAGGCCTGTGGTCCATTGGTCTAGCAGCTTCTGAACTGCTTTTAAAAGTGGCGGGAAGACGCCTACATTTTTATCATGCAAAGGAAAAATTAATGGCAGCATCTAGAAAGAGGGACAGCTTCCCACCAGAATACGTAAATCTTCAGTTTTATGCGGATCTGTCACAGTTTACTCTGCAAAAACGCAGGAATCTTGCCACCATAACTAAGGCTCTCAGGAACCACAACTTGGTGTACAAGTGGGGGTTCCCTACCAAGCTCATCGTCACGAAAGACAACAGAGACTATGTGATGGACTCATTAGATAGAGGCATGGCCCTGCTCAAAGAATGGGGGATTCTTCCTGAGTCCCAACAAGACATACGTCAAGGGGGAGGAGCCAGGAGGGTTGAAAATGAGTGGCATGTAGTTGGCCGCAAAAATGCTAAGTCCCATAACTAACTACCCCGGAGATCCCCATTGATACGGCGTGGCCGCTGAGGTGGAGCTGCCTCCGCAGGCCTTATTCCTGAGGATCCCTCCCACCTGGCCATTGAGCGACTCTTGAAAGTCGCACACAGTACTTTCTTTAGTTTTTGGCGTTATGCCAGTGTTACCTTTCTTTGTTACCTATTCTAACGTTATTTCTTTTTTTGTTGTTGTTGCCCTTTACACGTTTTTTATTGCCCTGCCACCCGAAACCTTCCTGGGAGACGATGACGCCGGGCCCCCCTGCTTCATACGGACTGGAGAAGTATCTGGCCCTTGGCTGCTGGCGGATGAGTATGCTAAACGAGCCACCCGCAGTGAGTACCTTCTTGATGTTAATAGCCACACCTGAACACGCCAACTACATGCTGAAATGATACAATTCCTGACAATTAATGCTAAGGGACTCAACCACCCGGCAAAGAGGCGGTCTCTATGGAGAGAGGCCCTGCAGCAGAAGGCCGATGTCCTTTGTGTTCAAGAGACCCACTTCGACAGCTCAGCCCCTCCGAAATGCTCACATCCCAATTATCCGGACACCTATTTTGCTAACGCTGACACCAAATCCAAAGGAGTAATGATCGCAGTGAGAGACTCTGTTCACTTTTCCTTGCATAAAGCTATAGTCGACCCAGTGGGGAGATATGTGATTTTGGTGTGTGACATTGACCTGGTATCCTATACAGTGGCGGCGGTTTATGCCCCCAATACAAAACAGACCAAATTTATACAGAGAGTCACTAAAAAAATTAGAGAGGAACAGAAGGGACTGTTGGTGATTTGTGGGGACTTCAATATCATCCCAGATCCGGCCATGGACTCCTCCTCCTCACCAAAGCGCACTCCCCCGTCATTGGCTCCCTTTTTGAGGTCGAATGAACTTTTTGATGCATGGAGATGTTTGAATGCTAATGAAAAAGACTATACTTTCTTTTCCACCCGCCACAGGTCCTATAGCAGGATAGACCTCTTCCTGGTCGATAAGGGGCTCCTCCTGAAATGTAAATCTGTTAAAATCAATGCCATCACATGGTCGGACCATGCTTCTGTGGGAATGACAGTGGGGGACATACCTCCCAATACTCCAGTTATCATGTGGAGATCCAATCCCATGCTTCTCCGGAGCGGTCCGACCAGGTCATACATTGAGACGAAACTCAGGGAATTTTTTGCTAACAATGAAGGGTCAGTTACTAGCCCCTTTACCTTGTGGAATGCGCATAAGGCGTGTGTGAGAGGGGTCATGATTCAACAAGGAGCTAGGGTTAAGAGGGAAAGGCAGCAGCGCACCTTGACCCTCGTTGCTCAAATAAATGATTTAAAATCAAAAAACAAAATTAGACCATCCCTCTCCCTGACTGAACAACTAACCCATCTGCGCACTGACCTCAGGACATTGTTTCTTGACGACTATGAAAAAGCCTCTAGGAAGTTCAAGCTAGCTTTCTTCACTAGTGGTAACAGGGCGGGCAAGCTTCTAGCGAACAGACTTAAAGGACACAGAATTAAATCTAAGATTCCCTATGTTCACCACCCAGAGACAAGGGTGAAACATTTTCACCCTCAAGCCATAGCTGACGCCTTTAGTCATTATTACCTACCGGAGCATGATGGGACTGCGACGTCACAAGACAGGCCTATATAACTCGCTGCGAGCCGCGCGCCCGGCATAACAGCGGAAGGAAGCGTCGCGTCAACATCTGGAGAAGAAGAAGACGACGTCACAGAGGAGGGGACTCGCCGCCGCTAGTAATTGAGCTAACACACAAAGTTAGCGGCGGCGAGTCCTGAAGAAGAAGAAGACCCCCGGAGAGCGGAGAAGACCCCCGGAGAGCGGAGAAGACCCCCGGAGAGCGGAGAAGACCCCCGGAGAGCAGGAGAAGACCCCGGAGAGTGGGAGAAGACCCCCCAGCCGCCGAAGACGTCGAAAGAAGCCCGCCGGGTGGTGGGCGCTTTTATCAAAGCGCCCCCCCCGGCGGCGGAAGAGAACCAGACGGCGGCACCCACCCCCCACAGAAGCCCGCCGGAGGGGGGCGCTTTTATAAAAGCGATCATACACACCCCCCCCGGAGGCCAACTAATAAAATATTTCAATACCCTGTGTGGTTTATTTGTGTTTACACTTTTTATTTGCAGGTGTACCCCATACTCATTCACTTAGGGTGGGGGGCCGGTATCTGGGGGCCCCCTTATTAAAGGGGGCTTCCAGATTCCGATAAGCCTCCCGCCCGCATACCCCGACAACCAACGGCCAGGGTTGTCGGGAAGGGGCCCTGTCCTCATCAACATGGGGACAGGGTGCTCTGGGGTGGGGGGCCGCAGTGCGCCCCCTGCCCCAGAGCACCTAACCCCCCCATGTTGAGGGCATGCTGCCCGGTACGGCTCAGGAGGGGGGGGGGCGCTCGCTCGCCCCCACTCCCTTCCTGACCGGCCGGCCGGCGTGCTTTGGATACGGGTCTGTTATGGATTGTGGGGGGACCCCCACGCCGTTTTTTCGGCGTAGGGGGTCTCCTTACAACCCATAACAGACCTAAGGGCCCGTTATGCTCCTGAGGGGGGAACCCATGCCGGATTTTTCTTTAAAAATCCGGCGGGGATTTCTCCTTCAGGATTCATAACAAACTCCGCCCACGTGTAGAATTGGCGGGAATCCAAGTCGGATCCCCGTCGCTTCTATGACGGCTTTGTCTCCATCGCGGCAAGCCAGCTCGGCGCTGGCTCCCGCGATGGGGCTCGTAGGTGGTCAATCTCGCCGAGAAAGGGAGCGAGATTGACACAATATCCCAGTCACCTACTGTACAAGCTTCCAGCAACTGAGCAGTATAAATATAGCCAGCTCTCACACATGTTTAAAAGGAACACATGCCTTCTCACCTCACTCCCCGTTAACATCTCCCAATTCTACCAACAACCCAAAGTCACCCCTAAAGGGATCTCGATATTATACATGGGCCTACAGGAGAAACATAAACTATCTAAAATGCAACACATGGAGGCCTGGGAAAGAGATGTGGGGAGGGAATACACTGTCCTTCAGTGGGTAAAATCTTTGAAGATCGTGTACTCTTCTACTAAGAGCACTAACCTGATGGAAACACACCAAAAGCTGCTGTTGAGGTGGTACCTCACCCCTTATTGGCTATCTAAGATATATCGGGATTCATCTCCCCTGTGTTGGAGGAAGTGTGGGGAGACAGGTACATTGGTCCACATTATGTGGTCTTGCCCGAAGCTGAGCCACCTATGGTCTGGGGTATGGGGGATAGTCAAGGACATCCTGGATCCAGTTGATCCGCTGACCCCGGGATTGGCATTACTCTCGCTGGAAATTGACAAAATCCCAACCTTTTGTAGAACTGTAGTGTCGAACCTCCTTCTGGCCACAAGGTTGGTAGTCCTACGCCACTGGAAGAACGTAGTACCGCCTTCACTTAATGAGGTAATTACCACAATGCATACACAGGGCAAATACGAGATTATGCACTCCCTGGCAACAATGGTATTCAAACCTTACAGGTCTTTGAACTAGAGTGGACGCCTAGCAGACCACTATTATTTGTCAATAATGGGGGTTTTGTGCGTTTTGTGCGCATTGGGCATATATGTTTTGTTATTTAGATTAACCTTTTATTTATTCCTTTTGTTTTGATACTATTTCTTTAAAAGCATATTTAATACATGGTTACATGTGAGGTACCTGAACTTCTATGGTTTTGCCACTGTTGTATATGGATTATACCTGTAGCATGGAAATACATGGGGTGTCTAGGCCCTCCCGTACACTCGCCTAGCACGGGAGCCGGGGGCTCTGGGCGGGACTGCCACTCTGACCAAATGAGAGGGATTGGAGGGGGTGGTCTGGGTCCGGGTTCCTCCGTTTCCATGGGCCATTCGTGTAGGGCCATCACTGAAGGGGGGGGGGCCATTGCGCCATGTCAAAGCCTTGTCAAGGTCAGTCCGATTACATATAGTCACCATACGAAGTATTGCTGTATGCTGTATGCTATTGTGTATGTACACTATGACATTTGCAAGTACCTTTTGTGCTTAATGTTTTTGCATATCTTTGCATTTTTTGTTCCATGTATTGCACCTTTTCTAATATCTCAATAAAAAATATTGTTAAAAAAAAAAAAAAGTAAGGGACCCTATTAACATACAAAAAGGCATCCAATTACTGAAGAAACGCAAAGACATCGTTATCCGACCAGCGGATAAAGGAGGTGCGGTTGTGGTTCAGTCTAAGGAACAATACAATGCAGAACTCCAAAGACAATTGGAAGACGTGGATACCTATACCAAATTACTGAGTAACCCCACCAATATGTATAAAGAACAACTGAAACAATTAATTAAATTGGGAGTGAAAAGAAATATTTTGAGTAAAAAGGAATCAGTGTTTTTATTGCCGGAAACCTGCAGAATTTCGGTAATATACACCATTCCGAAAGTGCATAAAGACAAGGTCAACCCACCCGGTAGACCTATTGTTAACGGGATAGACTCCCTTACAGCGAGGATGGGCCAATACCTCGACTGTTTCTTACAGCCAGCGATCCAACAGACCAAAGCATATCTGAGAGACACCAAACATGTTCTACAGTTGTTGGAGGAGGTTCCTGTAGTGGAAGGAGCGACCTTGATTGCCACTGCAGATGTATCTTCTCTATACACGATTGTACAACATCATCAAGCTTGCAGTGCAACCAATTGGCTCCTCAAGAATTATACCTTACTTATCTGTAAGCAACGAAAATTTCTCATTAAGTGCCTAGAATTCTGCTTAAAGTCCAATTATTTCTGGTACAACCAGTCTTATTACAACCAAAGCACGGCATCGCCATGGGCGCCAAATTTGCTCCTTCAGTTGCCAACGCCTTCATGGCACAATGGGAAGAAGAGGCGATTTATTTGGATACCCCCATTGAGTTAATCTTTTATAAAAGATATATCGATGACGTGCTGATGGTATGGAAACATTGGAGAAATTTTGTGCAGACTTGAATATTAATGATAAGAACATCAATTTTAAGAGTGTTGACTCAAATAGCTATTTTTCCTTAAATAGATGTCATTACAAATCTTGGCTGTTGAATATACCGAAAGGACAGCTGGTTCGGATTAAACGAAATTGCACTAAAGACTCTGATTTCCTAGCTCAAGCATCCTTTATAGGAGAGAGATTTAAATATAAAGGTTATTCCCACGAATTCATTCAAAGACAGATTCAAGAAGTCGCTGGTCTTGATAGAAATACGATGCTACAGGGGAATGTTAAAAAGCAGCGGGACATGACGGCCCCCGGCCATCATCTTGGATTACAATATCCAATATAAGGATGTGGCAAAATTGCTCAAAAGACATTGGCATGTGTTGAAGGGGGATAGGCATTTGAAATCCATTTTGCCGGAAATGCCCAACATTGTGTATAAAATAGCCCCCACTATTAGGGACCTACTTGTGAAAAATTTAGTGGATCCTCCACCCAAAAGTGGGTATACGTTTTTCAATACTAAAGGATTTGTTCCGTGTAAATATTGCTATGCCTGTAAACGGTCGAAGTGTCCTCAACAGAAGAGGACACAATTTATAAGCACTCACACTAATGAGTGCCATCAAATTAAGAATTTCATTAGTTGCCATACAGAAGGCGTAGTGTATGTGTTGCAATGTAGTTGTAACCTACAATATGTAGGTAGGACACAAAGAGCACTAATGGTTCGTATAAAAGAACATGTTGTGAACATTGAGAATGGCTTCACCAAGCATAGTGTCAGCCGACATTTTCTGGAGAAACACAAGAAAGACCCCAGACACCTGACTTTTTGGGGGATAGATAAATTCAATAAGCCCTGGAGAGGAGCCCATCTGGTTAGGTCCATCAGCCAGATGGAATCCCAGTGGATTCATTCCCTGAATACCATGGTCCCTTATGGATTAAACGTAGAGTTTGATTTAAAGCGGAGCTCCACCCATGAAAACAACATTTTGCCATGTTGTTTAAAAAAAAAAAAAAAAAACTGAAAAAAAAAAAAAAAATACTCACCCGAAATAGCTGTTGCTATGCGGAAGTCCGTAATCTGCCTCACCTGCACCGCGGTTTGATTTCTTCTTCTTCTTCTCCTTGTGAATGGGGCGCGCTGCTTTCTGGGAACTGTGTGTGTTCTCAGAGAGCAGCGCGCCCATTCACAAGCCAGCGTGAGACTTGCGCAGGCACAGTAGGAAACGGGCAGTGAAGCCGTACGGCTTCACTGCCTGTTTCCCATAGTGTGAATGGCGGCGCGGGACTCGGAGCGATCGCGGGACCGGCATCGGGGGGGCCCATCAGCGCGGGCGCCTAGGACAGGTAAGTGTCCTTATTTAAAGTCAGCAGCTACACTGTTAGTAGCTGCTGACTTTAAAAAAAAAAAAATTTGCGGCTGGAGCTCCGCTTTAAATTGTTTTCTTAGTAATTTTTAATTATATCAATTATAACCATTTTATTTAAGGTTTTGAGTTCTCACTTGATCCTTATTTTAGATAGATTGGCTTTATGTAATTATGTAAGTGGAAGGGGTGTCACTCAGTTCCTGCTGATCACCCTGTTTTTTCCATTAGCATATCACCCAATTCTATTTTAGCCTTTTATTGGTTATTTTGGGCTACTTTATTTATTTTATTTTATTTTATTGAGTGGTCACATGCATCAAATGAGTCCATTATTGACTTATATGGAATGCATAGACATCTAATATACTTTTGTGTATTTTGTATGTCGAATATTGTTTCCCACATAATTTATAGTTACTACATGTAATTTCTAACATTTGCACTTCACAAAAGTGCATTCGCTTATGATTCGGCTTTACAGTCACTGATTCGCCTCCCTTTCCTGAAATGACCATTACGACATTACATATTCGATGTCTCTTAGGTGCTATATTTTGTGATTTATTCATTATTTATATCATTATTCTGGTACACTGTTATCTGTCTTGGAAATCCCTGAATATAAATAGCCGTTTTCCCATATAGAAAATGGCCGCAGAGACACCTCCGTTTTCGATGCGGTATCGAAAATGGCCGCGACTCCATTTCCGCTTTTCACCTTTAAAAGAATGTATCTGATAGGCCCTTGGTAACCTCTGATGAAGTCACGTGACGTGGCGCAACACGTAAGGTCAACCGGAAGTGACGTGACACCCTGACCGTCCGACCGGAAGTGCCATTGTTTTGGTGTTTTTATTTGTTTCTCTTTCTGTAAGTGTGTTTACCTTATTAAACCATTTTTAAGTTTACGTACTTCACCATGTGAGCTTCATTTTTTCTTTGGAACATCCGCCATATTTCGACCGGACTTCGAATGTGGCTGAGACTGGCTTAAGGA
The DNA here is from genome assembly GCA_029574335.1 of Rana kukunoris. Classification (NCBI taxonomy): domain Eukaryota; kingdom Metazoa; phylum Chordata; class Amphibia; order Anura; family Ranidae; genus Rana; species Rana kukunoris. The sequence continues at coordinate 38,342,076 of CM056058.1, forward strand.
TTGCATCAGAGACGGCTGCCTACAGGACCATCGTTGTATGTGTTTGATGCCCCTTTCTTCCTTGTGGAAGGTAAGCGCTCTGTGAGCACGTTCATCTGTGAAGTCTCATCTGGATGATTTTGCTGTTTACATGGATAGAAGCCTTGTCACTGATTGATTTACGTTTGTCTCCCCACTGGATTTCACTAATTTGGGACATTTGCTGCTGCACTGTATTGCACGTATTTGGATTATTCATTTACTTGTTTGTTTGGGATTGATTATTTAGTTTAGTTTAAGTTTGCGCTCATCATTACACTTTTATATTTATGTAGAATTTGTTGATAAATCTCGTCGTTATATAGAATGGGTAAGTATTTATCAATTGTATGTTTAATTTTGTCAAACTCTAAACTATAGGGGGTAGAAAAAACCGGAGTGTCCCTAAAAAAGGTGTCCAAGGGTTTGCGTCCAGAGGTGCCTACGGCACCTAATAGCTCAGTCCTTGGAACACCGCTAGCCTTGGAGAGAGCTTTTTTAATGGTTTTATTAGGATAGCCTCCATCCAAAAATCTATGGGACATTTCACCAGCCTCTCTAGAAAAATCATCAGGCGAGCTGCAAAGGCATTTTAACCTCAAAATTTGTCTGTATGGTACACCCCGGATGGTATGATTAGGGTGTGTGGAATCCGCCCTGAGGAGGGCATTGCCCGCTGTCTCTTTCCTATAGATACTGGTTGTGATACAACCATCTTTAGCCGTTAATTTGACATCCAGATAATTAATCTCCACCCTCTGTAAATTCCCTGTAAACTTAAGGTTAAGATTATTATCATTAAGATAAAGGAGCCATGAGTCTAGGCTAATGTCATCACTAGAAACAATAAACAGCAGGTCATCAATGAACCGACAATAAAATTATGTATCCATACGGCGGAGGCTATCACATGCAAAGATGCGGGACCTCTCCCACCAACCCATGTAGAGGTTGGCAAAGGAATGGAAGAACTTAGCTCCCATAGAGGCCCCACATCTCTGCAGGTAATAGTCCCCGTTGAACATAAAACAAATTATGGGTTAGAAAATACTCCAGAGCCTGTAGTAAAAACTCCTGGAGTATCAAAGAATGTTTGCCCGATTCCCTTAAAAAAATAGTTAACCGCCTGGATTCCCAGGTGGTGGGGAATACTAGAGTAGAGGCTGGAAACATCACAGCTTATCCACTTGTGATTTTCCTGCTACTCAAAGTTGAACAACTTAGTGAGTAGATCCTTGGTGTCCCGGATAAAACCGGGGAGCTCAGAAACCAGGGGCTGGAGCTGATTGTCAACCCATTCACCCAGGCGTTCATTCAACGACCCTATGCCCGCTATGATGGGTCTGCCAGTCAGTGGGCACAAGACCTTGTGAACCTTGGGCAGATGGTGAAAATAGGGGTTATAGGATTGACTGGAATGAAAAGATCTCTTTCCTTGGCAGAAAAAACCCCCGCCTGGAGTGAGGCCAGCGTTTTGCTAAATGCAATGGTAGGATTGGATTTTAATGGTAAATAGGTGTTAGTGTCAGTTAGTTGTCATATGGCCTCCTCTCTGTACATGAGGGAATCCATAACAACCACAATGCCTCCTTTGTCAGAGTTTTTAATGACAATGCTGTTATCAGTACTTAATGCTTTACATGCAAGTAACTCCTCCTTAGACAAATTGTTAGGGGGAGGAATTTTGTGACACCTCTGGGCTAGACGTACAAGATCCCCTTCAACCAGCTTTTGGAAAAGATCTAGGTCCTTGCCCCTGCACCCCACAGGATAATACTCTGACCGTAATTTAAAAGTCAGTGTGGTGTCAGAATCTATGGGGTCTATGGTACAAGGGTTGGACTCAGACGCTAGATCAATAAGGTCTATTTCGTGCTTTCATGCATTTCTGCTGTTTTGAGGACACCTAACATATATACTTTGGTCACTTGATCTTTCAATATTGTTTCCATCTCATATGATGTGGAACGCTACACATTTACATCGGTTCAACCAGCAACTACCAATCCTCTCCTTTCCCCCCTCTTTCCCTCTTGCAGCACGCCACATGCTAAAACACCATTTTCTATGGGTTATACATTTGAATAATTATTTACACGTCCGGCGTAACATGATTCACACGCTTTGGCTGGGTTTTTATTTTATTTCATTTTATCTTCTCATCCCACACACATTTACACTTGTTTACCAGTGTTGTAGAATATGTAATGTCATACTGGTATTGGGATAAAAATAGGGTTTCTTTACATTGTAACACATATGCAGGGCCGGCCTTTGGGGTGTGCGGGCTGTGCGACCGCACCGAGCGCCATAAGCAACAGGGCGCCGTGCGGCCGTCACAGTTCACAGATTCACAGAAGCTGAGACACCAGGGCCGTCATCGGACGGACGGAGGGAGGGGGGGTGGGCGACTACAGATGTATGCCCCATGTGTGTGCTCATGCCAGCATAATACAGTGTCCTGCAAACAGTAGTGTCTACTCCACAGGTCCTCCTGTCACCCTGCCCTTTACTGTCACTCTGCATGCCCCCTCCTGTCACACTGCCTGTCACCCCTCCTGTCACTCTGCCTGCCCCCCCTCATGTCACACTGCCTGCCCCCCCTCCTGTCACTCAGCCTGCCCCCCCTCCTGACACACAGCCTGCCCCACACCTGTCACACAGCCTGCCCCCCTCCTGTCACACAGCCTGCCCCCCCTCCTGTCACACAGCCTGCCCCCCCTCCTGACACACAGCCTGCCCCACTCCTGTCACACAGCCTGCCCCCCTCCTGTCACACAGCCTGCCCCCCCTCCTGTCACTCTGCCTGCCCCCCTCCTGTCACACAGCCTGCCCCCCCTCCTGTCACACAGCCTGCCCCCCTCCTGTCACACAGCCTGCCCCCCTCCTGTCACACAGCCTGCCCCCCTCCTCTCACTCTGCCTGCCCCCCCTCCTGTCACTCTGCCTGCCCCCCCTCTTGTCACTCTGCCTGCCCCCCTCTTGTCAGCCTCCCCTTTACTGTCACACTGCTTTTCCCCCTGCTGTCAGTCTGCCTGCCTCCCCTCCTGTCATTCTGCCTGCCTCCTCTCCTGTCACTCTGCCTGCCTCCCCTCCTGTCACTCTGCCTGTCCCCCCTTCCTGTCACACTGCCTGTCCCCCCTTCCTGTCACACTGCCTGCCCCCCCTCCTGTCACACTGCCTGCCCCCCTCCTGTCACACTGCCTGCCCCCCCTTCTGTCACACTGCCTGCCTCCCCTCCTGTCACTCTGCCTGCCTCCCCTCCTGTCACTCTGCCTGCCTCCCCTCCTGTCACTCTGCCTGCCTCCCCTCCTGTCACACTGCCTGCCCCCCTCCTGTCACACTGCCTGCCCCCCTCCTGTCACACTGCCTGTCCCCCCTCCTGTCACACTGCCTGTCCCCCCTTCTGTCACACTGCCTGTGCCCCCTTCTGTCACACTGCCTGCCCCCTCCTGTCACACTGCCTGCCCCCCTCCTGTCACTCTGCCTGCCTCCCCTCCTGTCACTCTGCCTGCCTCCCCTCCTGTCACTCTGCCTGCCTCCCCTCCTGTCACACTGCCTGCCCCCCCTCCTGTCACACTGCCTGCCCCCCTCCTGTCACACTGCCTGTCACCCCTCCTGTCACTCTGCCTGCCCCCCCTCCTGTCACACTGCCTGTCCCCCCTCCTGTCACACTGCCTGTCCCCCCTTCTGTCACACTGCCTGTCCCCCCTTCTGTCACACTGCCTGCCCCCTCCTGTCACACTGCCTGCCCCCCTCCTGTCACTCTGCCTGCCTCCCCTCCTGTCACTCTGCCTGCCTCCCCTCCTGTCACTATGCCTGCCTCCCCTCATGTCACACTGCCTGCCCCCCTCCTGTCACTCTGCCTGCCCCCCTCCTGTCACTCAGCCTGCCCCCCCTCCTGTCACACAGCCTGCCCCCCTCCTGTCACACAGCCTGCCCCCCCTCCTGTCACACAGCCTGCCCCCCCTCCTGTCACTCTGCCTGCCCCCCTCTTGTGTCTCTGCCTGCCCCCCTCTTGTCAGCCTGCCCTTTACTGTCACACTGCTTTTCCCCCTGCTGTCACTCTGCCTGCCTCCCCTCCTGTCACTCTGCCTGCCTCCCCTCCTGTCACTCTGCCTGTCCCCCCTTTCTGTCACACTGCCTGCCCCCCCTCTTGTCACACTGCCTGCCCCCCCTCTTGTCACACTGCCTGCCCCCCCTCCTGTCACACTGCCTGCCCCCTCCTGTCACACTGCCTGCCCCCCTCCTGTCACACTGCCTGCCCCCTCCTGTCACACTGCCTGCCCCCCTCCTGTCACACTGCCCGCCCCCTCTTGTCACACTGCCTGCCCCCCCTTCTGTCACACTGCCTGCCCCCCCTCTTGTCACTCTGCCTGCCTCCCCTCTTGTCACTCTGCCTGCCTCCCCTCCTGTCACTCTGCCTGCCTCCCCTCCTGTCACACTGCCTGCCCCCTCCTGTCACACTGCCTGTCACACTGCCTGTCCCCCCTTCTGTCACACTGCCTGTCCCCCCTTCTGTCACACTGCCTGCCCCCCTCCTGTCACACTGCCTGCCCCCCCTCCTGTCACTCTGCCTGCCTCCCCTCCTGTCACACTGCCTGCCCCCCCTCTTTTCACTCTGCCTGCCCCCCCTCTTGTCACTCTGCCTGCCCCCCCTCTTGTCAGCCTACCCCCTTCCTGTCACTCTGCCTGCCCCCCCCTGTCATCCTGCCCCCCTCTTGTCACTCTTCCCCCTTCTGTCACTCTGCCCCCTCCTGCCCAGGGGTTAAATAGTCCTGTTCCTTCCCCTGGCCCCCAGCTGATTCCACAGAATAAACTGGAATAGCTTAACAGCCTTATGGCTCATTTACACATGTAGTGCCCTCTGAAGAGCAATCCACATTTGTATTGCTCTTTAGAGGGCATTTGACAGGCGCTTGTTTAAACCCCACAGTATTGCCCCGCAATTTAATGCATTGCACATGGATGCGGGGAGTCCCCATTAACTTGAATGGACCACATTCAGCAGGCAATACTGCTCGCTGAACCCAACAGTGCAGACATATTTTGTCGCACTGTGATGGAAAGCATTTTGGCTGTGGTAAGTGTACATTCCCCTCTGCTGCCTTTTCAGCTTGAGGGAAATGGTTGGGTAGCAGTAATAACACAGCTCAACCTCTAATGTTTACTGTCTCCCCAACCACAAGTGTAAATGGAGTTGCAGGGCACTCTGAAAAGTGATCCATAGTGGATCATGTTTTGAAGGTATTTGACAGGTGGTGAAGAAGCGTTATGTTGCCTCCTCACCCCCTGTTTTTAACCCCTAAAAACCCATGCCACTGTGCTGTAGCCATGTGCATTGCACACGGTTGCAGCACAGCCCCATTCACGTGAATAGGTTGGGTTAAGCAAGCGCAGTGCTGTGTACCACTAAAATGTTTGGGTTTGGCTTAAAGAAAAGGTGGCAACCCTAAGTGTCCCCCTGTGTGTTTCCTCTTTGTGTATGTTTAGGTGACCAGGGGGCGAGGGGTGAAGGTGGGGGGCGCCACAGGATTATCTCGCACAGGGCACCTGAACACCTAAGGCCGGCCCTGCACATATGTTCTCAACACACATCCACTGTATATATTTTCCTAGGGGTTGAATCTAGGTTTTCTGCTATTAGACTGGTGTAACCAATTTTAATCGGCCGATGTATATATTATGTTCCCATCTAGTCATGATGGACTGTGTTTTTTCCTTGTTGCATTCTTTCAACAGGTGTGCACGATTACCGGCATTAGCCAGGCCCCACCAGGAGACTAATTAATGAATCATCAGATGGTTTCTGGGACTTTTTTCTTTCTATAAATGAGATTTCTTTTATCATTATGTTTAGTTATGACTAAGCATCGGTTGTCGATGTGAAACGCGTCAGCTTTTGTTACCCCACTGTTTGCTGTTTTTGCTGTTTTAGTTTTTTGACTGGAATAAATAGGCACTATTTGTAAGTCTTTTCATCCATTGGAGTGCGGCTGTCCATTTTTCTTTCCTTATATAAAACCAGATGGAAGTTGGCAGTTTTGTAATGACTTTCGCCGCCTGAATAAAATCACTAAGTTTGACACCTATCCTATGCCCCGCATAGATGAACTGATTGATTGCCTAGGCACTGCCCGGTACATGACGACGTTAGACCGACCAAGGGTTATTGGCAAATTCCTCTCTCTGAGTCAGCCAGGGAAAATACAGCATTTGTAACTCCAGACGGATCTTTCCAATATCGGAGGATGCCTTTTGGGTTACAGAATGCTCCCTGCCACATTTCAACGCACCATGGATAAGACCCTTCGGCCTCATCAAGCCTATGCTGTTGCATACCTCGATGACGTTGTCATCCACAGTGAGTATTGGGAATCACACTTGCCAAAAGTTCAGGCTGTGTTGGATTCCATCTGGAAAGCCGGGTTTACAGCCAATCCAAAAAAATGTACCCTAGAAGAGGCAAAGTATCTGGGGTATACCATTGGAAGAGGTTTAATCAAGCCCCAAATAAACAAAGTTGAGGCTATTCAGGATTGGTCACGTCCCACCAACAAGAAACAGGTTTGTGCATTTTTGGGAATCGCGGGATATTATCGCCGCTTTATCCCCCATTTTGCCTCACAGGCTGCTCCCCTGACCAATTTGACCAAAGGGAAGGAGTCTGTCATGACCAAATGGACTCCCGAAGCAGAAGCAGCTTTTCAGGCTTTAAAATAGGCCTTATGTAGTCAGCCAGTTCTAAAATCGCCTGATTTTTCACGGGACTTTGTGGTTCAGACAGATGCGTCAAATGTGGGGTTAGGAGCTGTACTGTCCCAGGTTATCAATGGGGAGGAACACCCTGTAATGTACCTTAGCCGAAAGTTGAAGGCCCATGAGGAGAATTATGCCACCATTGAGAAAGAGTGTTTAGCAGTGAAATGGGCTTTGGTTTCTCTCCGGTACTACCTCGTGGGTAGACAGTTTGAACTGGTGACGGATCATGCCCCAATGAAGTGGATGGCACAGAACAAGGAGACCAATAGGAGAATAAATAGGTGGTTCCTGGCCCTTCAATAAATTAGTTTTGTCGTAACGCATCACCCCGGTGTTAAAATGGGGAATGCAGATGGTTTGTCCCAAGTGCATGCGTGCCTGGCAACCTGTGTCCCAACCCTAGAGTTGAAACAAGAGGGGGGGGGGTATGTGACAGGAAGTCAGGTAAATCTGTGTGTGTGTTGTCACAGACGGGAAATACATTTCTGCCTTGTTTAGACAATACACCAATTACTATTAGGGCATCGACTGCAGAAATAGCCAGAAAGGTTTAGGGCGTTTGAAAACTTCAGCTGTTCAGAATGAGGTAATTAAGGCCTCTATAAATCATCCAAAAGGATGACTACAGATTGCTGCATCCTGAGGCTTTTTGAGTGAAGGAGAGCAGTGACTTCTGAAGAGGTGAGGTGCTTGTTGATATTTCTGTGTGATAAATATCAAAGAGACTTTTTGGTTTTCTGCTGTATGACCAGCAGTCTCTGCCCAGCAGTAGGCTGTGCCAGACTCTATAGGTAGGTTCCTGTGTTGAGAAGGTACACGCCCCAAGTGGCAAGGGTTTAATTTAAGTTTTGTTTTGTTCATGCTGTTTTGATGCTTGCACTTGTATCCAGCAATATGGAAAAATAAACCATATCCTTTGTTTTCAACCATTCTCAACTGCCTTTCTGTACAGTTCAGCGTGTAGTGAACCCATCCAGGGGGTCACACACACCCGCTACCGAGCTAATTCCTCACAGCACTTCCATTGATTTTCGATGCAAATATGCAATCGAGGGAGATACGCCGATTCACGAACGTACTTGCGCCCGGCGCATGTTTTAAACGATTTGCGTAAGGTTTACGTCCGGCGTAAAGTTATTCCCCATATTGGAGGCGCAACTAATGCAAAGGTAAGGACCAGGGAACGAACACCGTAGAATTTTACGTCGTTTACGTAGTACGTGAATAGGGCTGGGCGTAGGTTACTGTAATGGTCACCACCGTTTACGACCCTCCATCAACCCACGACAGCTCCTCTGACACATAGACAAACCAACAGGACCCTGATCCATATCCATTCCCCAGAAAATGAGACTGACAGCTCAATTCTCTGCTTCAAAATATATGAACGCTTTAATGGTTTCTTCTCAGCTTTTTATACAGTACAAGATGTTTACAGGACAATGCAATCTCCACCCCCCTATTCAAACACTATGGCTAATTATCTAGCAGACATTTCGGCACTGATACTGACGAGATCTATCACATTCCAAAATACAATTACACAATGCCTTGACCTCAATCCACATATCTAGACAGACGTACTGTCTCTAAAGGTTCTTGACACCTGGGCATCAATAGGCTTTAAACCGTGTTATCAGACAATTGAAAGGTCTAGCAGCAGACCTGAATTAACACCTTTATACACTGGACAATGTAATGTCTAGGAGTAGACGCAATTAACACTTTTCAAAAGCATGTGTCCCCACATTGAATAGCCAACAACTTGTGATATCTCAAGACATCCTGCAAACATGAATTATTATTAATGTCCCATCTCATGTAATACATGAATTATGATTTTATTAGCCACCCTACGCCTACAAGGGCACAGGGTGGACTTAGACCCAGGAGTTTTTAGTGTCCCTGGCACAGGAGTATCTCTCATCCTTCCAAATTCTCTGGTTGTCACGGTTCATGCCATTACATCTCTCCCCTTTCGGTGGGAGACAGACACAGGAGGGAACCCCAAACGGGTTGACTCCAAAGTCAGTCAGTAGTTCCAGTCCCCCAATGCTAGTATCCATACCGTACCCCAAATAAATTGCTCCAAACTGAGCATTACTCACCCCGCCAACTTCTGCCTCTCTCAGAGAACACGCCTGCCGCTGGGGAGAGGCCTGGACTGGCCCTTCTCCCTGGAGTCCTTTCAGCTGCTGGAGAGAAGGCAGGGTGGCTGGGCTCAGTCCATCATACTGTTGGGGGTCTGGGCCACCTGCCCCCCCTTCCTGGGGTATACCAGTGGAGACTGAAGTCCCATCCACTGGTGCTAGGTGAAAACCCCCCAGTGCTTGCAAAGCAAAGCCGACATCCTCCTGTTTCAGTGCCGCACCATTTTCTGGGGTTGTGTCAGTGGAGACTGAAGTCCCATCCACTACCCCAGGAACCCCTTCTTCCGTTAGTGGAGAGGCCCGGGGCACTCTGCTCTGTTGCCAGCTCTTCTGCTGGGTTGCTGTGAGTGGAGACCACAGTCCCATCCACTACCACAGGGACCCCCTCTTCTGCTAGTTGGGAGTAGAGGCCTGGGGCACTCTGCTCTGTTGCCAGTGATTCAGCTGGGGGTAAAAGCTTGTTGCTGGAGAGAGGGGCCAACCGCCCGTCTCCCTTGAACTCCACACCATCCGCTTCGACTTTAGGGATGGCAATCTCCATATTTTCCACTGCCGAATCATCAGCCTGGATTTCATAGTTGTCATCTGAAATTTCCTCATAGTCCCAGACAACGGGAGCCCCACCCTTCTGCTGAGCCGAGTCTAACAGCTGTCTGTAGGCGATTTCCAAATCCCATTCCTGAATGGCCAGAAATTCCAAATCTTCCTGTAACCAGTGGCCTCCTGAGATATTCAATTTTTCCTCTTTGTGCTCCATTATGTCCTCCAAGCGCCACTCCCGATCATCCCCAAAGTCGGGATCGCTGGACATCCTCCAATACAACAATCCCAGGCCATCATAGTCATAGCCTTCTGTGGGGCTGTCATCCGCTGACCACGGGCACTGTTGGGCTACATACCACCGGAGGGCTCTGTAGCTCTCGTCCAGCTGCATCTCTGCCTGGATCAGCCTTGTAACGGAATGACCTGTGACAGACTGAGATATTCCTATGTCTAGGGTCACCTTATGTCCACTAGGGCCATAGGGTGACAAAGAAATTATATCATGTATTGCAGAAGATGGGACATTAATAATAATTCATATTGCAGGACTGGTATATTACAAGGGGTTCATATTGACACCTGTTACACAGGAGAGGGACATTACAAGCTTATTCAAGGCTTAGCTCCGGCTATTGAAATGTTAAGTGACCCGGCTTGTGAAAGACATTTCATTCTTTTGAAAGGTGTTAATTGCATCTACTCCTAGACAATACATTGTCTATGGTACACAAATGTGTCAAGCCCTTTATGCCGCGTACACACGGTCGTTTTTTGCGATGAAAAAAAAACGACGTTTTTTAAAACGTCATTTAAATTGATTGTGTGTGGGCAAAACGTCGTTTTTTGTCTTAAAAAAAACGACCAAAAAAAAAATCCAACATGCTTGAATTTTTTGTGTCGTTTTTCAAAACGTTGTTTTTTGTTTCACAAAAAAAGTCACCGTGTGTAGCAAAAACGTCGTTTAAAAGGACGTTTTTCAACCCGCGCATGCCCAGAAGCTAGTTATGAAGTGAGCTTCAATGGAAAAGTGTGGTGAACGTAACCTTGCTTTTTGTGAAAAAACGATGGTGTGTATGCAAAATTGTCTTTGAAAAGTGACGTTTCAAAAACGTCGTTTTTTACTTCACAGAAAACGTCGTTTTTTTCATCGCAAAAAACGACCGTGTGTACGCGGCATTAGAGACAGTAAGTCTGTCTAGGTAATGTGATTAAAGTTCCTTGTATATGTGTGAAGATTATCTGTGATTGTGTATTATTCAAAAGGGAAAATCATTCTGTGACAGTATTTTGTTTTGATGTCATTATCTACCGGAATGTCGTTCTCTCTGAGTTAAGGCTATTGATGATGCGGTGCCGACAGGTCTACATAATTAGCTTACCTGAATGCCTTTTAGAATGTGACTGAAGCCCCACCATGGTGTGAAGGGGGTGGAGACTGCATTGTCCTGTGATTACTGCCACATGCTTGGAAACTGTATAAGAAGCTGAGAAAATACCATTAAAGTGTCATATCTTTGAAACCAAGTGGATCGTGTATGCAGGATTGTCGGTGTGTGTCAGATAAGCTTGTCGTGGTTGGATGGAAGGTCGTAAACGGTGGTGACCGTTACAAGCCTGCTTAACTCGGCTGTCCACTCCTGCTTCGGTTGTTCCCCCAACAACGGCATTCATACGTCATACTGCGGCCAGTACCTTGCATAGATGGAGGGCAGGACCTTTGCTTGGTGTTGCTGCTCCAGAGCTAGCGCTTCCTTCCAGAGTTGGCACCGAATCACATCCGACCATCCCAACAGGACCTTCTCTGATACTGGTCCTCTGTGCTGTATCCGCATCTCTTGTAACCTCCTTTGGAATTCCTCTTCCATGGAGACTGGTATCTGCACCTCTCCTCTCTCTTCAGTTGGTGCTGCTGTGACTTCAGCTGCTGCAGCACTTCTTCGCTGTCGCAAGGTGGCATCTACAGCCGCTATATACACCGTATCCATTGTCCTGTGTCCTTGTAGCTGTCCTTCTGGTGATGGAATCATCCCACTGCTGTGCCACCAATGTAACGGTCAACACCGTTTACGACCTTCCATCCACCCACGACAATCTTATCCGACACATTGCGACAATCTTGCATACACCATCCATTCCATTTCCCATAATCAAGACGAGACTCTGCTCTGTACTTGTTTCCAAATGACTGAACCCTTTATTGGTATCTTAGCTTGTTTATATATCTTAGTACAGCATGTTACAGTTAATCACAGGACAATGCAATCTCCACCCCCCTATTCACACACTATGGCTAATTCTCTAGCAGACATTTTGGCACCGATACTGACGAGATCTATCACATTCCAAAATACAATTACACAATGCCTTGACCTCAATCCACATATCTAGACAGACATACTGTCTCTAAAGGGTCTTGACACCTGGGCATCAATAGGCTTTAAACCGTGTTATCAGACAATTGAAAAGTCTAGCAGCAGACCTGAATTAACACCTTTATACACTGGACAATGTAATGTCTAGGAGTAGACGCAATTAACACCTTTCAAAAGCATGTGTGCCCACATTGAATAAGCAACAACTTGTGATATCTTAAGACATCCTGCAAACATGAATTATTATTAATGTCCCATCTCATGTAATACATGAATTATGATTTTATTAGCCACCCTACGCCTACAAGGGCACATGGTGGACTTAGACCCAGGAGTTATTAGTGTCCCTGGCAAAGGAGTATCTCTCATCCTTCCAAAGTCTCTGATTGTCACGGTTCATTCCGTTACAGTTACGTTCACTTCGTAGGCAGTAATTCAACGTATCTTAGCCAGTTGTTTCGATGTAATTGTGAGCATGCGCACTGGGATGCGTCCAAGGTACGAGGCATGCGCAGTTCATTTTAAGTACTTTTCTGAAGCGCAGCCCATCATTTGCATGGGGTCACGCTTCATTCAAATGTATCACGCCCACTTCCACCTACTTTGACTTACGCCAACGACTATACGCTACGCCGACGCAACGTTGGGAGCATTTGCTTTGTGAATTCCATGCTCTCTGCGTTGCGCCAGGATAGCGTAAAGAAGATACACTACGGCGGCATATATATGCGCCAAGGTATGTGAATCCGGGACTTTGTGTCCTGTTTACACTGCAACAGCGCCCCTGCGTGCTAAGCAGTGTGGGGTAAAATGCATACTGTTTCTATGCACCGCAACAGAGCTGTGGTGCATAAAAATGAATGTAAATTATTTTGACATTTCAATAAAGTTGAAAGAAGAAAAGGCACAAAGTGTGATGTGTGTGGATTGTAAAGGTGTGTGCATGTGTGTGGTGGTGGGGGGCGCTGTGGAGTCATAGCACTAATATGGCATTCCTTCCTCCGCTGGAGCAACATTTTTCCGACTGGACCCCCCGTGCATTTTAACCACTTGCCGCCCACCCTATTACAGATTGACGTTGGCAAAGTGGTTTCAGAATCCTGACCGGACATCATATGACGTCCACCAGGATTCGCCTGTATGTTTACTTGGTGCCGTCTCACACTAGAGGAATTCAAATTGTTTTTGGGCCTTGCTTTTAATATGGGCCTTTCAAAGAAAAACAAAACGCACGCCTACTGGTCCACCCGACCCATCCACCACATCCCCATATTTTCTGCTGTCATGTCCAGGACACGTTTCGACATGATAATGAGTTTTCTACATTTCAACGACAATTCGCAGTGCCCTCCCCGAGATCACCACAACCATGACAAATTATATAAGCTTCGCCCCCTAATAAATTCTTTTACCAAACGATTTTCTGAAGTATCCCCGATCTAAATATTTATGTAGACGAATCCCTTATCCACTTTACTGGCCGGCTGCATTTCAATGAGTATATGCCAAGCAAGAGAGCCAGGTATGGGGTAAAAATAAATAAATTGTGCGATCGAGCCACTGGATATGTGCACACATTTCGTATTTACGAAGGCAAAGATTCCCAGCTCCAGCCCTGTGGTTGCCCCACATATATAGGAACCAGTGGTAAAATTGTCTGGGACATGCAAACCCATGGTTCAAAAAAGGATACCACTTATGTGTAGATAATTACTACAGCAACTTGCACCTTTTCCGTCACCTGTATCGTGAACAAACCCTGGCCTGTGGTACCTTCCAAAAAAGTAGGAAGGGGTTCCCACAGAGTTTGCTATTAAAACGGCTACAAAAAGGGGGAAGCTGCATTCATGAGGAATGAGGAGGTGTTGGCCATTAAGTGACGTGACAAGAAGGATGTTCACATGATGACTACAATCCACAATGACAACTTGGTGGAGATTCAGAGAAGACATGGCCCCATAGTAAAGCCTGAATGTGTTCATGACTACAATATGTACATGGTGGGATGGACTTAAACGATCAGATGCTACAACCCTATTTATCAACCCGGAAGTCAAATTATTGGTATAAGAAAGTAGCATTTTATCTGTTTCACATAACCCTGTTCAATTCATTTGTCTGCTATCAAAAATCAACCGAAAACCAACCCACCACCTACCTCAAGTATTATGAAGACATTGTCACTGCCCTGATTTACCAACCGCTCCAAGAAGCATTCGGTCTGATAGTGTGAGTCGATTTCATGAGCCACATCTTCCCTATAACATTCCCCCCGCAGAATCCGGAAGAAGACATTGTGTCTGCTCAAGTGGAGGAGTTAAAGAGAGATACACGTTATCATTGTCCCGATTGTCCCTCCCAACCTGGATTGGTGATTGCTTCAAAATGTATCACAGATCCATCAGATACTAGTTCCCCTTATTAGTAGGGATGAGCTTCGTGTTCGATAAGAACACATGTTCGCATCGAGCATTGGCCGTTCGATCGTTCGTCGAAAACAAACAAATCGGGTCGTTCGCGCCAAATTCAAATGACCCATAGTTCACTGCGGCGTTGCGCGCTGATGATTGGCCAAGCATACACCATGACCCCGCATGCTTGGCCAATCACAGCGCCCAAAAAAAGAAGAGACCTAATTGGCCATAGCCTTGGTGCTTTGGCCAATTAGGGATCAGGGCTTTAGCACACGCTCCACACTATAAAAGGCCGCCTCCCGGGCGGCCTCGTGTAGTGTGTTCCGGCTTGCTTAGAGAAGTGAGACAGACAGAGAGAGATAGATAGATAGAGACACAGGGGTAGATTCACATAGATCAGCGGATCTTTTGATCTTTTTTACGATCCGCCTGCGCCAGTTTTTGAGGCAAGTGCTGTATTCAGAAAGCACTTGTCCCGTAAGTAGCCCTGGCGGATCGTAAATCCCCCGGCGGAATGCAAATTCCGCGGCTAGGGGGAGTTTACTATTTAAATCACGCGCGTCCCTGCGCCGATCGTACTGCGCATGCGCCACCGGCTAAATTTCCCAGCGTGCATTGCTTTAAATGACGTCGCAAGGACGTCATTGTTTTCGTCGTTAACGCTATTAACGTATGGCCGTATTCCCGAACGACTTACGTAAACGACGTAAAAAATTCAAAACTCGACGTGGGAACGACGGCCATACTTAACATAGGATCCGCCGCACTTACCCCGCATATAGCAGGGGTAACGATCCGCCGGAAAAAGCCGAACGCAAACGACGTAAAAAAAAAACGACGGCCGGGCATTTGATTCTGAATCGGCGGTTCTCCTCATTTGCATATTCGTCGCGTATAACAACTGAAGCGCCACCTAGCGGGTGGCGGGAGATTGCAGCCTAAGATCCGACAGTGTAACTCACTTACACCTGTCGGCTCTAAGGGAGATCTATGCGGAACCTGATTCGAGGAATCAGCCGCATAGATCCGAGCGTCGGATCACACAGATACGACGGTGTATCAGTAGATACACCTTTCGGATCTCTACATGAATCTACCCCACAGTGTCTTTTCACATAGATAGATAGATAGATAGATAGATAGATAGATAGATAGATAGATAGATAGATAGATAGATAGATAGATAGATCAGGGAGGCTACTAGTTAGTATAGTTAAATGTACAGTTTGTAGAGAATATATTGACATCCCTAGGAGTTGTCAATATATTTATAAACTGTATAGCTTAGCTAGTTCTGCTATTAGTATCTGTCAGGCAGGAGATTGTGCTTGATGCTCTAACGTGTTAGTCAACGTGTGCTAGTTAATTGCACATAGACGCATTAACAGGTTACTGCATGTGTGCTATTTATTTGCACAGAAAGGCAGTTGCTGTTAATGCAAGTGGGCTATTGAATTGCACAGAAATGCAGTCGCTCTAACTGTGCGTGTGCTGTTTAATACCACCTTAGCGCATTTGGTGTCACCGCACGTGTGCTGTTACATATCACCTGAGCGCATTTGGTGTCACCGCACGTGTGCTGTTACATACCACCTGAGCGCATTTGGTGTCACCGCACGTGTGCTGTTACATACCACCTGAGTGCATTTGGTGTCACCGCATGTGTGCTGTTACATACCACCTGAGCGCATTTGGTGTCACCGCACGTGTGCTGTTACATACCACCTGAGCGCATTTGGTGTCACCGCATGTGTGCTGTTACATACCACCTTAGCGCACTTGGTGTCACCGCACGTGTGCTGTTACATACCACCTTAGCGCATCTGGTGTCACCGCACGTGTGCTGTTACATATCACCTGAGCGCATTTGGTGTCACCGCACGTGTGCTGTTACATACCACCTGAGCGGCATTTGGTGTCACCGCACGTGTGCTGTTACATACCACCTGAGCGCATTTGGTGTCACCGCACGTGTGCTGTTACATACCACCTGAGCGCATTTGGTGTCACCGCGCGTGTGCTGTTACATACCACCTTAGCGCATTTGGTGTCACCGCACGTATGCTGTTACATACCACCTTAGCGCATTTGGTGTCACCGCACGTGTGCTGTTACATACCACCTGAGCGCATTTGGTGTCACCGCACGTGTGCTGTTACATACCACCTGAGCGCATTTGGTGTCACCGCACGTGTGCTGTTACATACCACCTGAGCGCATTTGGTGTCACCGCACGTGTGCTGTTAGGCGCCGTATACAGCGACCTTGGAATGCACATTCCAGCGAGGACCTTGTGTACGTGCGAGCTTCAAGCCCGTCGAGCCGTAGTGACTGTGGCTACATACGACAGAGAACCTTGTGTTCTGCCCGTCGAGCTCTGCATTACATACCACCTTAGCGCATTTGGTGTCACCGCACGTGTGCTGTTACATACCACCTTAGCGCATCTGGTGTCACCGCACGTGTGCTGTTACATATCACCTGAGCGCATTTGGTGTCACCGCACGTGTGCTGTTACATACCACATGAGCGCATTTGGTGTCACCGCACGTGTGCTGTTACATACCACCTGAGCGCATTTGGTGTCACCGCACGTGTGCTGTTACATACCACCTGAGCGCATTTGGTGTCACCGCGCGTGTGCTGTTACATACCACCTTAGCGCATTTGGTGTCACTGCACGTATGCTGTTACATACCACCTTAGCGCATTTGGTGTCACCGCACGTGTGCTGTTACATACCACCTTAGCGCATTTGGTGTCACCGCACGTGTGCTGTTACATACCACCTGAGCGCATTTGGTGTCACCGCACGTGTGCTGTTACATACCACCTTAGCACATTTGGTGTGACTCCGCTTGTGCTGTTACATACCACCTGAGCGCATTTGGTGTCACCGCACGTGTGCTGTTACATACCACCTTAGTGCATTTGGTGTCACCACACGTGTGCTGTTATATACTACCTGAGCGCATTTGGTGTCACCGCACCTGTGCTGTTATATACCACCTGAGCGCAGTTAGTGTCACTGTACGTGTGCTGTTACATACCACCTTAGCGCATCTGGTGTCACCGCACGTGTGCTGTTACATATCACCTGAGCGCATTTGGTGTCACCGCACGTGTGCTGTTACATACCACCTGAGCGCATTTGGTGTCACCGCACGTGTGCTGTTACATACCACCTGAGCGCATTTGGTGTCACCGCACGTGTGCTGTTACATACCACCTGAGCGCATTTGGTGTCACCGCGCGTGTGCTGTTACATACCACCTTAGCGCATTTGGTGTCACCGCACGTATGCTGTTACATACCACCTTAGCGCATTTGGTGTCACCGCACGTGTGCTGTTACATACCACCTTAGCGCATTTGGTGTCACCGCACGTGTGCTGTTACATACCACCTGAGCGCATTTGGTGTCACCGCACGTGTGCTGTTACATACCACCTTAGCACATTTGGTGTGACTCCGCTTGTGCTGTTACATACCACCTGAGCGCATTTGGTGTCACCGCACGTGTGCTGTTGCATACCACCTTAGCGCATTTGGTGTCACCGCACGTGTGCTGTTATATACCACCTGAGCGCATTTGGTGTCACCGCACCTGTGCTGTTATATACCACCTCAGCGCAGTTAGTGTCACTGTACGTGTGCTGTTATATACCACCTGAGCGCAGTTAGTGTCACTGTACGTGTGCTGTTACATACCACTGAGCGCAGTTAGTGTCACCGCACCTGTGCTGTTATATACCACCTGAGCGCAGTTAGGTTCACTGTACGTGTGCTGTTACATACCACCTGAGCGCAGTTAGTGTCCTCGCACCTGTGCTGTTATATACCACCTGAGTGCAGTTAGTGTCACTGTACGTGTGCTGTTACATACCACCTGAGCGCAGTTGGTGTGACTCCGCTTGTGCTGTTACATACCACTTGAACACAGTTGGTGTCACTGTACGTGTGCTGTTATATACCACCTGAACGCATTAATATGTCTGGAAGGACAACAAAGAGAGGCAGAGAGTCACGAGGGCAAGCAGGCTCTGCATGTAGAGGTAACGCTGGTAGTGTATGTGGTGCATCCTCTTCAGCACGTGGCCGTGGCCGCTCGTCCTTCTTTTCGCGAGCTGGCCGTGTTGAGCCTCAACATGCAGAGAAATTAGTAGAGTGGATGACTAAGCCGTCCTCATCCTCTCTCACACAGACTGATCAAAGTTTATCTGGCAAAGCAGCTGCCAAGGCGTCCTCTTCCCTCTGCACAATGGCTTCACACAATACTTCCCTAGTACCACTATGTCCTCCTGAGGAGTCCCCCGAACTGTTTCAACACAGTGTTGGGTACATGCTGCAGGAAGATGCGCAGCGTTTTGAAGACTCAGATGACGGAACACTGATAGAGGAAGGCATTGATGTGGGCCCAGGGAGAGGGGGTGTCCGAGAGGGACAGCAATTTTTCAGTGATGATGTTCCCCCAGCTGGAGCATACTGCCAGGTTGTTGACAGTGATGAGGAGGGAGGCGATGATGAGGTCACTGACTCTACCTGGGTGCCTGATAGGAGAGAGGAGGAGGAGGAGGAGGACAAGGCACAGGCACATCTCCAAAGAGGCAGGATGCCCTCCAGGGGTCAGCTTAAGGTCACACCCACTGTATTACAGCGCACACCTACGGCGCTTGTGCATAGCGCTGCTGTGTCTGACCGGTATAGCAAAAGTTCTTTGGTGTGGGCCTTTTTTGAAACATGTCCACAAGTTCGTACCTTTGCTATTTGCAACTTATGTTGCAAGCGTATCTCGCGTGGCCAAAACATCAACCGCCTGGGTACCACATGCTTGTCCAGACATATGTCGACCTGCCATGCAGCTCGTTGGCAAGCACACCAAAAAGACCCACACCAAAGACAAAAGCGTACCCCCCCTTGCCCTTCTGGGACCTCCAACCTCAGTAGACCCCCAATCCTCTCTGAAGCCTGCAGTTAAAGTGTAGAAATAGGTGTGTCACAAAGCTAGTAGTAGTGGTCAATCTACTGATAGTACCAGGCAAATTTCCCTGCCCCAGCTGCTGCAGCGCCAAAAGAAGTACAATCCCAGCCATCCACATGCCCAGTAGTTGAATGCTAGCTTAGCGAAATTGCTAGCACTTCAACTGCTACCTTTTCAGTTGGTAGATTCTGCCCCCTTCCGTGAGTTTGTACAATGTGCAGTACCTCAGTGGCAAGTACCAAAACGCTACTTTTTCTCACGGAAGGCTATTCCGGCTCTCTACCGGCATGTGGAAGGCAATGTCCATGCCTCGCTGGACAGGGTGGTCAGTGGTAAGGTGCATATTACCGCTGACTCATGGTCCAGCAGGCATGGACAGGGATGTTACCTGTCTTTTTTTTTTATATCAGGAAACCGGTCCCAACCGACCAACAACAGAGTAATAAAACATCACAGTGTGGTGCCACGCAGGGCACTGACATTCAATATACAGGGTATTTCAGACTATTAACATGAGAAAAAAAGAACATTCCACTTGTGTGTAGTTATGAGCGAGTGTCAGGTAAATATGGGATAAGTCATGTTCCATCTACTGGGCCCATAGGGGTCCCACGTATATCTAACCTGCTGGCATGACCCTTGACATCACGTCCTCCGGATCAGGACGGAGGGGCCCGGCCCCCAGTGTTTTACCTTTATATTGGAAAGGAAAAGTAAGTCTAGGTAGGGGATGTTGGGTGGGGGGTGGGAGGGGAACCCCTTAGATATTCGGGGTTCGATGGATAGAGCAGGAGAATGAGGGAGGGAAGAAAGGGGGTGGGGCTGGGGAGGGGAAGACTCGCAAGCACGTCCGCATGTCTCCCACATCAAGCTTTTTTTTTTGTTTAAAAACACGTCTTGCCGGGAGGGGGTGTGGGGATCACTCCCGTCCCCCCTCTGTTCAGTTCGTAGTCCTGTCTAGGCATCCTCTCTAAGGGCCTGGCCTTCTGTCGAGTATTTAAAAAGGTTCCAAAGTTGCCACGTTTCTGTGTAAGTCTCATTTCTGTCTTGGCTGGAGAGGACAAGATCCTCCATTAGGTTGATCTCATCCACCCTCTTTAGCCACATGGCTATGGTCGGAGGTCGTTGTGATTTCCACAAAAGTGGAATGCAGGTCTTCGCTGCGTCTAGCAGGTGTCTTATCACTGATTTTTTGTAAGCGCGGGTCGGGATGTCAGTGGAGTGCAAAAGGAAGTACTCAGGCTTGTCCGGGACCTGGCGATCTGTAAATTTCTGTACTATTCTGCGGACCTCTCTCCAGTACGTCTGTATCTCTGGGCAGGACCAGAAAATGTGAAGTAGCGTGCCTTCCTCTTTTTGGCATCGCCAACAGACATCCGTAGTGTCGGGGAAAAATGTATGTAGTAGGTCTGGAGTCCTATACCAGCGCATAAGAATTTTGTAATTAGTCTCCTGTACTTTAGAGCACAAGGAGGACTTGTGCGTGAATTCAAGAATACATTGACGTTGACTGGCAGAGAGGTGGCAGTCTAGGTCCCTTTCCCAATTAGCAAGGCTTGGGAGTTGAAAGTCCTCAGTTGGTGTTACTAGCATGTTATACACCTGCGAGAGTGCGTGTGGTAGCACCCCAGTGTCTGTGCATATTACCTCCAGCGGGGTAACGGGATGTGTGTTCGGGGGTGTCTGGTGGTTGAGGTAGTGTCTGAGCTGTAGTGTCCTCATAAAGTCTAATCTGTATTGCCCGTCGGGGTCTAGCAATTCTTCAGTTGTTCTCCACCAACCTCCGCAGCTAAAATGGGCGGCCTGACCGATTCCCACCTCCCTGAGTGTTTGTAATCGCTTGTCGCTGACACCCGGGTCAAATTGGGGGTTCCCCAAGACGGGGCGTAGTGGTGAATGTCGGGAGAAAAGGGAGTGGTTAGATGTCAGTTGTGTGCAAATCCTAGCCGCCTAGGGTGCCGCTTAAGGTCAGGGTGGAGGTTCGTGTAACACCATGGAGTCCCCTGAAGTGACACCGCCGTCTGAGCCTGTTCCAAATTTGGCCAAAGTTTGGTTTCCTTGTGCCTGCACCAGTCTAGGAGTCTGTTGAGATGCACTGAGTAATAGTACCGTACCGTTTGGGGTATGAGAGAATTTTTTTTTGTATGCGCGGTCTCTTCCCTGCCCAAATGAATTTTATGAAGGTTGAATCTATTTGTCTAAAATATTCTGCCGGTATCTGGACTGGGAGGGCTTGAAGCAGGTAAAGAAATTTTGGTAGTACAGACATTTTAAGTATATTGCAACGGCCAAACCACGAGTGGAGGCCTCTGCTCCACCGATCCAGGAGTTTTTGCACCTCTTTCAGGAGGGGTGGGAAGATAAGTTGGAAAAGCTGGTTGAATCTGGGTGGGATCTGCGTACCCAGGTATTTCAAGGCAGTGTCAGTCCATTTTAAGTGAAAACTATCCCGGAGGTGTGTGAGCCGCGGCTGTGGGACGTTCAATCCCATCGCCACGGGTTTGGTAAAATGTATCTTGAGGTTGGACAGCTTCCCGTATTTTTCAAATTCTCGCATCAGGTTAGGGAGCGATACCGTAGGGTTGGTGAGGGAGAACAAAAGGTCGTCCACATATGCGGACACCTTGTGTTGCGAACTGCCGACCGACACGCCGGTGATATCAGGGCTTCGTCTGATGTGGCACAGAAAGGGTTCAAGTGATAGGGCAAAGAGTAGTGGTGACAGCGGGCAGCCCTGTCTGGTGCCATTAGTTATCTGGAACGGGTCGGACAGGACACCATTCGCCCCGACTCTTGCCGAAGGAGCATGGTAGGCCGCCGAGACCCAACTTAGCATGTTGTGACCTACCCCTATATGGTTCAAAGTGGCAAACAGAAAGTCCCAACTCGAACGCTTTCTCCGCGTCTGTCCCAAGGAAGATGCAGGGTGTTTTCTCGCTATTAACCACGTGGAGAAGATTCAACACCTTAATGGTGTTGTCTCTGGCCTCTCTGGTTGGAATAAATCCCACCTGGTCCCAGTGAACCAAGTGTGTCAGGTGTGCCTGCAGTCTAGTGGTGATAATTTTGGTGAATAGTTTAAGGTCGACATTCAAGAGGGAAATCGGGCGGTAGCTTCCGCACTGGGAGGGGTCTTTGTCTTCTTTTGGGATTACCGAGATGTGGGCCTGGGTTGTGGAAGGGTGAAAAGCATTTCCTGAGCTAAAGCTGTTGAATAGTTTGTCCATGTGGCTGCCCAAATTCGGCAGCAAGGTCTTGTAGTAGGGGACGGTGAGACCATCTGGTCCCGGGGCCTTCCCCGGCTTAGTATTCCGGAGGGCTAATTGGATCTCCGGTACCGTGATGGGTTCATCCAGAACCTCTCTGGCACCGGGGGGGAGAGGAGGCATAGTGGACGAGGCAATATATTCCGATGCGGCGTCGCGGTCTAGCTGCCTCACTGGCAGGTTATAGAGGGAGTCATAAAATGTCTTAAACTCTTGGGCGATTTGTTGGGGCAGAGAGAGCCGTTGCCCTGTGTGAGAAGTAATGTGCGGGATGTACGACGCGAGTCTCTGTTCTCTCAGCGTGTGGGCCAGCCATCTCCCGCACTTGTTCCCCGACTCATACACTATCCTGCGGCCTATCTGCAGTGCTGCCTTGGCTTTAAATTGCAGCAGTTCCGTCACCTGAGCCCATGTCGTGTCTAGTTCTACCCCCAGCTGCCTGGTAGGTGTCAATTTGTGGGTTGCCTCTAGTGTCTGCAACTTCTGCAGACACCGATTCAGCTGTTCCGTCCGTAGTTTCTTCAGTCGAGTGCCGTGCTTAATCAGTATGCCCCAGATTACCGCTTTATGCGCCTCCCACACCACGCTGGAGTCACTGTCCGGGGTGTCATTGGAGGCGAAATAATGTCCCAGCTCCCCTGCCACGTCCACCAGGACCTCCGGATCCTTAAGCAGACTTGCGTTTAGTCTCCAAGGTGGTCGTGGCCCTGTGTGGATGTCCGAGAGAGCATAACGCAGGGTGATCGGGGCATGGTCCGACCAAGTTATGGACCCAATGGAGGTATTTTTAACTGCCTGTAGGCATCTATGGGGTATGAGGAAATAGTCTATGCGTGAATAGGTCTGATGCGGTCTGGAGAAAAACATGTAGTCTCTCTCGCCTGAGTGGAGGAGCCGCCATATATCTATCATCTGTGCCGAGTGAAGTGCCGAGCTTATACGTCTACGCATGTCGCGTGAGGTCGAGGACAGCCCCGTGGAGGTGTCTTCGTGTGGTGCTAGGGGGATATTAAGGTCTCCGCCTACTATCAATTGGCCCTCTGAATACTGTGAGATTTGAGTAAGGTGTCTCTGTAAGAAAGTGTCTTGGCACTCGTTAGGTGCGTAGAGATTGGCGAAAGTCACCTTTTCTCCCCTATTCGGCCCTTCAAGAGGAGGTATCTCCCCCCTGTGTCCGTCCGGGAGTCTGTGTGCGTCCAGGGGACCCTAGCTGAGATGAGAATGGAGACTCCTCTAGATTTTGCCTATACATGGAGTGGTACGCTAGCGGGTAGAATCTGTTTTTTAACAGTGGGAGATTGTTCTTACGAAAGTGAGTTTCCTGCAGGAACACTATGTCCGCCTTCATGCGGCGCATATCGTGGAGTAACATCTTCCTTTTTTCTGGGGTGTTAAGGCCTTTTGCGTTTAAGGAGACTACAGTAAGTGTGTCCATGCTCGCGAGTCTAGTCCGGGAGGGGGGGTCTCAGGTGGGTGGGGGTGGGGTGAGTGTGGTCAGATGGTGGGGGGAGAAGTAAAAGAGGAAGGCAGTAAAAGAATGAGAGAAGAGAGGGCTGGCACTAGGGCGTGCGGTCCTAGAGAAGTCTAAAAGGAGCCATATCTGGCTGAGGAGCTCGCCAGAATATGCCTGGGAATTGAGCGCGGTCCTATGTGGGATAATGGGTGAGCAAAGCCGGGAAGCGAGCTCCCGGCCCCCTCCAACCACGCCTGCAGTCAATTAGTGGTGCAATCAGTACGGTAGCAAATCACAGTAATAATAAAAAAATAAAAGGGAAAAAAAGTAAAATAGAATAGATGTGTCATCTGTCTGCCAGGGGGCAGACGACACACCAACAGCAGCAACTAACAATAAACAGTGCAAACATCAATTAAGGCAGTTAGGGGTGCATAGTGCAACATGTGGTGACCTGGGGTGTACCATCAGAACTTTCCGCTTGGCAGTGGGGCCTACAGCCCCCGGGGCTTCTCCCCATTTAAGAACAGATGGTACCTAAACAATGTCACACATCTACATATACATATTTATGCAGCCCTGAAGCATGTAATCCCCCTATAGGTGGTCCCTAAATCCCCTCGTGCCTCCCTGTAGCGTGTTCCCCTCCCTCCCAGAGGTGAAAGTAATGGCTAACTCCCCCCTCCTAACGGAGCAGGTCTCCCCCAGCCATCCCGGACCGCCTTTCAACATGCGGGCGATCAGCTTCCCAGTCCTAGAAGACAGGTGTATCCTCCCACCCCACCGGATCTGCAAGTGTAGACTGCATATAGCCCGAGGGTAATAAAAAATGAAAGTAAAGCCTCCTCGGGCAGGTAAAAAAAAAAAAAAAGGAAAAACAAAAACACACGCCTACCCAAGTACCCGTTACTCCTCCAGTCCCCCTGGCCTTGAACATTCATGTGTGTAATTAAGTACCAGGAGAAGGTTGTCCAACGTTCCCAGGCAAAATACCGGGTCTGGAACCATCTGTGGATCCCTCCAAAACAGTCAGCAGGGGACATACCCCCTGGGGTCTTCTCACAGGGGGGGGTCAGGCACAGGGGAGGGGGGGCGGCAGCAGAACGTTCATGCAGTCCCAATTCTCCCATATTTACTCCGGGAACGGGCATATAGCGGGGGGTGGGGGAAAACTGCGGGAGCCGGGGGTCAGGTCATTGAGCATGTGCTCCAGTCCGGGCGGACCCTCCGGAGCTCCGGGACAGCAGGTGTATAGGCGGGACTCTCCTCTAGGCTCCTCCGTCTGCCTCTCTGCTGGCGTGGTTGTGGCGGTCCCCGGGGTGCCGACAGGCCCGATCGGCCCACCTGGCGTGGCAGGAGCTGTAGCCAGTCCGGAACCGGGACCGGATCCGTCTCCATGAAGCGGAAAAGGGCCGGGAGGTCTGCGGTGGATTGCAGCGTGAAGGCCTCGTTGTCCTTGCGGATGGTGACAGCAAGAGGGTATCCCTAGCGGTATGTCATTCCTCGCTGGCGTGCGAGATCCAGCACTGGGCGCAGCATGGCCCTGCGCTTCAGTGTAGCTCTCGACAGGTCCAGGAGGATTCTCACGTTCGCCTCATTCAGTGACACATCTCCATGTTCCCAGGCCCGGCGTAGGACACTCTCCTTCTGCAGGTAGCGATGGAACCGCATCACTACATCCCGTGGCCTGTCCGGGTCCGCCGGTCTCGGGCCTAGCGCTCTGTGGACCCTGTCCAGCTGTATATCTGCATCCTGGTCCTCCAGTACCGTGCGGAGGATCCCGAGGACTGTGTCCCCCAGCGCTGCTGCCTCTCCATCCTCCGGTATACCCCGCAGGCGAAGGTTCTGTCTGCGGCTCCTGTCCTCCACGTCTTCTAGGTGGAGCTGCAGAGGGATCGCGGCGTCTCTGTGCTGGTCGCGGGATCTCTCAAGCGCCGACACTCGCCTCTCAAGGGTGGCGACCGATTCCTCCCCCGATGTGATCCTGTCAGCCAAGGTGGACACCTCGCCTCTCACCTCTTGGATGTCGCGTCTGTGTGTTTCCTCCAGCCGGAGGATCCGCGCCTCAATGTCCGTCTTAGTAGGTAAGGCCTGCAGAAGATACCGTATGTCCTGGTCTATCCCGCTGTTGTACGGAGACTGTGGGGGCGACATCTCAGCCTGCTGCAGGTGGCTCCCGGGATCCTCTGTTGGGCTCAGTTGGATGGGGTGGTCCGCCGGGCTCGGGGTATCAGTTACCGTGGTCGGGGCCTTCTGTGCTGGTGCGCGCGGGGTGCCTCGTGGCGCCGATAATATGGCGCCGGGTGAAACCTCCTGCAGTTGCCTGAAATAGCGCTCAATCTCCCCCCGGTGTTGTTTGAGGGGAGTGCTGCGGGTTACTGCTCTCATCCTATGTCTTTTGGTGGATTGCATACCGAGTGGGTAAGTTGGTTTGCGTGTCCAAGCCACGCCCCCATTACCTGTCTTTTACGGCGCATTGGGTGACTCTGTTGGCAGCTGGGAAGGACGCAGGGCAAGGTCCAGTAGTTTTGGAAGTTGTTCCGCCACCACGCCTCCAAAACAATACTACTGCTTGTGACACACCTCTTTCCTCCACCCCCTCCTCTTCTTCATCTGTGGCCTCTTCCTGTGGGGATGTTTTCTCTGAACCAGCCGTGCTCCGTAGGCGTACGAGGAGATACGCAGGAATGCAGGCCAAGAGATGCCATGTGGTGCTAGAGCTGGTGTGCTTGGGAGACAGAAGCCACACTGGGGAAGAGGTTTTGTCAGCTCTGCAGGGTCAGGCTGAGAGGTGGTTGACGCCACGCCAGCTGAAGCCTGGAATGGTTAATACCATCTGAGCGCAGTTAGTGTCACTGTACGTGTGCTGTTACATACCACCTGAGCGCATTTGGTGTCACCGCACATGTGCTGTTACATACCACCTGAGCGCATTTGGTGTCACCGCACCTGTGCTGTTATATACCACCTGAGCGCAGTTAGTGTCACTGTACGTGTGCTGTTACATACCACCTGAGCGCATTTGGTGTCACCGCACGTGTGCTGTTACATACCACCTGAGCGCATTTGGAGTCACCGCACGTGTGCTGTTACATACCACCTGAGCGCATTTGGTGTCACCGCACGTGTGCTGTTACATACCACTTGAGCGCATTTGGTGTCACCGCACGTGTGCTGTTACATACCACCTGAGAGCAGTTAGTGTCACCGTACGTGTGCTGTTACATACCACCTGAGCGCATTTGGTGTCACCGCACCTGTGCTGTTATATACAACCTGAGGGCATTTGGTGTCACCGCACCCGTGCTGTTATATACCACCTGAGCGCAGTTAGTGTCACTGTACGTGTGCTGTTACATACCACCTGAGCGCATTTGGTGTCACCGCACGTGTGCTGTTACATACCACCTGAGCGCAGTTAGTGTCACCGTACGTGTGCTGTTACATACCACCTGAGCGCATTTGGTGTCACCGCACCTGTGCTGTTACATACCACCTGAGCGCATTTGGTATCACCGCACCTGTGCTGTTATATACCACCTGAGCGCATTTGGTGTCACCACACGTGTGCTGTTACATACCACCTGAACGCAGTTGGTGTGACTCCGCTTGTGCTGTTACATACCACCTGAACGCAGTTGGTGTGACTCCGCTTGTGCTGTTACATACCACCTGAACGCAGTTGGTGTCACTGCGCTTGTGCTGTTACATAGCACCTGAACGCATAAATATGTCTGGAAGGACAACAAAGAGAGGCAGAGTGTCACGAGGGCAAGCAGGCTCTGCATGTAGAGGTAACGCTGGTGGTGGATGTGGTGCATCCTCTTCAGCACGTGGCCGTGGCCGCTCGTCCTTCTTTTCGGGAGCTGGCCGTGTTGAGCCTCAACATGCAGAGAAATTAGTAGAGTGGATGACCAAGCCGTCCTCATCCTCTCTCACACAGACTGATGAAAGTTTATCTGGCAAAGCAGCTGCCAAGGCGTCTGTGATGTCCTGTGTGTTGTGAGAGACACAAGACTCTGGTCTGGAGCAATGGATGTTTATTTCAGTACAGGCTGTACACTGCAACATGCATCTCAGGACAGTACATATTATCTGCTTCCTACATGAGCACTCTCTAAGATGACAAGGGTCAAGGGGTACAGTGGTCACCACTGCTGGGTGGAGCCAGCCTTAAAGTGCCAGTACATGTGGATCCCTTCAGGTATAACACCTTCCATCCATCCCTCAAAAAACAAAAACAAAAACAAGAAAAACACAATAAAACAATAACAGGCACCAAACATTAACTGATAACTGTCCAATAACAGTCCTCCAAACACAGGAGAATTACAGGACTTCAAGCTTCCAAGGACAGTTGCGGCTAATATGTAATCGAATCACTTCCGTCGGCCCCCGTCAAAAGTCTCGTAACCGCTCTTGCAACTGCAACTGGTCAGGAGGGTGACAGTGTCGTTGAGGCCGGGCATCCAGCGATTCGGGACCGAAGGAAACAGGGCTGGCTGGAATGGGTACCGGCGGGGCCAAGAAGGGATCCCCCAACTCAGAGGGTAAACAGACCTCCGGACCAGAGCTGGAGGGCTCTGCTGGAGCTGAGTTCAAAAGTTCAGAGTCCCCACAATCATCAGTCTCTGTGCATCCTGATCCGCTGGGAGCAGAACCTTGAGACACTGGTGGTTCAGCCGGCATCAGGGATTCGGGCAGTTGAGAACGAGGATGTAGTTGATCCGCATGATGTCTGCAAATGGAACTATCTTCCAGGCGGACCTTGTACATGTTGGGTCCCAAAGTCTCTGCAATGACAGCAGGAAGCCAACGGGTGTTGGAAGACCCATACGATCGGGCCATTCCTTTTGTTGGGCTGTGAATCCGAGAAGCTCATTGTGTTTGACCATCTTGTCTTGGGACTGCAGTACATGTTCCTGGACTGTTTGAGGGCGGAGCATATCCAAAACAGTCCATGGCTGCCGACCCAGAAGGAGTTCTGCTGGAGTTTTACCAGTGGTTGCAGGTGGTGTGTTTCTGTAAGCAGAAAGGAAGTCCAGCTGCTGGGGTGACAGAGACTGTTGTTTACTTGCAGCCACTGTAGCTTTGAAATAGCGTTTGAAAGTCTGCACAAACCTCTCTGCTTGACCATTTGTAGCTGGGTGGTAAGGTGCGGTCAACTTGTGCTTGATGTTGTGGGCAGTCAGGGAACGCTGAAACTCCTGACTGGTGAATTGTGCACCGTTGTCCGTGACGATCTCTCTGGGGTATCCAAACGTAGCAGCGAGATGTAACCGTATGGAAACCGTTGCCTTAGTCGTTGGCTGAGTAACAGGAATGACCTCAGGCCACTTTGAATGGGCGTCCACTATGATCAAGAAGGTGTGTCCTCTGATCAGGCCTGCAGAGTCCAAGTGTAGGCGAAACCAAGGAACCGTGGGCCAAGTCCAGGGATGGACGCACCCTCGAGGAGGGTCTCTTGCCGTTTGTGCACATCCAGCACAAGCATTCACATATGTTGCGATATCTGAGTCTAGGTTTGGCCACCACACATAGCCTCTGGCCTTTTGTTTCATACGGGTGCCCCCGGGATGACCGGTATGTAGCAAGTCCAGAATGTGTCTCCGGAGGGTCTGTGGAATGATCACTCGGTCTCCCCATAAAACACAGTTGCCAGCCACAGTTAATTCCATACGCCTACGGAAATAAGGTTCATACTCCTGTGTGACATTTGCAGGCCAACCGGACCGTACCCAGGAGAGTATTGTTTTCAGAAAGGTATCCTTGGTTGTATGGGCTGCTATCTCTTCAGAAGACAAGAAGGACAGGCTGATGTAACGACAACTCTTGACTGGTGGAGAATAGTCCATGGGCCTCCCTGTCAGTCGGAACATTGCGTCCGCATTAGCATTGGCATCATGACCACGATACTGAATTTTGTAGCTGTGTGCCCCCAAGAATAGGGCAGTGTCCTCTTCCCTCTGCACAATGGCTTCACACAATACTTCCCTAGTACCACCATGTCCTCCTGAGGAGTCCCCCGAACTGTTTCAACACAGTGTTGGGTACATGCTGCAGGAAGATGCGCAGCGTTTTGAAGACTCCGATGGTCGGAACACAGATAGAGGAAGGCATTGATGTGAGCCCAGGGAGAGGGGATGGCCGAGAGGGACAGCAATCTGGCAGTGATGATGTTCCCCCAGCTGGAGCATACTGCCAGGTTGTTGACAGTGATGAGGAGGGAGGGGATGATGAGGTCACTGACTCTACCTGGGTGCCTGATAGGAGAGAGGAGGAGAAGGACAAGGCACAGGCACATCTCCAAAGAGGCAGGATGCCCTCCAGGGGTCAGCTTAAGGTCACACCCACTGCATTACAGCGCACATCTACGGCGCTTGTGCATGGAGCTGCTGTGTCTGACGGGTACAGCAAAAGTTCTTTGGTGTGGGCCTTTTTTGATACATGTCCACAAGATCGTACCTTTGCTATTTGCAACTTATGTCGCAAGCGTATTTCGCGTGGCCAAAACATCAACCGCCTGGGTACCACATGCTTGTCCAGACATATGTCGACCTGCCATGCAGCTCGTTGGCAAGCACACCAGAAAGACCCACACCAAAGACAAAAGCATACCCCCCTTGCCCTTCTGGGACCTCCAACCCCAGTAGACACCCAGTCCTCTCTGAAGCCTGCAGTGAAGGTGTAGAAATAGGTGTGTCACAAGCTAGTAGTAGCGGTCAATCTACTGATAGTACCAGGCACATTTCCTTGCCCCAGCTACTGCAGCGCCAAAAGAAGTACAATCCCAGCCATCCACATACCCAGCAGTTGAATGCTAGCTTAGCGAAATTGCTAGCACTTCAACTGCTACCTTTTCAGTTGGTATATTCTTCCCCCTTCCGTGAGTTTGTGCAATGTGCAGTACCTCAGTGGCAAGTACCAAAACACCACTTTTTCTCACGGAAGGCGATTCCGGCTCTCTACCGGCATGTGGAAGGCAATGTCCATGCCTCGCTGGACATGGGGGGTCAGTGGTAAGGTGCATATTACCGCTGACTCATTGTTCAGCAGGCATGGACAGGGACGTTACCTGTCTTTTACGGCGCATTGGGTGACTCTGCTGGCAGCTGGGAAGGACGCAGGGCAAGGTTCAGTAGTTTTGGAGGGTATTCCGCCACCACGCCTCCAAAACACTACTACTGCTTGTGACACACCTCTCTCCTCCACCCCTCCTCTTCTTCCTGTGGCCTCTTCCTGTGGTGATGTTTTCTCCGAACCAGCCGTGCTCCGTAGGCGTACGAGGGGATACGCAGGAATGCAGGCCATGAGATGCCATGCAGTGCTAGAGCTGGTGTGCTTGGGAGACAGGAGCCACACTGGGGAAGAGGTTTTATCAGCTCTGCAGGGTCAGGCTGAGAGACTGGTTGACGCCATGCCAGCTGAAGCCTGAAATGGTCAGCGGTAATGGCACCAACCTCCTCTCTGCCCTGCGACAGGGAAAACTCACCCACGTGCCCTGTTTTGCGCATGTCCTCAATTTGGTGGTTCAGCGGTTCTTGGGCAGGTACCCGGGCTTGTCCTGAAGCAGGCCAGGAAAGTCTGTGTGCATTTTCGGAGGTCATATAATGCCACTGCTCGGCTGACTGACCTCCAAAGGGAATACAACCTGCCCAAGAACCGCCTAATTTGTGACATGCCCACCAGATGGAACTCAACGTTGGCCATGCTGCAGCGGCTGCACACGCAGCAACGGGCCATCAATGAGTACCTGTGCCAATATGGCAGCAGAACTGGGTCAGGGGAGCTACGTTTTTTTCCCCACGCCAGTGGGCCTTGATCAGGGATGCATGCACTGTCCTGTCACCATTTGAGGAGGCCACGAGGATGGTGAGCAGTGACAGTGCATGCATTAGTGAGACTGTCCCTCTTATTCACATGTTGGAGCACACGTTACGTGGAATAATGGACAGGGCCCTTGAGGCAGAACAGAGGGAGGAGGAGGAGGACTTCCTTACCTCTCAAGGCCCCCTTTACCCAGACAGTGGTCCTGCTTGCCCACCTAGCACACAGGAAGAGGAGGAGGAGGAGGATGATTGTATCAGCAGCATGGAGGTGGAGCCTAGCACTCAGCAGCAGCAGTCTTCAAGGGATCATTTACAGTCCCAAGGAGCACTTGGACTTTTACGTGGTTGGGATGAGGTGCCTGTGGATCCTGTCGTCCTCAGTGACCCAGAGGACTGTGCCCCGAATGCCTCTGCAAACCTACGCTGCATGGCCTCCCTGATCCTGCAAAGCCTGCGTAAGGATCCTCGTTTACGTGCTATTAAGGAGAGGGATCATTACTGGCTGGTGACTCTCCTTGATCCACGTTACAAGAGTAAGGTTGCAGACCTTATGTTGCCATCGCAGAGGGAGCAGAAGATGAAACTTCTGCGGGAGGACTTGCAGAATGGTCTGTGCAATGATTACCAAAACCTGGTTCTGGACAACGTCTTGCTGAGGCTTCGGTGAGTCACAGAAGGGGCGGTGTAGAAGGTGGTCATCTGACCGATGCGTTCAGGCAGTTTTTTAGTCCGCAGCCCCAAAGTCTGACCGGTTCCAGCAACCTTTGCCAGCGTCTGGTTTACATGGTCCGGGAATACCTAGGGGCAAGATCCAACTTGGACACCTTCCCCACCGAAAATCCTCTGGCTTACTGGGTCTTGAGGATGGATCACTGGCCAGAGCTTGCCCAGTACGCAATTGAGCTACTGGCTTGTCCTGCATCCAGTGTTCTTTCAGAATGGACATTCAGTGCTGCTGGAGGCTTTGTGACTGATCACAGGGTGCGCCTCTCCACCGGCTCTGTTGATCGACTGACCTTCATCAAAATGAATCAGGCTTGGATCAACACCAGCTACCAAGCACCTGATGCTGATATTAATGAATAATATCTTTTTGTTGAAATGTCGGATCCCTTTTAGACTGCGTATGCTGATGCTGAGTGACTGTCCTCTTATGCTGCTGATGGAATATCCTTCTCCTCCTCACCTTTCTTGCTGATAGCTAGTAAGAAATGTTGTGTTTCTGGGCTCCGCCACCAGTGCCTAAGGCACAATGTTTCAGCCCCTGTTTAATAGGGGGCCTAATAATTTTTGATGCAATGCTTTGCACATGGCTCCTTGTTGCGCTCCAATTGGAGTTATTGTGAGGGGTTGCAGTGTTGTGTTGAGCCCAAGGCACAATTTTTCTGCCCCTGTTTAACAGGGGCACCTAATAACAATTTGTGATGCAATACTTTGCACGTGGCTCCTTGTTGCGCTCCAATTGGAGTTATTGGGAGGGGTTGCAAGTGTTGTGTTGTGCCTAAGGCCCAATTTTTCTGCCCCTGTTTAACAGGGGTGCCTAATAACAATTTTTGATGCAATACTTTGCACGTGGCTCCTTGTTGCGCTCCAATTGGAGTTATTGGGAGGGGTTGCAAGTGTTGTGTTGTGCCCAAGGCCCAATTTTTCTGCCCCAGTTTAACAGGGGCGCCTAATAACAATTTTTGATGCAATACTTTGCACGTGGCTACTTGTTGCGCTCCAATTGGAGTTATTGTGAGGGGTTGCAGTGTTGTGTTGTGCCCAAGGCACAATTTTTCTTCCCCTGTTTAACAGGGGCGCCTAATAACAATTGTTGATGCAATACTTTGCACGTGGCTCCTTGTTGCGCTCCAATTGGAGTTATTGGGAGGGGTTGCAAGTGTTGTGTTGTGCCCAAGGCACAATTTTTCAGCCCGTTTAACAGGGGCGCCTAATAACAATGTTTGATGCAATACTTTGCACGTGGCTCCTTGTTGCGCTCCAATTGGAGTTATTGGGAGGGGTTGCAAGTGTTGTGTTGTGCCCAAGGCACAATTTTTCTGCCCCTGTTTAACAGGGGCGCCTAATAATAATTTTTGATGCAATACTTTGCACGTGGCTCCTTGTTGCGCTCCAATTACAGTATGTTTGAGGGGTGCCCTTTTTTCTAAAAAATTTCTTTCACAAAACAATAATGGCCCCCACCACCGCCAAAATATTCGACATATTGTTGCCACACAGAACTTGCGCAAGTAGTATTAATTACTTTTTTTTTATAGTCCTTGTAATGGTCACCACCGCTTATGACCTTCCATCCAACCACGACAAGCTTATCTGACACACTGCGACAATCTTGCATAGACGATCCATATCAATTCCCAGAATAAGACGAGACAGAGCTCCGAACTTTCTTCCAAAGATATGACCCATTTATTGATATTTTCTCAGCTTCGTATACAGTTTCAAGCATAATGCAGTTAATCACAGGACAATGTAGTCTCCACCCCCCCTTCACACCATGGGGGGCTTCAATCACCTTAAAAGGCATTCAGGTAAGCTAATTATGTAGACACGTCGGCATCATCAATAGAGTTAACTCAGAGAGGATGACATCAAAACCAAATACTATCACACCTGAGCATTAATACATTCCTGTATCCATAGAATTCAATTAACCTTTAGAATAACACAATAGGGTAAACAGAGAGCTTCACACAATGAAAGAGTATTTCTTTAACATTGAAGAGCCAACTTCACTTAACATTTCAAAAGCCTATTATACAGAGGGATGTGTCACTGTCTGGGTAACCTGGTCTCAAGTCCACATGAACCACTTTTGTAATATTCCAGTCCTGCAATATGAATTATAATTAATGTCCCATCTCATGTAATATATGAATTATGATTCTTTGTCACCCTATGGCCCTAGTGGACATAAGGTGACCCTAGACATAGGAATATCTCAGTCTGTCACAGTTCATTCTGTTACAGTCCTCTCATGTTGTGCAGGGACATTTCTAAACACGTGCCAGCAGGTGTGATATTTAAAGGATTTTTTTTTTCACTTTAAGCATCATTAAAATGGCTGTTTTCCAACATTGAATTGAATATTGGTCTTTAAAACGATCGTTTTTTAATTCGAACGTTCGGGTCCCATTGACTTCAATGGGGTTCGAAATGTTCGTGCGAAGCCGCGGTCTGTTCGAACGTTCTGGTGCGAACCGAACCAGGGGGTGTTCGGCTCATCCCTAATGAAGATGCAATACACCTCCAAATCACCCATGCCAAAGACGTTGATGCACGTTCGGTATATCCTCTCCCGTGCCCTCTTCCTCTGCGCCTGTGTAGCCAGTAGTACAGCTATGACCATGGATGCCCCTAGCATGTTGGCATACAGATTGTTGTCCTGCAAGGATGGATGCTCAGCTCGTCCGTAATGGTGCTGCTGCAGCTGCTCTCTGGCTGACCTGTGCATGTCTGCTGCTAAGTTACACCTGCTTTTATAAGGGGTAACTTATGAATTATTATTAATGTCCCATCTCATGTAATATATGAATTATGATTGTTTGTCACCCTATGGCCCTAGTGGACATAAGGTGACCCTAGACATAGGAATATCTCAGTCTGTCACGGTACATTCTGTTACATCTCTCCCCTTATGGTGGAAGACGGACACAGGTGGGAACCCCAAACGGGTTGACTCCGAAGTCCGTCAGTAGTTCCAGTCCTCCAATGCTGGTATCCATACTGTACCCCAAATAAATGGCTCCAAACTGAGCATTACTCACCCCGCCAACCTCTGCCTCTCTCAGAGAACACGCTTGCCGCTGGGGAGAAGGCAGGGTGGCTGGGCTCAGTCCATCATGCTGTTGGGGGTCTGGGCCAACTGTCCCCCCTTCCTGGGGTATACCAGTGGAGACTGAAGTCCCATCCACTGGTGCTAGGTGAAAACCCCCTGGTGCTTGCAAAGCAAAGCCGACATCCTCCTGTCCCAGTCCTGTACCATTTTCTGGGGTTGTGCCAGTGGAGACTGAAGTCCCATCCACTACCCCAGGAACCCCCTCTTCTGTTAGTGAGGAGCAGAGGCCTGGGGCACTCTGCTCTGTTGCCAGCTCTTCCGCTGGGTTGCTGCGAGTGGAGACCACAGTCCCATCCACTACCACAGGATCCCCCTCTTCTGTTAGTGAGAAGCAGAGGCCTATGACACTCTGTTCTGTTGCCAGCTCTTCCGCTGGGTTGCTGTGAGTGGAGACCACAGTTCCATCCACTACCACGGGGTCCCCCTCTCCCTCCTCTGTTAGTGAGGAGCAGAGGCCTATGACACTCTGTTCTGTTGCCAGCTCTTCCGCTGGGTTGCTGTGAGTGGAGACCACAGTCCCATCCACTACCACAGGGTCCCCCTCTTCTGCTAGTTGGGAGCAGAGGCTTGGGGCACCCTGCTCTGTTGCCAGTGATTCAGCTGGGGGTAAAAGCTTTACCACCCTCAGCTTGTTGCTGGAGAGAGGGGCCAACCGCCCCGGCTCTCTGGAACTCCACACGATCCGCTTCGGCTTTAGGGATGAAAATCTCCATATTTTCCACAGGCGATTCATCAGCCAGGATTCCACAGTTATCTGACATTTCCTCATAGTCCCAGGCAATGGGAGCCCCACCCTGCTGCTGAGCCGAGTCTAGCAGCTGTCTGTAGGCGACCTCCAGCTCCTATTCTTGAATGGCCAGAAATTCCAAATCTTCCTGTGACCAGTGGCCTGCCGAGATATTTAATCTTTCCTCTCTGTGCTCCATTATGTCCTCCAAGCACCACTCCCGATCATCCCCAAAGTCGGGATCACTGGACATCCTCCAATACAATAATCCCAGGCCATCATAGTCATAGCCTTCTGTGGGGCTGTCATCTGCTGACCATGGGCACTCTTGCGCTACATACCACCGGAGGGCTCTGTAGCTCTCGTCCAGCTGCATCTCTGCCCGGATCAGCCTGCTTAACTCGGCTGTCCACTCCTGCTTCGGTTGTTTCCCCAACAACAGCATTCGTACGTCATACTGTGGCCAGTACCTTGCATAGATGGAGGGCAGGACCTTTCCTTGGTTTTGCTGCTCCCGAGCTAACGCTTCCTTCCAGAGTTGGCATCGAATCACATCCGACCATCCCAGCAGGACCTCCTCTGATACGGGTCCTCTATGCTGTATCCGCATCTCTTGTAACCTCCTTTGGAATTCCTCTTCCATGGAGACTGGTATCTGCACCTCTCCTCTCTCTTTAGTTGGTGCTGCTGTGACTTTAGCTGCTGCAGCACTTCTTCGCTGTAGCAAGGTGGCATTCAGAGCTGCAATAACTCCGTCCCTGATCTCTGGTGGAGGGTTAGGACCATAATGTGCCAGTCTTAGGTTAACAGCCCGATCAAAACTTTCTTCCTCGGGTGTCCTGTCCGTTACGGCGGGCCTTTTAGCTCTATCCATTTCGACCAGTTCTGCGATAATGTCCCTTTTCTTACGGTTGCTGGCCGGTCTGCCCCGGCTCTCCAGTAAGTCCTTGAGGAAAGAGAGCTTCATCCGTTCATACACCGTCTCCATTGTCATGTGTCCTTGTAGCCGTCCTTCTGGTGATGGAATCATCCCACCGCTGCCAACCAAATGTATCGGTCACCACCGCTTACGACCTTCCATCCAACCACGACAAGCTTATCTGACACACTGCGACAATCTTGCATAGTTGATCCATATCAATTCCCAGAATAAGACGAGACAGAGCTCCGAACTTGCTTCCAAAGATATGACCCATTTATTGATATTTTCTCAGCTTCGTATACAGTTTCAAGCATAATGCAGTTAATCACAGGACAATGTAGTCTCCAACCCCCCTTCACACCATGGGGGGCTTCAATCACCTTAAAAGGCATTCAGGTAAGCTAATTATGTAGACACGTCAGCACCGCATCATCAATAGAGTTAACTCAGAGAGGATGACATCAAAACCAAATACTATCACACCTGAGCATTAATACATTCCTGTATCCATAGAATTCAATTAACCTTTAGAATAACACAATAGGGTAAACAGAGAGCTTCACACAATGAAAGAGTCTTTCACATTGAAGAGCCAACTTCACTTAACATTTCAAAAGCCTATTATACAGAGGGATGTGTCACTGTCTGGGTAACCTGGTCTCAAGTCCACATGAACCACTTTTGTAATATTCCAGTCCTGCAATATGAATTATAATTAATGTCCCATCTCATGTAATATATGAATTATGATTCTTTGTCACCCTATGGCCCTAGTGGACATAAGGTGACCCTAGACATAGGAATATCTCAGTCTGTCACAGTTCATTCTGTTACAGTCCTCTCATGTTGTGCAGGGACATTTCTAAACACGTGCCAGCAGGTGTGATATTTAAAGGATTTTTTTTTTCACTTTAAGCATCATTAAAATGGCTGTTTTAAAAAAAAAATTCCAATGATACATGTTCCCTGGGGCAAGACCCGGGTAATGAACAACGTTTTCCAACATTAAATTGAATATTGGTCTTTAAAACGATCGTTTTTGAATTTGAACGTTCGGGTCCCATAGACTTCAATGGGGTTCGAAATGTTCGTGCGAAGCCGCGGTCTGTTCGAACGTTCTGGTGCGAACCGAACCCGGGGGTGTTCGACTCATCCCTACTGAAGATGCAATACACCTCCAAATCACCCATGCCAAAGACGTCGATGCACGTTCGGTATATCCTCTCCCGTGCCCTCTTCCTCTGCGGCCTGTGTAGCCAGTAGTACAGCTATGACCATGGATGCCCCTAGCATGATGGCATACAGATTGTTGTCCTGCAAGGATGGATGCTCAGCTCGTCCGTAATGGTGCTGCTGCAGCTGCTCTCTGGCTGACCTGTGCATGTCTGCTGCTAAGTTACACCTGCTTTTATAAGGGGTAACTTTAGTCCGGACGTATAACTTACACGCGGCGCACGTAAATGGCGTCGGGCGCATGTGCATTTGTGGATCTGCGTATGTCCCTCATTTGCGTATTTGAATAGGAAATCAATGGGAGCGTCAGATGCGTCCAGCGTATATATGCGCCAACGCTGCGCCGGTGTAGAAAAGTTACGTCGGACGGAAAAAGCCAATTTTCAGGCGTATTTTGTTATGTGGATGCGGCGCACAGTTAGTCCGGCGCATATTTACACTTAAGTCGCGCATCTCAAGATACGCTGGCGTAAGTGCTTTGTGGATCTGGCCCCTTGTTTAGAGAACTTATATGGAAAGGAGGACAAGCTAGAATCAGGTTACAAACCCAACTACCAATAAGAGAGGGGGAATGGCAATACCACATCCACGTTGTTATTTCCTGG
Source organism: Rana kukunoris (assembly GCA_029574335.1). NCBI lineage: Eukaryota > Metazoa > Chordata > Amphibia > Anura > Ranidae > Rana > Rana kukunoris. The sequence goes on from CM056058.1 coordinate 38,381,190, forward strand.
CAGCAAAATTGCAGCATATAGGAGTAAGAACAGAGTCAGGAGTAGACACAAATGGAGGCCTGGTGATTTTGGGGGCACCACATAAAACAGAAATATAGGTGTTGGAAGCTAACTCATTTGTAAATAAAAACCCCAAGGTCAAGATGGCCATTAAAGTATGGAAAGCAGCAAGGTCGTTGGGAGGACAGGGTGGTATAACAGAATATGCGCCCCTGTGGAATAATAGGAACCTCCAGGAGCTGGAGTCAGTCGGGGAAATTAGGGAATGGGCAGAAAGGGGGATAGTCAGATTGGCTCAGTTATACGAAGGAAAAACCTTAAAAACGTTTGCTGCCTTAAGACAGGAATACGACATACCTAACTACACGTTTTAGATATCTTCAAATTAGACATGCCTTAAATGTCCAGTTTGATAGAGTAGGACCAACGTGGGATAGGACCCCTATTGCACGAAAACTAGTAGTGGTAGTGGTGCGACGAAGGGGTATATCTCGGAAATCTATCCAGGGAAGCATTGAGGGCCCAGAACAGCTTAAAAGTAGAGAGAAAAAAGAGGAAGATTTGGGGACCATACCAGATAGACAGTGGAGGAAGATATTGGAAAGAGGACATATGTTAACAGTGTCATGGAGGGAAAAAGAAATGGACAACCGCACTCCAATGGATGAAAAAACTATAACTAAGCATTGGATGTCGATGTGAAACGTGTCAGATTTTTTTACCCCACTGTTTGCTGTTTTTGCTGTTTTAGTTATATTTTTTGACTGGAATAAACAGGCGCTATCTTTAAGTTTTTTCATCCATTGGAGTGTGGCTGTCCATTTCTTTTTCCCTATATTGCACTACGCATTGCCTGCACCCACTTGAGTTTTTGAATTTTACTTACCACTGAAGAGTGTCGTCTGGAGCGGCGGTTTTTCTTTTATCATGTTAACAGTGTCGCCCGCACAAAAGTTTTCATTCCTGAAGATAATACACACCAAAAAGGTTATTTAACTTTGGGTGGAGAGTAGACGCGAGTTGTCCTAGATGCCAAGACACGGGGGACCGGATATGTATGTTATGGAGGTGCCCAAAATTGTTTAGGCATTGATGTCCGCCGGTGTCCCGCGATCGTGTCACGGAGCTAAACACAACATCTCCCCATTCTGTCTAGTGACATGTCACTGCTCGTCCGCTTTCTCTCATCGGGAGCAGCGATCAGTGACGTGTCACTTGTAGCCACGCACCCTAACAGTTAGAATCACTCCCTAACACCTTCATAGCCCCCTATTGGTTAACCCATTCACTGCCAGTGTCACTTTTACTGTAAGCAGTGCATTTTTATAGCACTGATCACTGTAACAATGACAATGGTCTGAAAATAGTGTCAAAAGTCTCTGATGTGTCATAATGTGCCATAATGTTGCAGTCACGATAAAAATCGCTGATCGCGGGGCGTGGCCTGGACATGGCTGAGTGAGGCGGCTTGTTCTCTGAGCTCCCGGCCTGTCCGCCCAATACTCGGCTGAAAACACGATTAAAACCGGCATGTACTCTGCCAAAAAGTACAAGACCAGGGCTACTACACGGGGGACCCCGCTGGAAAAATTTCGGGCGAAATAGAGAGGTATTTCAAGCTCTTGCAGGAGATCCCCCCGGAAGGTGACCTACCAGCACTGCCAGGCTCCCCACGTGGAGCCGACGAAGAGGAGGCCCGGCCACTATCCCCTGGAGATACGGTCCCCGGCACAAGCTACGCCTTACCCCCCTCTCCGGAGACACCCTCCCAGATGACGATGCCTTCCCCGAGCTTACCGGAGATTGGAGAGCTGGATCAAGACATCCGTACGCTGCTTCAGGCCCTCCCCACGAGATCCGATATCGAGGCCTTGATCCTACGTCTGGAGGAGATGCACAGACGCGACATCCAGGAGGTGAGAGGGGAAGTATCCACCCTCGCTGACCGGGTGACGAACGGAGAGGAGTCGGTTTCCTCGCTGGAGGCACGGGTCGCGGCGCTTGAACAAGCCCGCGAACAACATCGAGAGGCGGCGATCTTCCTACAGCTCCACCTGGAGGATGTGGAGGACCGGAGCCGCCGCAACAACCTGCGGATACGGGGGGTGCCTGAGTCGGATGGCCCGGAGGACGTTGGAGCACGAGTCACGGAGCTCCTCAGAGACATCCTGGGGGATCCAGAGGCCACCGTCGAACTGGACAGGGCGCACAGGTCGCTAGGCCCTAAGCCAGCAGATCCGGACAGGCCTCGGGACATAGTGTGCAGGGTCCATCGCTACGTCCTACGGGAGACCAACCTGCGCAGAGCCTGGGACCGAGAGGAGCTGGAGGCGGACGGATCGCGTGTTAAAATCCTACCTGACCTGTCTAGGGCGACACTACGCCGTCGGGCCTTGCTGAGACTGCTACTGGACCTCGCCAGGGAGTCAGAATTCACCTATAGATGGGGCTACCCCCTCGCTGTTACCTTCCGCAAGGATGCACAAGCTTTCACGCTCCAGACGCCGGCGGACCTACCAGCGCTTTTCCGGTTCATGGGGACTGACCCCATCGTGGTCCCTGACTGCTCCAGTTCTTCCCCCGTCAAACCGGACGTTCGGGAATCGCAGCCTATCGAGGTCCCATGCAGCCCCGACAGCAAAGAGGCAGAAGAAGGCGCCGTTCGGGCAGAGGAGAGGTGGCGCGTGAGTAGGCTCTGGGCCACACATCCCTATTCCCCCCGCTCTCCCAGCCCCGTGACACTATCATTGTGGGTGATTAGCACCACAGATCCCATGCCCTCCCTATGCTGATATCTACGCCCTGCGGGGGCTTTGTCTTGCCCCCTGGATGACTAACCCCCCCCTCCCCCATCGGGTCCATACATGCTGGTCGCCTGGCCCCACTCCCTATCCCAGCGGAACTAACAACGGAGATTATGACCCCCCCGGAGGGGCTGTGACTGCTGTGTGCAGACTGTACTGCTCCTGTGCCCCGCAAGCTGAAACACCCTGCCTGCAGGGGATCCCACCTGAACCAAATGTGACACAATCCTGAGCCATCAGCGCGTTGCTATACCCTAGTGGTGATAATCCACGCGGGGAGGTTTTGGGCCTTTTACATGCCCATGCAGTGGGGGGGCACCCGTGTCTAGGGAGGGGGAGGTCTGGTCTTGTCCCGCAGCAAACGGTCCGGGTGTTATATACGTCTCCACAGGTCCTAGCCCGGATGGGTGGGTGGGGCCCACGCAATACCAGGATGTATTTAGGGGGGGACACGTAACACGCAACCTGTACAGATACCCAGGAGGTGGGAGGTGATGAGCTACTTCTGGGGATATGGGTGAAGGCAGTGATCTGCCTGACCTTGAGGCATGGTGCTCACGAGAGTATGGAAACCCACTTAGTGAGGTGGAGCGGGAGGAGGGGGATGACCCTGGGTTTCAGAGCCGGGCGGGAGACACCCTGTTTTGGGAACATCATCCCTGACTCGTGACTCTCACAGACAGCTAGGTGACACTCTACACTCCCTGCAGCTGGTAGACACTTGGCGTTTGCTACACGCGGGAGAACGAGACTACACCTTCTACTCTAGACCGCACCAATCCTACTCGCGGATTGATTACTTTTTGCTACCACACGGACAACTCCATGCAATACAAGAAGTCACCATCGGATCAATTACTTGGTCTGATCACGCCCCGATTGCCCTGAAATACACCATTGCTGACTCAGGGGGTGGCCATAAACCTGTATGGCGGCTTAACGAGAGCCTCCTGCAAGACACCGAGATAATGGCGGAGGTAGTCAGGGAATTGGGACACTACTTCACCACTAATACTGTCCCAGATAGCACATTGGGAACCATTTGGGAGGCACACAAGACCGTAATCCACGGGATCCTTATAAAGCACGGAGCGAGACTGAAGCGCGAGAGGACAGCACAACTGTCTAAACTCCTTGACAAATTGCACACCCTAGAGGCTGCACATAAAAATACCCCTACTAGACAGACCTGTGCGGAACTAGACATGGTACGCTCACAGGTGAAGGACATCTTGCTATACAGAGCTAAGTCAGCGCTCCAGGTCTGCAGACAAAAAGCTTATGTCTCCGGTAACAAATGTGGTAAGCTCTTGGCTAACACCCTCCGAACGCAACGATTGGCGTCCTATATACCCTGTGTTATGTCTAGGTCCGGGAAAAAACGTTCCATGCCCCAGCAGAAAAAAAAACACTCCTGCTGCGCTGATCGGGGGGAGGGTAGAGGTCCAGGGGAATCACCACACTGGAGGAGACTGCCCAGCGCCGCTTCCCGTGTCCCGCACACCTGCTGTGTGTGTGTGTGAGGAGAAAACCGTGAGGAAGCTGTGAGGTGCTGTTTGAGGAGAACGGCGCTGCGCGCTGTAGAAATCAACACTAGAGGCCGAGGACTCAGGCAAGATGGCCACCGTAATGGTATCATGGCGCGGCTACAACAAAATGGCCGCCAATGGGATTTGCAATACAAACTGAAAATCCACAAAAAAATGGTGCCAGTGCCACCCGAACAGCGGCAAAACACAGCATTTTAAAACCTGAACAAGGAGAAAGGCTGCCCAGCACCCAAAAAAGACCAGAAAAGCGGGCCCCAACAGTAAAAACACACAGGTCAGGTGAACAGTCTGGTCTGCCCTGCGGGCCCGGTATTCCATGCGTAGCACTGCAGAGAGGCTGCTGTCCATTCTCGCAAACTCCTTTCCCCCCTCCTCCCCCTTCCCTTTTTTTCTGTTGATCTTCGGCTCTGCCGGCAATCTCTGGGTACCTTCTCTCTCCTCTTTCTCTCTGCTCTTAACTCTGTTCTTAGATCTCCTAATAAACAAAAATGGGACGGGAGGTGTGGCACACGGGATCGTGGGGACTTACTACACTTATTGCATACCCTGTCAATGACCTGATACCTAATGACTGCATGACTAGCCCACATGGGACTGGTAGATGTTGTGTTGACCATTACAATTAGTTGGGTGTGGCATACGCCCACCCCTGTATAAGTATGTATGTCTAGGTTGTTGTTGACTTGTTTGTACTATGTCTGTGGTTCATGTGGACCCATTTCCTGTTTTGAATAAATAAACAATTTTGAAAAAAAAAAGAAGAAAAGTGAGGCAATAAGATAGATAAAAGTTCCTCCACCTGAGATATCAATGCAGCTTACCGGTTTGATCCTCTTTTAGGGAAATCGTTTCCGCATATGGCTGATTAACCCAGCTCTAGGTCTCAGTGGAACACAGTAAGCACTCTTGTATTTCGATCTCCCAGTGCGCCCCCTGCTGTCCTCTCCTCACCGCGCTTCTGGTGATGGCAATTTATGGGTACAGTGGCTGCGTTTGGGCACAGTGGCTGCGCCTGATGGCACAGTTGCAGTGTTTAATGGGCACAGTGGTGCAATTTATGGGTATAGTCGCTGCGTTTGATGTGCACAGTGGCTGCGTTTGATGGGCACAATGGCTGTGTTTAAAGCGGAGTTCCGGCCACAATTTCACTTTTTAAATATAAATACCCCTGTAATACACAAGCTTGATGTATTCTAGTAAAGTTAGTCTGTAAACTAAGGTCCGTTTTGTTAGGTTGTTACAGCATTTAGATAGTTTATAAAATAGATATAGGCCGTGGCCATCTTAAGTGTGGGAATCAGGAAGTCAGACTGTATGACTTCCTGGATTTCAGCCTTGCTGATCTCGCACATGCTCAGTGCTGCACAAGCAATGTAATAGGTTTCCATAGCAACAGGAGGAACTAGCTGCCCTTTATCTATGAAAAACTCTCCTCTCCTCCAGTAGATATATCTGCACACTGCACCGATCACAGCAAACCGCACTGATCGCAGCCAACCGCACCGATCACAGCACACTTCACCGATCGCAGCAAACCACACCGATCGCACCAAACCGCACCGATCACAGCAAACCGCACCGATCGCAGCACACTGCACCAATCGCAGCACACTGCACCGATCGCACAATCACCGCACCGATCGCAGCAAACCACACCGATCACAGCACACTGCATCGATCGCAGCACACTGCACCAATCCGATCACAGCACACTGCATCGATCGCAGCACACTGCACCAATCGCAGCAAACCGCACCGATCGCAGGAAACCGCACCGATTACACCGATCACAGCACTCTGCACCGATCGCAGCACACCACACCGATCGCAGCAAACTGCACCGATCGCAGTAAACCGCACCGATCGCAGCAAACCGCACCACACTGCACCGATCGCACCACACTGCACCGATTGCACCGATCGAAGCAAACCGCACCGATCGCAGCAAACCGCACCGATCGCAGCAAACCACACCGATCACAGCACACTGCAACGATCACAGCAAACCGCACCAATCACAGCACACCGCAAATCGCGGGGGGGGGGGGGGGGGGGTGCCGCGAATTGCTGGGGGGCGCAAATCGCGGGGGGGGGGGTTTGCCTGGGGGGGGTGTAAACAGTTAGTTACACCCACTACATTCCCAGGAGTCTGTGCGGTGTAGCTGACCTACTTTAGAATAGGAAGTAGGCAGTTTTTCTAATCTTAAAGGCATGTAAAAAAAAAAACATTTTTCATAAAGGAATAATGATATTTTTTTAGAACTATTGATGTAAAGTGAAATTTGAGGGTGGAACTCCGCTTTAATGGGCACAGTAGCGGCAATTGATGGGCATAGTAAGGCTGCAATTTTTTTTCCAGTTTGTTTGCGCCCCCCAACAATTTTAAGCACCAGCCGCCACTGGCTTAGAGTAATAGTAAACGAACTGATCAGATTTTGAAAGGTATGTGCAGCCAAGGATTGTTTATGTAACTTTTTGGGCGAGTGAATACACTTTGATGCATTAATACAGGCTTGTTTGTCTTTCCCACGTTTAGAGGCTATGGAAATAAGTTTGCCTCTAATAATGCATTTGTGAGCACCCACTGTGGATAGATTTCTAGGGAGTCTTTTTCTAGGAAATATTGCTCCAGTCGTATGTGATAGTACAATGGGGTCAGTTAGGAAGAATGCTTTAAGTTGCAAAAGTGAGAATCAGTTCATCTTGTCTGGAAATAATATAGTCATGGAGATAGGGTTATGATCCGACAGATACATATGATCGATTATATGTGTCGGGTAAGTATGGGAGGTCATTCTGAGTGATAAAGAAGTAGTCTATTCTGGCGTAGCTGTGGTGTGGAACTGAAAAAAAAAGGTGTAGTCTTTTGTGTTGTGGTGCAAGGTGCATCAAGAATCATGTATAAGTAAATCTCTGAGTTGTATATTAATTGCTTGTAAGACTCTGTGTGGTAGAGAAGAGGACCCCGTATAAGTAAATCTCTGAGTTGTATTTTAATTGCTTTTAAGACTCTGTGTGGTAGAGAAGAGGACCCTGTGGAAGTGTTCTGGGTGGGGGTGAGAGCAAAGTTAAAGTCCCCCCCAGGATCAGAATGCCTGTCTTAAAGGATGAGAGGAATGTAGAGTGCATCAGAAGAAGGGGACTTTTTTTTTTTTGGTGCATATATATTTGCCAGGTAATGGGTCTGCCATGGGTATCATAAATAAGTAGCGGCCACCTTTGTCCACGAGAGTGTCGCTTACCTGCAAAGGTTTTTTGTAAGTGAGAATGGAAACCCCCTTGACCTGGAGACAGGGTTTGTAGTGTGAAGTACAAATGCAGGAAACTGCTGGCAAAGGCGGTGCGGGCATCTAGGCCCTCCACTACGGTCCACCAAATTCGAGATCCCAACGGTGTGGCCTTGTCTAAAAATGAGGATATAGCGAAATGCTTCCAGCAATATTATACTAAGCTTTACAATTTAGACCCCTCCACCCGGACCCCGGTCCAGGCAGCAACCAGGACGGAAGCAATTAGGGATTTCCTGTCCCAATATTCCCCAGGACAAATCCCAGAGGCATGCGCTGCAGAGTTGGATTTACCCCTCTCAGCTGGAGAACTCCAAACTGCAATCCGTCAAATGAAACCAGGTAAGAGCCCGGGACCTGACGGGTTCACGCTACAATATTATAAAGCATTTCTACCTGCTCTTTCTCCTGGGATGTTAACTGCCTTTAACGCCCTAGCCTCCCCGTCTGCCCCTATGGGTCGTTTGCTGGAAGCACATATTGCTGTTATGCCGAAGGATGGTAAGGATGCCGTGCTTGTCCAAAACTACAGGCCGATCTCCCTCCTCAACGTGGACATCAAGTTATACGCCAAGATCCTGGCAAATCGGCTGTCCCCGCTCCTGCCTGGATTGGTGGCTCAAGACCAGGTGGGGAGAGGCCAGGGACAACACCATCAGAGCGTTAAACCTACACCATTGGCTCACTACCTCCAAGACACAGGGCTTTTTCCTGTCCCTTGACGCGGAGAAGGCGTTCGACAGGGTGGCCTGGGACTACATGCGGGAAGCTTTGGGCGCATTGGGCCTTCGCCCTCGCATGTTGGCACATATATCTGCGTTATACTCTAGTCCCAGCGCGAACGTACGGGTTAATGGTCACCTGCCGGACGCCTTCTCCATAAGTAATGGTACTGGTCAGGGCTGCCCCTTGTCCCCGCTGATCTTTGTTTTAACCCTGGAACCTTTTCTTAACAGACTGCGTAGCAAACCTGACATCAAGGGTCTGGCAGTAGGCGACAGAGAATACAAGGTGGCGGCATTCGCCGACGATATACTTCTTTCCCTGTCCCAACCGAGAATATCTTTGCCGAACCTCCTGAAAGATATAGAGAGTTTTGGGGAATTATCCCATTTCAAAATCAACTACACAAAGTCCCACGCCCTGAACGTGTCGCTCCCAAGATGCGAGGTGGACAGCTGCCGTGATTCCTTTCCTTTCCTTTGGAAGGACACAGCCATTACATACCTGGGCATCCAAATCACGTCAGACCTGACCCACCTCTTCACTGACAATTTTCTACCCGCCCTTGGGAAGGCCAAGCAGGATCTAAAAGATTGGGGTGCCCTCAATGTTTCCTGGTTTGGCCGCTCTGCCCTCCTGAAAATGGTCACCCTACCACGTCTTTTGTATCTTCTGCAGTGTGTTCCAATAGGCCTGCCCCCCTCCTTTTTTGCGGCATACAAGACGGCTTCCTCTGCGTTCCTCTGGAGGAACGCTCATCCTCGTATCAAGTACAAGCGACTCACTCGCCCTAAAACCAAGGGCGGCATTGGCCTGCCGGACTTGTTCCTTTACTATCTGGCGAGCCATCTTACACGTATTGTGGATTGGAATGTGCATGTAACCAGAAAAGGTTGGATAGAGCTGGAAAACTCGTTCACGCGATGCCCCCTTGACTCACTTCCCTGGATTACGCCGCGGCACTGGCCCACGGAGGCTAGGATGCATCCACTCCTCGGGCCCACGCTTAGAGCTTTTGCCCGAGCGACAAAGGACCCGTCATTCTCCTCGGTCCCAGGGCCCTTAACCCCCTTGAGGGGTAAGCCTGGCTTCGAGCCGGGCCTGCCCTTTTCATTCCTGAATCGTGTTTGGGCGCACGACCGGGTTCAAGCACGACATTTTTTCTCCCGTGGTACCCCTCGTTCCTACGAGGACTTAGTGTCCGCCTCTCCATCCACTTTTTTCCCTTTCTGGTCTTATAGACAAGTGAGACACTTTCTCTCCTCACAAGCGACCGCGGAAACATGGTCAAGACGATTGACACCTTTTGAATCCCTTTGTACGCAGACATCCCCACAAAGACACCTGATCTCCAGTATCTATCAGATCCTATTGGACAGTAACCCGGGCTTGCCGGACCCTGCTCACTCAGCATGGGAAACTGAACTCAACATCTCCCTTGGAGAGGATGATTGGGCCCGTATCAATGATTACACCCACAAGGGGTCCCTCAACGTGGCTATCCAGGAAAACAGCTACAAATTACAGACACGCTGGTATAGAACTCCAGCTCTCCTACACAAATTTGCACCAGCGGTTTCCGGATACGTGTTGGAGATGCGGTAAGGGACGAGGGACCATGATCCACATTTGGTGGGACTGCGAGTCCATCCAGCCTTTTTGGAAATAGGTGCATGATCTTATCGCACACGTGACTACTTATGTGCTGGATTACTCTCCAGCACAATATCTTCTGCATCATACACATCTGACCAAGTCCGAGTTCCTTAAGTCCTTGGCCATGCACATGGTGAACGCGGCGAGGCTCTGCATCCCGGTACATTGGCACTCCTCGCACACTCCGACAATTGGGGAATGGTTTAACAGGATTTCTAGAATTGAAGAAATGGAGGAGCTTGTCCATATCTCACAAGAGCGTATCACACAATTCTCCACTACTTGGGCCTGCTGGACCCACTTTAAAACGACTCAGAGTTTCCGAACCCATAATGCTTAAAATGCATCCAAGCCAAACTTAGGCAAAACAGGAACTCCATTGACCCGACTTTTTGCTGCCTGACTGGGATTGGCCCTTTGGGGGGAGACCGCCGACACTGACGTCCCTCAATCGCACCTTCCCCCTTCCATACTTCCCCCCTCCACCCCCCCCCCTTTTTTTTTTTTTTCTTTGCTCTGCCTCCCTCGTTCTCACTCCCTTTCTGCCCCTTCTTTCTCCCTTCTTCTCTCGCCTTTTTCCTGCGCCCTCTCTTTCCTTCCTCGCAATAGGGTTGTACAATGACAAGTGGAAACGACCTTATAGTAGTTTCATGCAAGATAACGAAATTGTTATAGCCTATCGGGCTCAGGCCCTAAGTTTTGACCCCAACCTAATGAGTCAGCCTTGGCTCTTTGTTACTTGTTTAATTTCTTGACTCTATTTCTGGTATTCACATAGACCATGTAACCTTAGATAAATTCTTGTATCTGTACTTCTCGTCTCTGTACGACGTATTGTTCATTTGTCTTTCAATAAAATCTTTATGAAACAAAAAAAAAAAAAGGAGAGATGCCTGTTGTGAACTTGATGTCCTGCAGACTTTTCCCTGTCACCAAGTACTGCAACGTGGCGACTAGCCTTTGCTCGGGAGTGATGGCTTGCCGCATGCAGGTGTCCTGCTTCGTAATATAAGGGGACAGAAAAGCCAACAGAGGATCCAAAGGAGATCATTCTTAAAATCATTAGGATTATTCTCCTGGATTTCCCGCAGCAAAGGCATATGCAAGAATTGGTCATGCTGGAGCAAACCATTCTTCGTCCATGAACTCCTCCCCACCCTGTTCATGGACTCGGCTTGGGTCAAGGTAAGAACCCTGTAACGGAATGACCCGTGACAGACTGATATTCCCCTATGTCTAGGGTCACCTTATGTCCACTAGGGCCATAGGGTGACACAGAAATTATATCATGTATTGCAGAAGATGGGACATTAATAATAATTCATGCAGGACTGGAATATTACAAAGTGGTTCATGTTGACTTGAGACCAGGTTAACAAGACAGTGACGCATCCCTCTGTATAATAGGCTTTTGAAATGCTAAGATGAAGCTCGGCCCTACAACCCTACAATTTTTCTATCCAATACCGCCCTGGCAGATTCAATGGTAAAGCCGATGGACTGTCCAGGCAAACGGAACTTTTACCCTAACAGCAGACTGGACATCCCTAAGTTGACCCAAAAAGGATCAATCCGGATCTGCCGGAGTGTTCCACAAAAGGGGAGCAGTGTAACGGAACTATGTATTTTGCCTGTACATCTATAATAATCATGCAGTGGGATATTATGAGGTGTAAAAATCCTCTGTATGTCTAGATGTAGATTAGGACTGAATCAGCCTGGCTCCTAAAACCTCTCATTAGGTATGCTAATGCACCTGTCTATCCCAAAGGTTAATTGATCTATTGTGTGTGTGAAAGACCTTTTGATTGTGTGATTCATTGTGTTTAAAACAATGTGTTAAAGTCTCCATTCAGATGTACTGAATTAGCATGTCAATTATATTTAGGAATGTATTGATGCCCAGGTGTCAGAGACAGTACGTCTGTCCAGATAATGTGGATTGGGGTCAAGGCATTGTGTAATTGTAGTTTGGAATGTGACAGATCTGTCAGTATTGGTGCCGAAATGTCTAGCTACTGATTAGATAATTGGCCTCAGTGTGTAAAAAAGGGGGTGGAGATTGCATTGTCCTGTGATTACTGTCACATGCTGTAACTACATAAAAAGCTGAGAAGAAACCAATAAAGTGTTCATAGATTTTGAAACCTGAGAGAACGTAGCTGCGTCTCGTCTTTACTCTGGGGAATGGAATGGATCATGTCTGCCGGATTGTGGAGTGTCGCAAGCTGTCGTGGGTAGATGGAAGGTCGTAAACGGCGTTGACTGTTACATTGGTGGCTAGCAGTGGGCTAATTCCATCGCCAGAAGAACAGCTACAAGGGCACAGGACAATGCAGACACCAGTCTCCATGGAAGAGGAATTCCAAAGAAGGTTACAAGAGATGAGGATACAGCACAGAGGACCAGTATCAGAAGAGGTCCTGCTGGGATGGTCGGATGTGATTTGATTCCAACTCTGGAAGGAAGCGCTAGCTCTTGAGCAGCAACACCAGGGAAAGGTCCTCCCCTCCTTCTATGAAAGGTACTGGACGCAGTATGACGTACGAATACCGTTGTTGGGGGAACAACCAAAGCAGGAGTGGACCGCTGAGTTAAGCAGGCTGATCCAGGCAGAGATGCAGCTGGACGAGAGCTACAGAGCCCTCCGGTGGTATGTAGCCCAAGAGTGCCCGTGGTCAGCAGATGACAGCCCCACGTAAGGCTATGACTATGATGGCCTGGGATTGTTGTATTGGAGGATGTCCAGTGATCCAGAATTCGGGGATGATCGGGAGTGGCGCTTGGAGGACATAATACAGCACAGAGAGGTAAAATTGAATATCTCGGAAGGGCACTGGTTACAGGAAGATTTGGAATTTCTGGCCATTCAAGAATGGGAGCTGGAAATCGCCTACAGACAGCTGCTAGACTCGGCTCAGCAGCAGGGTGGGGCTCCCGTTGCCTGCGACTATGAGGAAATTTCAGATGACAACTGTGAAGACCTGGCTGATGAATCGGCAGTGGAAAATATGGAGATTGCCATCCCTAAAGCCGAAGCGGATGGTGTGGAGTTCCAGGGAGCCGGGGCGGTTGGCCCCTCTCTCCAGCAACAAGCTGAGGTTGTAAAGCTTTTACTCCCAGCTGAAGCACTGGTCACCGGACAGAGGGTTCAAGACCTCTGCCCCACCCCTGTGGCAGTTCCAGAGGCTCAGGGGGAGAAGGTGGCGATCACTCCCCAGCCACAGATTACAGAATGTCTGGACTGTTCAGAGGATGTTATGGATTATGCATACCTAGCGGAAGAGCTGGCAACAGAGCAGAGTGCCCCAGGTCTCTGCTCCCAACTAGCAGGAGAGGGAGTTCCTGTGGTAGTGGATGGGACTGTAGTCTCCACTCACAGCAACCCAGCGGAAGAGCTGGCAACAGAACAGAGGGTAACAGACCTCCTCTCTCCACTAACGGAAGAGAGGGTCCCTGTGGTAGTGGATGGGACTGTGGTCTCCACTCTCAGCAACCCAGTGGAAGAGCTGGCAACAGAACAGAGGGTCACGGACCTCTGCTCTCCACTAACAGAAGAGGGGGTTCCTGGGGTAGTGGATGGGACTTCAGTCTCCACTGGCACAACCCCAGAAGATGGTACAGGACTGGGACAGGAGGATGTCGGCTTTGCTTTGCAAGCACCGGGGGGTTTTCACCTAGCACCAGCGGATTGGACTTCAGTCTCCACTGATATACCCCAGGAAGGGGGGGCAGTTTGCCCAGACCCCCAACAGCATGATGGACTGAGCCCAGCCACCCTGCCTTCTCTCCAGCGGCTGAAAGGACTCCAGGGAGAAGGGCCAGTCCAGGCCTCTCCCCAGCGGCAGGCGTGTTCTCTGAGATAGACAGAGGTTGTCAGGGTGAGTAATGCTCAGTTTGGAGCCATTTATTTGGGGTACAGTATGGATACCAGCATTGGAGGACTGGAACTACTGACTGACTTCGGAGTCAACCCGTTTGGGGTTCACTCCTGTGTCCGTCTCCCACCGAAAGGGGAGAGATGTAACGGAATGACCCGTGACAGACTGAGATTCTCCTATGTCTAGGGTCACCTTATGTCCACTAGGGCCATAGGGTGACAAAGAAATGATATCATGTATTGCAGAAGATGGGACATTAATAATAATTCATATTGCAGGACTGGAATATTACAAAGTGGTTCATGTTGACTTGAGACCAGGTTAACAAGACAGTGACGCATCCCTCTGTATAATAGGCTTTTGAAATGCTAAGATGAAGCTTGGCCCTACAACCCTACAATTTTTCTATCCAATACCGCCCTGGCAGATTCAATGAATGAATGAATGAATGAAGAACTTGTATAGCGCAGCACATGCAAAGTAAATCGCCTCTGGGCGCTTGTTGTTCCTGTCTCCTTTGAGATCAAAAGAGATGAGTCTTAAAGGGTCACTAAAGGAAAAAAATTTTTTTGCTGAAATGACAGTTTACAGGGTATAGAGACATAAAAGTTAACTGATTCCTTTTCAAAATGATTAAAAATAGATAAAAATCAATCATATAATGTGCCTGCAGGTTAGTTTCATTTTTGAACTGGCTTCATGTTTCTGCAAAGTAGAAATAGACACACAGAACAAAAACAAACAAATCCAGGGCAATGTTTTGTTTTTAAAATGAATCTGATTGGTTCTGGGAAGTTTTAGACACACAGTAATGACAGCTTAAACCATCGTGAGAAAGCTCCCAGTATGGTGGTTATAAGGAAACAGACAAGCAGGAAGTGTGGAGAACAGAGTAGGATTACAGCAACTTCAAAGCAAAAACGAACAATAAGGACATGAAACCAGTACTGCAGTAGGGTAAAGGAAGCTATTTAGCTAAGAAAAATGTTTCCTTTAGTGATCCTTTAATCTTTCTCCTGAAGACTAAGGCCTCGTACACACGATCGGACATATCCGATGAAAACGGTCCGCGGACCATTTCCATCGGATATGTCCGATCGGGAGTTTGATCCGATGGCGTGTACACACCATCGGATCAAATTCCCCGCCGCCGGACGGCGCGGTGACGCGGCAGTGACGTTGACGCCGCCACGTCACCACCACGTCACCGCACCAGGAAGTTAAACACTTCCGCGCATGCGCCGAATCCATTCGGCGGCGGCGCGGCGGCGGTGGGGGACGACATGTCTGCTGGTAAGTGTACTAACCAGCAGACATGTCGGGCGGACAGATTCCACCGGATGGATTTCAAAGCATGCTTTGAAATCTGTCGGGTGGAGAAATCTGTCCGCTAGCCCATACACACGAGCGGAGATGTCTGCTGAAACGGTCCATCGGACCGTTTTCAGCGGACATATCCCCTCGTGTGTACGAGGCCTAAGTAGTTCTCCTCCAGTCGAATGCTGGCTGGTAAGGCGTTCCATAGTCTGGGATCTTGGACAGCGAATCTCCTGTCTCCTTTGGACTTGTATCTGGCTTTCGGTATCTGAAGCCGATTTTGATTGGTGGATCGTAGAATACGATTGGGATTGTAAATTTTTAATTTTTCGCATAGATAATGGGGAGCATTCCCATGGATACATCTATGCGTTAGACAGAGTGCTTTAAAGGTGATTCTGTCTTTGACTGGTAGCCAGTGAAGGGATCTCAACGAAGGTGAGACTGATTCCCAGGGTTTTTTCCCAGTCACAAGTCTGGCGGCCGTATTTTGAACGACTTGAAGACGAGCGATTTGGTATAAATTTGCATAGTCCAATCTGGAGTTTACAATCGCTCCCACCACGACCGCTATGTCTTTCTTGGGAATAAAAGGCATGAGTCTGCGTAGTAGGCGCAGCAGATAGTGAGATCCGCTGACTACTGCCCCTATTTGTGCGTTCATTGTCATGTCGGAGTCAAAGACGACCCCAAGACTTTTGACTTTGGCGCTAGGGGTGATGACTTTGCCCAGAATGGGCGGGGGGATCCAGGTTGTTGTCGATTGATTCCTACGCTTGGCGTGAAACAGAAGAAGTTCTGTTTTCGCTCCGTTGAGTTTGAGATAACTCTTTGTCATCCAGTCCTCTATCAAAGAGAGACATGTCTCTAGGTTGAGGTGGTGATCCTTTTTATTGCAAATGCAGAAGTACAGTTGCGTGTCGTCTGCGTAAGAGTGATATAGCAGTTTTTGGCTGCTGATGATTTCAAAAAGAGGACGCAGATAGATGTTGAATAACATCGGCGACAGGGGAGATCCCTGAGGGACCCCGCACGATAATGTGCGTTGTTCCGAAGTGAATGGTCCTAGCTTCACTATTTGCGATCGGTTTTCCAAAAAAGAGGAGAACCAAGATAGATCGCTTTCTGCGACTTTGGCTATTTTAGCCAGCCGAGTCAATAACAGCTTGTGATCAACTGTATCAAAGGCTGCGCTTAGGTCCAGCAGAACCAGAAGAGAAGATTCTCCTTCGTCTGCGGCCTCGAGAACGTCGTCCCATATCTTAAGCAATGCTGTTTCCGTCCCGTGTCCGGGACGGAATCCTGATTGCAATGGGTCAAGTAAGTTGTGGGTATCTAGATGCTGTTGCAGCTGCTGTACCACTGCTTTCTCCATTACCTTGGAGAGAACATTTAGGCCTGTTATGGGGCGCCAGTTGAGTGGATCCTTAGGATCCAGGGTGGCTTTCTTCAAAATGGGTTGAATGAAGCCCTCCTTCAGCTGGGAGGGCATTTTGCCCTCCCTGAAGGATTGGTTAATAACCTGCGTGACAGGAGGTGCCAGGATGTCGGCGCATTCCTTCAGCAGTTTGGTGGGGATAATATCATTTGGCGCAGTGCTGTTGCGCAGGGTGCCAACGATATTTTTAGTGGTCTGAATGGAGATGGGTTCCAGCGTGAACTCACCAAACTGTGGTGAATTGCTGCCGGTGCTGTGTAAATGACTACGGGGGGGGGGGGGGGGGCTGGGAGAGCAATTGTTTTGCTGAATGCTTTGCCGGATTGCCATAATTTTGTTAATGAAGCAATCCGATAACTCATCGCAAAATTCTTGTGTGTCCAAGTTGGGGGCTTCAAGACATTCTGGATTCATGGTCTGAGTGACCAGCTTGAAGAGTTCGCGGGGGCGATTTAGGGCACCGTTGGTAGCCTCAGAAAAATAGTTTTTCTTGGCTTCGAAGATTTGCTTGTAGTATTTTCTGGTTATTGCCTTGTAGATCGAGAGGTTCTCATCTGAAGAGTTTCTTTTCCAGGCTGCTTCTGCCCTTCTGCGCTCTTGCTTCAGTAACGCCAGCTGGTTGTTAAACCAGCCAGAGTTATTTTTCCTGATCTGGGTCTTTCGTTTCGGCGCTATCAAGTCAGCTGACTGCAATAGTGCTGTGTTTATGGCCTCCAGTGTTTCTGCCGCTGTTTGGTGCGGCTGAATTGTGTTTAATTTTTTCCCTAACGTGGCTTTGAAGAGTTCCGAATGGAGCTTCTTCCGACATCTGGTCCAGTGTGTTGTCACTGGATTTGATGTTTTTGTTAAGGGGGGGAATTCGGAAATAATTAATTTAATTGCATGGTGATCTGACCATGGCAATGGTTCATTTTCCAAGATTTTTATTTCCAGATCTTGTCTGAAAATAAGATCGAGCGTGTGACCTGAAGCATGTGTGGGCCCATATACTAGTTGCTGAAGCCCTAATCCTTCCAGGTGGTCGATGCAGGCATCGGCAATGGGGTCTTGCGGGGAGTTGGCCCAGAGGTTGAAGTCCCCGAGCAGCAAAAGGTGTTTGCTATTCAGGGTATAGGTGGAGACAAAGTCCGTCAAAGATGGGAGCAGCTGCGACTTAGGGCCAGGTGGCCTATAGCAGAGTAGAATCCGGACGGTCTCCTGGCCGTTTACTTGCAGTTGAAGAGTAAGGGTTTCCATGAACGGAAGAGGGTTTTGGAGGCTTGGTTTTGTGATCGCAAGACGCGTCTTATGGATCACCGCCAGTCCTCCTCCTCTTTGCCCTATTCTGTTTTCCGTAATAATACGGTAGTTTTCTGGCACCAATTCTCCTAGAATGGTGTTACAGTCGGCTGTGAGCCAGCTCTCTGTAATGAAGAGGCAGTCTAGGTCGTGTTGTAGAATGAAATCATGGATTTCAAGTCGGTGTTTTACTGCCGATCTTGTGTTGATCAGAGCACATGAAATGTGCTTAGGTTGGGGTAAACGGCTAAAATTTTTGACAGTCGATCGTCGATCAATCCTCAAAAGGTGCTCAATTCTTAGGGTTTTTTTTGTGATGGCTGGCAGTATTGCGGCGAAACGCCTCAAATTCCCAATAGTTTCTGCGGAGTACCGCAGATTAGCCATAGGTCGCCATTCACCGGGGGAAAAGTCGTTCCTTTTGGTGACGATGAAGAGGGGATTCAGTGAATCCTCCCGGCTTGGTCCAGAGGAAGGCAAAAAAACCCTAACCATGCTATGCATTTGGTAGGGGAAAAAATTCCTTCCTGATCCCTGAAAGGCGATCGGCGAACCCCTGGATCAAGTACTATTAAGTTGTGAAAAGGGGAGTGGGGGGGGGAAGCTGACACTGCTGCTGGGTGTACCAAGATGGCCGCCGACCAGGAGCAGGGCATGGGACCCAGGCTGGTGTGTAGCCAGCTGGGTGGATTGGTGAGCCAAGGGGGGGGGCTGGTTGTTGAGGCCAGGGGTGGATGAGTACCTACAGGGGCTGGGGGTGAGCTCCTGGGGGCTACTACAGGTGATTTGGCCGAGAATGCGGCGCACCGCTAGGCTGCGGATGAAGCCGCGGCCTTTCCTAAGATGCGGCGGCCGCGAATCAGTAACGGCTGGCGCGGTTCAGGGGAAAAGACGGGGAATCGCGGGGAGGCGCCGGGGGGAAGATTGCATTGGCAGGTGGGTGGTAATGTGGGGTAAGGAGAGGGAAGGAGACCCCAGCGTTCAGCCGATTCGGCGGCTTATCCTGATAAGGACGGCCGCCAATCGGTTCCAGGGGAGGTGATGGAGAGTAGGGCCTACCTGGGAGGATGTCTGGAGAAGAGAGAGCTGTGAAAAAAATCCTGCCTGCCTAGCTGATACTGTCCCTGGGGAGAGCCGACTCGTTTGAGAGCGTCCTGCTCTCACAGTCCCTAAGGTGAGCAGACTAGGTGAGAGCGTCTGCTGCACGTCTGCTGCACACCTGTTTAAAGCGGATCTCCACCCTAAAGTGAAGTTATGCTGATCAGAACCCTGTGGGGTGTTTGTTTGTTTTCAATGGTAATGCCGATGAACTGTCCAGGCAAACGGAACTTTTACCCTAACAGCAGACCGGACATCCCCAAGTTGTGTTCCACAAAAGGGGAGCAGTGTAACAGAACTATGTATTTTGCCTGTACATCTATAATAATCATGCAGTGGGATATTATGAGGTGTAAAAATCCTCTGTATGTCTAGATGTAGATTAGGACTGAATCAGCCTGGCTCCTAAAACCTCTCATTAGAAATGCTAATGCACCTGTCTATCCCAAAGGTTATTTGATCTATTGTGTGTGTGTGTGAAAGACCTTTTGATTGTGTGATTCATTGTGTTTAAAACAATGTGTTAAAGTAGATTTTGAAACCAGAGAGAACGCAGCTGCGTCTCGTCTTTACTCTGGGGAATGGAATGTGGATCATGTCTGCCGGATTGTGGAGTGTCGCAAGCTGTCGTGGGTAGATGGAAGGTCGTAAACGGTGTTGACCGTTACAAACCCCAACACTTAATCCCCACACAGCACGAACTCTACGACGAGTACGTAGCCGCAACATGGCTATAAAACAGTCGACTGGTCAGAACGAATTAATAGAATGCACTGAAGAACAGAAAGGGCTGTGAAGAATGAACTGAAAATCAGAAACGAGCGGACAAGAACGCACTGAAAACCAGAAAGGAACTGACTACACGCACTGAAAAACAAATACAAACCCACAAGCACAAACTGAACAGCAGTAACGGACTGAAAAGCACAAAGGCTGAAGAGGGCAAATCGTCTCTCACCAAACTTCTACTAACACAAGATAAGCAGAAGGAGCCCAAAGGGTGGCAGACAGGGAATGGAATTTCTGTTTTATGGTGCCGTCGTAGTCGTTCTTGAAGGTAGTAATTTGGTGTGACCGTATGTATGCTAGACAAGTTTGAGCCAAGATTCCATTGGAAAAAAATCCACGGTTTTCTTGTCGGAATTTACGATCATGTGTATTCAAAAGGTGCTCTCTCAAATCAGTCACCATTAGAGTTCATTTAATGACTTTATACTCCTCTCCTTGGAATATATATTGAAACATAATGTCTTTTCCTTTGATGATCAATTTTTCCTCCAGGTACAGGACATAGCCAGGGGCACTTGCTGTGCCCTGGCTACACCAACCTGTACCTGGGGTAGTGGGAGCGCACCATTTTTGGTGACGAGGATCTCTCTATGTACCTGTGCCACATCATCATTCGCAATACCTGCAAATTAAACAAAATTTCTCTAACCACACAGACTTTACATGTGAAGAAAACAACCTAAAACAATGTCTACTGGAAAGAGGCTATAGCCATAAATGCCTAAAGAAGGCATTTAAAGGGGTTGTAAAGGATTTTTTTTTTCTTCATAATAAGCATCCTTTACCTGCAGACATTCCTCTTTTCACTTCCTCATTGTTTGTTTTTGCTCAGAAGTTGCTCTATTTCTTCTCTGTTCTGTTCATTTCCTGCTTGTCTGATTTTACTGACCACCGTGAAGGGAGACTTTACTGCGGTTGTCAGTAACGTGCTCGCCCCCTCCTGGGAACTACATCTGTGTGGCAGGACGCTCTCTACGTGTTAGAGACTTCAACAAGGTGTGAATTACTGGGCGCGCCGCAATTCATACTGGGAAATGTAGTTCTTCCATGAACAAGTGATGCAAACCAGGAAGTGAATGAGAGAACAGAAACTAGAATGCCGGAGGTGATATAAATGAAGGCATTTAATAGGTATTTACTCGTTTGTTAACAGAATCATTACACTATTCTGTCTGTCTACCTTGCAGACATTAATTTTAGGCATTTTTTTTTCCTTTACAACTCCTTTAATCGTGCGGAAGCCAACAATAGACATGGACCTCTTAACCATCAAGAAAGTAAAACCTTTAGAGGGCGGCCATAGAATTATTACCATTTATTCCAATGATCCACTTTATTACCACTTATTCCAATGATCATGCTCAGATGACACAAATTTGTAAAAAGTACTGGCACTTGCTAACCTCAGACCCCACGGTAGGACCTTTTGTGCCCCCTGCCCCTGCAATGACATATAGACGTGCCACTTCGTTGGGTGATTTCTTAGTTAAAAGCGAGTTTCGGGGGTTCAAAGAGAGGAGATCCATCAAAAAAGAATTGGGAACCAATCCATGTGGCTCCTGCACATATTGTAAATATATGGACTCTAAGAAGGACATATACTTGCCTAATGGAATGCGCTTCATTCCAAGACATTTCTCAAATTGCCAGATTACGGAAGTGGTCTATCTCATATTGTGCAGGTGCAACTGCTTTTATGTGGAAAAGACCATCCAAAAGCTATGACAAAAAATATACCGCCACATCAAAGCCATGCAGACAAATAATCCCGATCTGCCCCTTGGCAGACACGTCCTGCAAACTCATAGTGGCATGTCCAAAAATAACAGTTCTGGTTTTGGATCGGATTCACCACAGCCCCCCGTGGAGGAGATTTCAATAAGCTCCTACTACAACGGGAACTGAGGTGGATTACCAATCTAAATGTGACATCCCCACCAGGCCTCAGCGAGGCCTTTAATCTTAAGCCCTTTTTACCAGGCTTCTCATCGGGAACATTTGATAAGGATTTATAACTTCTTCTTCTTGACTCGCGTACAGTAGGAGATTGATCTGAAGTCTTTTTTCTTTCATCATTTATTCCTCTCCAGTCCAGCAATGCCTTTATTCATTTATGTATGATTATTCATACATTTTGTCTCTTTTTTCTATCCCTTTGCCTTTTTTTATTTTCTTTCCTTTCCTTTTTCTCTTTTGATCCGATGAAAACAGACTGATGGATTTTTTCATCAGATATCCGATGAAGCTGACTTTCATCAGTCTTGCCTACACACTAGGGTTGTCCCGATACCACTTTTTTAGGACCGAGAACAAGTACCGATACTTTTTATCAAGTACTCACCGATACCGATTACCGATACTTTTTTTAAATCTCATGTGACAGTGGCACATGTGTCAGTATTTTTTTTTTACAATTTTTATTTATTTTTACAATTTGTTTAATTATTTATTTATTGTTTTACAATGCTTTAAGGGGGTGGGGGAAAATGTACAGTGTCAGTGTGTTTTGTATTTATTTTTTACAATTATTTTTTTATTATTTATTGCAATTCCTTTTTTTTATCAGCCCTGTTGGGGGGGGGTGTCTTTGGTGAGATATCAGGGGTCTTAACAGACCTCTGACACGGCGGCAGGATGGAAAAAGATGGCAGCAGGAGGAGGATACAAGGACAGTCAGCAGTGATCAGTGCTTGTCACTCCCCCACTGCACTGATCACCCTGACTGTACAAGTATCGGGTGAAGCATCGGAGCATTTGCTCCGAGTACAAGTACTCAGGCAAATGCTCAGTATCGGTCCCGATACTAGTATCGATATCGGGACAACCCTACTACACACAATCAGTTAAAAATCTGATTGTGTCCAATGCGGTGATGTTAAACACAACAACGTGCAGAGAAAAATGAAGTTCAATGCTTCCAAGCATGCGTCGACTTGATTCTGAGCATGCGTGGATTTTTGACCGATGGATTTCCCTACAGACGATCGTTTTTTTCTATGGTCTTTTTTTCTATGGTAATTTTAAAACAGGTTCTATTTCTTTTTTTTACCGATTGGAAAAAAAATGTTGGGTGCCACACACGATCGGTCCGTCCAATGAAAACGGTCCATTTTCATCAGACGAGCCGATCATGTGTACAGGGCATTTTTCTTTCTTTGTTAATTTTCTTTGTCCCTTTCCTTTATTGCATCTGATTTCCCTCCTTTCTCTTCCTAGTTTAAAATCTAACTATGATGTTAAAATGTTTGTTATAATGCATGCATGTTTGGATTGTTTTGTGCTCTTCCCTAGGTTCTTTGTTTGGCCATTGCTCTATTGTATAATTATTTTGATATATTATATTGATACTACATATTTTGTCCTTCTGTTACAGATATGGCCATTTTTAGATAATACTAAAAGGTGTTTCAATATGTATAGACGACAGACTCTGGGCTTTAGGAGTTCTGCTCCATTGCCCCTAAAAAATTACAGATTTCACTGTTGCCGCCCCCTGTGTGTTATATTTTTATATGATCCTACTCTTTGGTGTATCCTGGCCTACTCCTTTTCTTTGTCTGCACTCCTGGGCACTCCCTCCAAATTTCTATATTTTTGGGATGTGACAAGGATTTCTGGGATCCCAACTATCTCTGGTTAGTTTCTCTCGCCTTTTCTCTATTACACTACCACCTAACCTGGCACTACCACCTAGCCTGCCACTACCACCTAACCTGGCACTATTGTATATCACCTAACTTGGCACTATCACCTAACCTGGCACCATCATCTAACCTGGAACAATCACCAACCTGCCACTACCACCTAGCCTGCCACTACCACCTAGCCTGGCACTATTGTATATCACCTAACCTGGCACTATTGTATATCATCTAACTTGGCACTATCTCCTAACCTGGCACTACTGTATATCACCTAAATTGGCACTATCACCTAACCTGGCACTACTGTATATCACCTAAACTGGCACTACCACCTAACCTGGCACTATTGTATATCCCCTAACCTGGCACTATATCACCCTAACCTGGCACTATATCACCCCAATCAGCCAGTATACTACCCTAAGGCGGCGTACACACGACCGAGGTTCTCGCTGGAAACCAGCGAGAACCTCGCTGGAAGCTGCATTCCAGCGAGGACCTCGGCCGTGTGTACGCTTTTGGCTCGCCCCGCCCGTCGGGAATCCCGTGGAGCGAAAAGAGAGCACGCTCTCTTTTTGCTCGACGGCCCGCCTGGATGAATGGCTGGTTGCCATTCCCGACGGGCGGGTCGCCGATTTCGACGGCCGGCAGAGAACCTCGACGGGCGGAACGATGTGTTCTGCCCGTCGAGGTTCTCTGCCGTGTGTACACGGCCTCACATCACTTCACGTCTAAGGACGGCGCGCTGCCTGTCCGCCTGGCGGGAGCAATGCCAGATATAGGATCCGCTCCATGTGCCAATTTTGAAAAACATTTATCATTTTCCTTCCAATTCACACTTATGTGCCGCTTTGTGTCGGTCACATAAAATCCCAATAAAATAAATTTATGTTTTTGGTTGTAACATGACAAAATGTGGAACATTTCAAGCGGCATGAATACTTTTTTAAAGCACTGTATATATATATATATATATATATATATATATATATATATATATATATATATATATTGTAAGGGGTTAGCTCGGCAGCGGGTGTGTGTGACCCCCTGGAAGGGTTCAGCACACAAAAAAAAAATAAGGCACAGCAGACCGTGGTATTTTAGAAATAGCCACACAGGCTTTAGCTCACTGCACACAGCACAGACACCCCAGACAGTCCACACAGGTCTGCTTCCAGGTTGTAGAGAAACTCTATTCATGCTGGGAGCTTTTGGAGAGGAGCTAACGAGCCCATCTGAAACAGCTGGGGTCATCAAGTCCTCCCAGCAGGACTCCCAGCACTCCCCCTAGAGATACAAAGTGGTATAAAGCCTAAATCTAGGAGAAATATACCTATCATCTTGGATGCAACCAGGGGATTTAAACTGCTTACTGTCACATACCCCCCCCTCTTGTTTCAACCTTGGGGTTGGAACTCCAGCATTCAGGCAGGCATGCACCCGAGACAGTGGATCCACATTCCCCATTTGGACGACAGGGCGATGTTTTACAGTAAAACTGAATTCTTGTAGGGATAGGAACCATCTGTTTACTCTTCAGTTTGTTTCTTTGTTTTGGGCCATCCACTTTATGGGAGCGTGGTCCGTAACTAGGTCAAAGTGCCAACCCAGCAGGTAGTATCTAAGAGAATCTAGAGCCCATTTCACCGCTAAACATTCCTTCTTAATAGTGACATAATTTACCTCATGGGACTTTAATTTCCTACTGAGGTAAATGACCGGATGTTCTTCCCCATTCCAGACCTGGGACAATACTGCTCCCAACCCCACGTCCGAGGCATCCGTTTGTACCACAAAGTCCCTGGAGAAATCTGGGGAGTATAAGACTGGCTGGCTACATAAAGCTTTCTTTAAGGCCTGGAAGGCTGCTTCCACGTCTGTGGTCCACCCTACCATGACCGAGTCTTTCCCCTTGGTCAGGTTGGTTAAAGGCACAGCCTGAGAGGCAAAGTGGGGAATAAATCGCCGATAATATCCAGCGATTCCCAGAAAGGCCCGTACCTGCTTCTTGCTGTTAGGATGTGGCCAATTCTGTATGGCCTCGACTTTATTGACTTGGGGTTTGATCACTCCCCTCCCAAAGGTGTACCCAAGATATTTGGCCTCTTCCTGTCAAATGTTACACTTCTTTGGATTGGCCGTAAACCCAGCTTCCCGGATAGAGTCTAGGACTGCTTGCACTTTTGGCAGATGTAAGGCCCAATCTGGGCTATGGATAACTACATCATCCAGGTAAGCCGCAGCATACTTCTGAGGGGGCCTCAGAATCTGGTCCATTTACCGCTGAAAGGTTGCCGGGGCATTCTGTACCCAAACGGCATTCTTTTATACTGGAATGCCCCGTCTGGGGTTACAAAACGTGGTTTTCTCCTTTGCCGATTTATCCAAGGGAATTTGCCAATACCCTTTTGTGAGATCGAGAGTTGTCATGTACCGGGCTGTTCCCAGCCGGTCGATTAACTCATCGATATGTGGCATGGGGTAGGTGTCAAGTTTTGTAACTTTGTTCAGTTGTTGAAAATCGTTACAAAAACGCCAGCGCCCACCCGGTTTAGGCACTAAGACTATAGGGCTAGACCAATCACTTTGGGATTCCTCTATCACCCCCAACTTAAGCATTTTCTGTACTTCCTCTGTATTGCCTCCCGTCGGGCCTTTGGGATGCGATAGGGTTTTAGCTTTACCCTTTCACCGGGCGGGTTAATAATATCATTCTCTACCCCCAGACGTTTGTCTCGGCAGCTCAGAGAAAACCTCTTTTTTTGCGAAGCACAAACTCCCTAACCTCCTGTTGTTGGGGCTTTGACAAGGTGACTGCTATTCCCACCTCAGGAATCACGCAATCAGACTGAGCTGGTGACAAAGTTTCTGGGACTAGGGATTCCCTATCCCTCCAGGGTTTCAACATATTGATGTGATAGATCTGTTCGGGCTTTCGCCTTCCTGGTTGTCTGACTTTGTAATTGACTTTGCTCACTTTTTCCAATATCTCTTAGGGGCCTTGCCATTTGGCGAGGAACTTACTTTCAACTGTAGGGATAAGTACCAACACACTATCCCCCGGGGAGAAGGTACGGGTCTTGACCCCACGGTTATACACTCTCTGTTGTGCCAATTGTGCTTAGATCTAAATGTTCCTTTACGATTGGCATTACCTGTGCAATTCGATCTTGCATCAGGGCGACATGCTCAATCACACTCCTATGGGGAGAACTGTCACTTTCCCAAGTTTCCCTGGCAATATCCAACAGCCCTCTTGGGTGTCTCCCATAGAGCAACTCGAAGGGTGAGAAACCCGTAGAGGATTGGGGTACCTCCCTAATGGCAAACATTAAATAGGGAATAAGACAGTCCCAATCCTTTCCATCTCTATCCACCACCTTCTTTAACATTTGTTTAAGGGTTTTGTTGAACCTTTCAACCAACCCATCTGTTTGGGGGTGATACACAGATGTACGCAATTGTGTCACTTTGAACAACTTGCACAGTTCTTTCATAACCCGGGACATAAAGGGTGTACCTTGGTCCGTGAGCAGTTCCTTACAAATACCCACGTGGCTAAAAACAAGAGATAGCTCTTTGGCTATGGTTTTGGCCGAGGTATTTCGGAGAGGAATCGCCTCCGGATAACGGGTGGCATAGTCCAATATAACCAAAATATACTGATGCCCCCTAGCGGACTTCACTATTGGACCTACCAACTCCATGGCGATCCTCTCAAAGGGAACCTCAATGATGGGAAGCAGTACTAGCGGGTTACGGAAATGTGGCATAGGTGCCGACATCTGACACAAAGGGCAGGAGGAACAATAATTTTCTATTTCCTTCACGACCCCAGGCCAATAAAATCTCTGCAACACTCTCTCTCGGGTTTTCTCTGTCCCCAGATGACCCCCAAGAATGTGCCCATGGGCCAACTCTAACACCAACTTCCTTTAAGGTTTGGGCACCACAAGTTGCTCAATGGTTTCTTCTGCCCTTTGAGCCACTCGATAGAGTAGGTCCCTTTCCATGATAAAGTACGGGTAAGTGCAGGTCGTGTCTGGGTTCACTAACTCGCCATCTATTTTCACTACGTTTTCCCGTGCCTTTATTAGGGTGAGGACTTTTAACTGTTCGGTGGCAAAGTTTTCCCTGTGAACCTCGAGATCAGAAAACTCTACAGACAGCATGTTTTCATCTGAGGATGTTGGCTCCTCCCCAGTTTCTTGCATCTTCCCTGCCAATACCAACAAGGGGAATTCTGGAGAGTCCTTACCACTCTTAGAGGCATTCTGGTTATCAGATTCCTGGTATGTAGATGCACCAGTGGGGGGCTCAGGATAATCCCATAGCTCCCAGAACTTTGAAAAATACCTTCCCACAATGGCATCATGTGGTAAGTTAGACACTAACCTCACCGGATGAGAGAGGGTAACTTTGGAGGTCTCAAAACACACTGTATTTACAGGATACTCTCGGGTGTCCCCATGCACACAAATAACAGCTACCTTGTTATTCCCAGAGACCTCTGTAGTAATTAATTCAGCCTTTATCAGTGTCACCAGGCTACCTGAATATAGCAACACAACAACATTTCTACCATTAATAGACATTTTGCATAAATGTTTCTCAGTTCCCTGAATCGCAGTGCATGTGACTGTCGCAAAAAGCGACCGACGTCTGTCCCTTAGAAAGTCGCATTGCATGGGTTAATCCAGAACCGGGCAATTTGCTGCAATGTGTCCCTCAATCCTTTTTGCTGCCTCTTGAGGCCTTGACTTACCGGGCTGTTCACGCCAGACACTAGGGAGAACCCCCACCCTCTCACTCTCTCCACCCTCACCCCTTGGAATCATCTTACCCGCCACTGGGGATGGTCTGGTCTTAGGAGGGAAAGTCCGTTAATCTCTGGAAGAGGCAGTTAGGTTCTCTGTAGCCAAGTACCTCTCAACAAGATCCACAAGCTTATCGGCCGTTTCTGGGTCTCCATGGCTTACCCACTTTTGGATGGGAGTAGGAAGAGCTCTCAGGAAGCGATCCATCACAACACGTTCCACAATCTTTGGAGTGGACAAAGTCTCTGGCTGTAGCCACTTCCTGCTCAGGTGAATGAGATCATACATTTGAGATTGGGGAGTTTTCCAAGCCGGAAAGTCCAGTTATGCACACGCTGAGCCCAGACAGCCAGAGTGAGGCCCAGCCGTGCCAATATTTTATTTTTAAGCACCACATAGTCTTTTGCTTGGTCAGGCTCTAAGTCATAATAAGCTTTCTGCGATTCGCCAGTTAACAGAGGGGCCACCAGTCTAGCCCACTGCTCCTTGGGCCATTTTTCCCTTTCAGCAGTCCTTTCAAATGTGGTCAAAAACACCTCTGGATCATCCTCTCCAGTCATTTTTGTCAGTAAACGACTCACCCCAAAGGATGCGGTATTAGTGGAACCACTTGCCTCACTGGTCTGCGGATGTTGCTGCATTAAAGTCTCCATTTGTTGTAGTCTCTGCTCTTGCTTCTGCAACAAGTCTATGAAGCGGGCCTCAGATTGCTGCTGGGCTTGTTGGTGAGCTTGCTGCTGGGCTTCCAAACTCTGTTGCAAAGTCGCATTTGTCTGCTGTTGCGCTGCAAGGCTCTGTTGTTGAGCTGCAATGCTCTTTTGCAAACCTGTATTTGTCTGCTGCTGATTGGCATTTGCTAGAGCCAGCTGCTTCAGTATCTGCTGGCCTTAAAAAAAAACTTCCCCTGGTTCTCCACCAACTGTGAGGGGTTAGCTCGGCAGCGTGTGTGTGTGACCCCCTGGAAGGGTTCAGCACACAAAAAAAAACAGTAGGCACAGCAGACCGTGGTAGGAGAAAACAAAAAGGTGTGGTTTTATTTTAAATACACAACTAAAAATTATGACAAAAGAAATAAAAAAATAAAAAATCCTGGTCAACTTGACCTGCTTGCTACACATGCTGGTGTCCCTAGCTACCAACTGGGTACAGACTTGTGCTGCCCCAGTCCCTGACTCCCTGCAGTTTAAATATTTTATTATTTTAGAAATAGCCACACAGGCTTTAGCTCACCGCACACAGCACAAACTCCCCAGACAGTCTACACAGGTCTGCTTCCAGGTTGGAGAGAGACTCTATTCATGCTGTGAGCTTTTGGAGAGGAGCTAACGAGCCCATCTGAAACAGTTGGGGTCATCAAGTCCTCCCAGCACTCCCCCTAGAGATACAAAGTGGCATAAAGCCTGAATCTAGGAGAAATATACCTATCATCTTGGATGCAACCAGGGGATTTAACCTGCCTACTGTCACAATATAATTTTTATAGTTGGCCCACCTACTTTTGTCCCTGTCCCCCCATGTGCCCCCCTAAATATTAAAGCTGTGGAAGCCACTGGTCTTCTCTCCAGTCTCCCTATACCCACTCTGGTAGCTGACGATAGAGCCTGGCTTGATAGAGATCTTACTCTTCAGGAACTAGAGGCAGCCATTCTTTCATTTCCCCTGCACAAATTCCCGGGCCTGTAGAGAAGACGGGGTAGGATGTTCATCTTAATAGCAGCTGCTTTACCAAACCATGAGGAGAGGCCAGCAGACCAGCTTTTAAGATCTTTTTTAATGTTTTGTATCGAGGGGCGGTAGTTAGCGAAGTATAGGTCCGATAGGGAAGAGGGGATCTGGATTCCCAAGTAGGTAATCGAGCTAGTATTCCATTTAAACGGAAAAGCAGCCTGGCAGTGTGCACAAATGTCGGGGGAAAGAGTGACATTGAGAGCATTGGACTTTGAGAAATTAATTTTCAGGTTTGTTAAAGGGGAGTTCCACCCACAATTTCACTTTTTATATATAAATACCCCTGTAATACACAAGCTTAATGTATTCTAGTAAAGTTAGTCTGTAAACTAAGGTCTGTTTTGTTAGGTTGTTACAGCATTTAGAAATAGACCGTGGCCATCTTAAGTGTGGGCATCATGAAGCCAAAAAGCAAGGGAAAGAAAAGCCAGACTGTATGACTTCCTGGATTTCAGCTTTGCATATCTCGCACATGCTCAGTGCTGCACAAGCAATGTAATAGGTTTCAGTCAGGTTTTCAAGGACTACTGGGAAACATGATGCCTATCCCAGAATTCCTTGCAAATAGCCTTGTGTCTTAATAGCCTAGGCTAATAAGGAGGAGGAAGTAATGAATGACTACAAAATAAAGGTATTTACAAGCAAAAAAATAAATAAAAATTGTCCATTCTGAACACTATGAGATTAGGGCATGCAGCACAGACAAACATAAAAAATGGAAATGTATTGAGCTGAATAATAACAAATCCTGAAGATAAATGAACACATCTATGAATCAGCTGCGTACCCATAGAAGATAATGGGCCTGAATTCGCACCTGAGCCGCACCGCAAGTCATAAAATACGCACACATTTTTTCGGCAATGAGCAGTGTGAATGCATCGCACATATGTGAACCACCCTCATTCAAAACAATGTATTTTGAAATGTTATGCGAATTGGATGCGGTTTAAGCCGCAACCAATTTGCATAGGTGTGAATCCGGCCTCAAGGTCCACCAATAAGTTAGGTAGAGTTGTTATTGGGGAGGTCAGAAAAAGAAGAATGTCGTCGGCAAAGGCCGCCACTTTATGATTGTGGCGGTCGATGTCAATCCCCTTTATGTCTGGGTTAGACCTAAGGCGTCGCAGGAGTGGTTCAAGCGTGAAGACAAAGATGAGTGGGGAAAGAGGACAACCTTGGCGGGTTCCGTTCGTTATAGAGAAGGCATCCGATAGGTGGCCGTTAACACAGACTCTGGCAGTCGCATTGGCATAGAGCGCAAGAATGAAATGAAGCATACGCTGAAAGAGACCCATAAAAGTCAACGTCTCTGATATTGTAATCCCACGCCACCCTATCGAATGTCTTCTCTGCGAAAGAAAGAATCCAGTTTGTCAAGTCGACGTCAGCCAGTGGTGGATGGAGATAGCCTTAAGGGTATTATCCCTTGCCTCCCTGCCAGGTATAAAGCCAATCCTGGTCTAGGTCAATCTGTCGGGGTAAGAGGGGAAGACGTTGATTAGTAAGCATCTTAGCATACCATTTAATGTCCACGTTCAAGAGCGATATAGGCCTGTAGTTCGTTACCAAAGAGGGGTCTTTACCCGGTTTTGGGATTATGGCTATATGAGCCGTCGGCAGGTCTCGGGGAGGGGCGGGGCGGTAGGAGAGGCAAAAGAGTTGAAGGCCGTAATGAAAAAGGGGACAAGAATGTGGGCATATGATTTGTAATATTTGTAATATACAACCGTCATACCATCAGGGCCTGGGCTTTTCCCCTGTTTCATTTGTGTTAGCGCTGCTGTGGCTTCTACTGCAGTAGAGGGGAGTCCAGGTCACTGGCTAGAGAGTCTGAAATTGGCAAGGGGCAGTATTCTGTCAGGAAGTCTTTTATGGCTTTTTTCCTAGAGAGGTGAGTCAGAGGGTGAGTCTGTCGGGTGTAGGTTATACAGTTTTGAATAATAAGCTACGAATTGGTTAGCTATGTCAGGAGGTGAGGAAAAATTTTGACCCCTAGAGTCAGTTATGGAGTGGACAGTCAAAGAAGCTTTCTTGGCCTGTAGCGGTCTGGCCAATAATCGCCCCGCTTTATTGCCAAACTCATAAAAGACTCTTTGGGAGAGGAAATATTTACGTTTAATTTGCTTGCCCAATAGATCCAAAAGTTTGGATCTGGCAAGTTAGAGGGGTTGTAAAGTGGTCAGGGCTAAGGAGCGTTTGTGCGCCTTTTCAAACTGATGGATGCGAGCGGTGAGGTCTGAGAAACTCTTACACTGTTCCCGCTTTCACTTAGCTGCTGCAGCCATCAAGATTCCCCGGCTCACGCATTTGTGTGCTTCCCATGTGATAAGGGGAGAGGTGTCCACTGACTTGTTTTCGTCAAAATATTGTTTAATGCGTAATTCGACTTCAGTCACAATCGCGGAGTCAGTAAGCAAAGAGGGGTCCAACCTCCAAGAGTGTGAGGAGGTGCACTTTTTTTAGGGAGTGCCAACGTCAGGGAGATAGGGTGGTGGTTGGAGAGGAACATGGGGTCAATGGAGGTGTGCTTCAAGACAGGCAGGTCACTCTGTGATGAAAAAAAAAAAAATCAATCCTGGAGTATTTGTTGTGTGGTGCTGAAAAGAACGTGAAGTTCCTACCTGTGGGAATTAGTGTACGCCAGGTGTTGTGAAGCAGTAGCGTTTGGAGATGTGATTTGATAGATTTAAGGGCATTGTACGTGAGAGACATTGTTCCTGTGGACGTGTCATGTAGCGGGTCAAGGGGGACGTTGATATTGCCACCCAGGTTAAGCATGCCTTCCTGAAAGGCAGAGAGAGAGGCAGTTATAGTTTGAAAGAAGGAGACCTGGTGGGAGTTTGGGGCATAGATGTTGGCCAAGGTTATCTTGTGACCCACAAGCGACCCCATAAGGAAGACATATCATCCCTCCACATCCGACAGTTTGTCTATAAGTTGAAAAGGGCAATGTTTCGCTATAAGTATAGATACTCCTTTGAAATTGGAAGTCGGAGTAGTGGCATGATATACTGTAGGGTAATAGTAATTTTGCAATTTTGGTGTCACGTCGGTACCAAAATGTGTCTCCTGGACAAAAACTATGTCCGCTTTGTTGCGGGGCATAACATGGAGAAGTTGTGAGCAGCGTTCAGGAACATTCAGGCCTTGGGCGTTAAGGGAAACAATCTTGACAGGAATCTTATCCTTCATCATTTGAGCAGGAGACATTTGTGCAGAGAAAAGGGGGTTGCTGGAACACACTCATTAAAAGGTCCGAGAGCTGTGGCAGGGTCAGAGGCAGGGAACGGGACGCGAGTGGTGGGACAGATCAGTAGAACGGTAGGGAGGGTATGGTGGTACTGGGGATAAGGTACGGGCAACCGCTCGTTAGGTCGTGGGTGTGTAGCAGTAAGGAACCTGAAAAGTCCGGAGACAGGTGAGGAGCCCCTCACCAGTCTAGTGACATGAAATCCACGTAGGCGGAGTTACCGTAAAATGTCAGTGGCGTGAAAAATGTTGTGAGGCTTTAAGCAAAAAATCAGGAGAAGTACCACCATGTGGGGGTTGACTTGTCTCAAAGGAAGAAAAAGAATGAGGAAGTTGGACAGACCATCAGCCACACTAACAGAAGCAAGATATGTATACTGCGTGGAGACCGAGATATCTTACAGGATGGGAGACCGTGTAGCAAAAGGTGCAGTTAAGTTGTACAGGACCACGTGAGGTGAGATGTGGAACTAAATTCCAACAACAGGGGGATATAGGGCCATATTTTTGGGAGAGCAGTGACAGGTGTACGCCCTTATGTAACAAGTGACAACAATTTTGAAACGATAAGATATAACATAACCTCATAACAAAAAAAAAAAAGAAAAAAAAAAAAAACATTTAACCATCTTGTTTCAGTAACAGTTCAAACAAGCAAGTAAGTAGTCTTAACAGCATGGCTCCCAGGCAGATTGTAAGGGGAGGGGGATACTGAGGAGGGAGGGGGAGGGCCGAGGGATTTAAGTGAGGGAAGGGAGGGGAGGGGGAGGGCATGGAAGGGGGGGAGGCCAAGGAAAGGGAAAGGCATGAGGGAGTGGAAAGGAGGGAGGAGAAGGGAGGGAATTAGCAGGAGGGGGGAAAAAGACAGAGGGGAGAGATGAAGGGGAACCAAAGAGGAGGATGTGCAGGGGGCGCTTACAGGGGGAGGTGTAAATCATGGGAAGGAGATGTACAAGGAGAATACTTCCCGATCTGGAAGGGGTGAAGAGAAAAGAAAAAAAGGAACAGGATGCACAATGACACCCCTCCAGCAGCCAGTGAAACAGGCTTCTATAAGGTCCAGCGGGTGGAGAACAGAACGGGCTACGCCTGGAGGGGGGGGGTCGGCGCGCACGTGAAGGGATACGGAGACAACAGGATTCTTGTTATATGCACAGTTACATACATACCGGGACAATGCGCGGGAAGGGGGTGGTAGTGGCAGCATTGTATCCACCCACCAGTAGGTGGCATCGAGGGTTAAGAGGCCATCTCCCGGAGTGACAGCCTATGGAGCAGTACTGGGCGGGGCCAACCCCTATGCAGGACAACAAGAACATCGGGATTAGAAAGGCAGGGTAGTGAGAGGACAGGGGGGTGGGGCGAAGAAGAGCAGGAGGGGGATAGAGGAGAGAAGACAGACATAAGGAAAGGTAAAGCAGACACATGGTGAAAAAAGAAGGATTTTTAATAACAGCTTACCTGTAAAATCCTTTTCTTGAAGTACATCACGGGACACAGAGCGCATAGCCATTACATATGGGTTATATGGGTACCTTCAGGTGTGGACACTGGTGTAATCAACTTCACAGGAAGTTCCTCCCTATATAACCCCCTCCCACTGAGAGTGCTTCAGTTTTGTAGCAAGCAATTTCTCCGAGGTTACACAATGTTCCCCAAAAGAGGGGTGGGAGCTCTGTGTCCCGTGATGTACTTCAAGAAAAGGATTTTACAGGTAAGCTGTTATTAAAAATCCTTCTTTCTTTATCGTACATCACGGGACACAGAGCGCATAGCCATTACATATGGGATGTCCCAAAGCAATGCTCCATGAAGGGAGGGAGACCGTAAGGCCAAAAATAGCCAAACAAAAAACATTATCAGGAGGTAAAATAGCTCCACCAACAGAAAAAAGGGGCGTGAACCGGGCCAGAGGATTCTATACTGCTGCCCGTAGGACCGCCTGCCCAAATGCTGCGTCCGTAGCCTTTGCGACGTCCAACTTATAAAATTTAGTAAACGTATGTACGGAAGACCAGGTTGCCGCTTTGCAAACCTGTGCCATAGAGATCTGATGGTGTGCCGCCCAAGAGACACTCATGGCCCTCGTAGAATGGGCCTTAACTGATAAGGGAGGTGGAACGCGCTTCAGGCCATAGGCCTGAAAAATCAGCTGCTTAATCCACCTAGCCAAGGAAGACTTGGCAGCCGGCTGACCCTTTTTGGGGCCATCCGGAAGAACGAAAAGCACATCTGTTTTCCGAATCTTCTCTGTAGCCTTGAGATAAACCCTCATGGCTCGGACCACGTCCAAAGTATGAAGCAGTCTTTCCTCTCTGGACTGGGGAGTAGGAAAGAAGGATGGTAGGACTAGGTCCTGATTCAAGTGAAAACTGGATATGACCTTAGAAAGGAAAGAAGGATGAGGCCGCAGAACCACTCTGTCCTTATGCAGAATCAGGTACGGTTCCCTGCAAGACAAGGCTGCCAGCTCGGAGACCCTTCTGGCCGAAGCCATAGCCACCAAGAGAACCAACTTTCGGGTTAGCAGCACAAGAGGGATTTCTGTCAGAGGTTCAAACGGCTGCCTTTGTAAAGCTGACAAGACCAGATTTAAATTCCAGGGGCAGAGGGGAGCTCTAATAGGGGGATTTACATGCAAGACCCCCTGCAAGAAGGTTTTCACAAGCGAATGCGTGGCCAAAGGCCTTTGAAACCATATCGATAAGGCAGACACCTGCCCCTTTAGAGTACTAAGAGCCAACCCCTTGTCAACGCCAACCTGGAGGAATCGCAAGATCCTGTCAATAAAAAAACTTGCGAGGATGCCCTCCTTGAGACTCGCACCACTCCACATAGGTCCTCCAGACTCTGTAATAGATATTTCTAGAGACTGGTTTTCTAGCCTGAATTAACGTAGATATGACCTGGGCTGAGAGGCCTCTGCCCTTAAGAATTAGGGATTCAGCCGCCAAGCCATCAAATTTAGCTGCTGTGAAGCAGGGTGGTAGATCGGGCCCTGAGACAGCAGATCTGGGCGCAGGGGGAGTGGCCACGGTGCCCCTACTGACATCCTCACGATGAGTGCGTACCAAGCCCTTCTGGGCCAGGCTGGGGCCACCAGGATCACCGGCCTGCGCTCCACCCTGATCCTTCGTAGAAGGCGGGGAATCATCTGTAGTGGAGGGAACGCATACAGGAGAGAAAACTGGTGCCAGGGGCAAACCAACGCATCGGTCCCGTAGGCCGAGGGACCCCTGGCTCGGGATACGAATTTGTCCAATTTCTTGTTGAATCTTGTTTCCATGATGTCCACATCGGGAACTCCGAATCTTTGGCAAATCTCTTGGAATACCTGGGGGTGAAGAGACCACTCTCCTGGGAGTAACTGTTGACGACTCAAAAAATCTGCTTGAGAATTGTTTATCCCTGGGATGAACACTGCTGAGATGCAGGGTACATGGGCTTCGGCCCATGAGAAAATCAGGTTTACTTCCCTTTGAGCCGCTAGGCTCCTTGTGCCCCCCTGGTGGTTTATGTATGCCACCGCCGTGGCATTGTCGGACTGTAGCCTTACTGGCAGACCCTGCAGGGGGAGAGTCCAGGCGACCAGGGCCAACCGAGCAGCTCTGATCTCTAGGACATTGATGGGAAGCAGACTTTCTGCCTCTGACCACTGTCCCTGCTGGGTCCGTTTTCCTAAGATTGCCCCCCAACCTGTTAGGCTGGCATCTGTGGTTACTATTTTCCACGTGATGGGGCAAAAGGTTTTCCCTTTTGACAATTTTTGAGGGACCAGCCACCAGTACAGGCTGCGCCTGACCCCTGGGGAAAGACCTAATGGACGGTCTAATGCCTGTATGGACCTGTTCCAAGCAGAGAGAATAGCTGCCTGGAGAACTCTGGTATGGATCTGGGCATAGGGCACTGCTTCGAAGGCGGCTACCATCTTTCCCAGCAGTCGCATGCATAGGCGAATAGTCGGCCTCTTTTTGCCTAGGACTATTTGAACTGTTTGAGTCAATGACCTGATCTTTTCTTGAGGTAAAAATATCCTCTGGCATTCTGTATCTAACCGAAGGCCTAGATATTCCAACTGTCTTGTGGGTTGCAACCTCGATTTTCCTTGGTTCACAACCCACCCGAATTCTTCTAGATGCCGAACTGTGCGGACTACTGCATGATTGAGGTTGGAAGCTGATCTGTCGATAACCAGGAGATCGTCCAGGTATGCCAGGACCAAAATGCCTTCTGTCCTTAGGACGGCTAGCACCGGGGCTAACACCTTTGTGAATACCCGCGGAGCTGTTGCCAACCCGAAAGGGAGGGCTACGAACTGGAAATGACTTTGATCTATCATAAAACGAAGAAACTTGTGATGTGCTGGGTAGATCGGCACATGCAGATATGCATCCTTTATGTCTATAGATGCTAGAAAGTCGCCTTGATGCAGGCTGGCTGTCACTGAACGTATGGAATCCATACGAAAGGTCTGAATCTTTAGAAAGCGATTTAGGCGTTTGAGGTCTAGGATAGGCCTGACGTCGCCATTGGGTTTTGGTATTATAAAAAGGTTGGAGTAGAATCCCAGACCCCATTCTTGGGTTGGTACTTCTACAATTACTCCTTGGAGCAAGAGGCGATCCAACACCTTTACGAGAGAGGCCCTCTTTAATGGGTCGCTTGGAAGACTTGAACCCTGAAAATGAGGAGGGGGGATTTCTCGAAACTCTAGTTTGTAGCCTGTGGCTACCACGGACCGAACCCAAGAGTCGGGAATTCTGGCCTTCCAGACTTCGGAGAAAAACTGAAGTCTTCCCCCCACCCAAGAGAGTGGGGGCGCCCCTTCATGAATCTGACTTGATGACTGGTTTAGGCAGCTTGCGAGACCAGGGCCTCTTGTTTGCCGCGGCTTGTCCCTGTGGGCGGCTATTAACTGCTGAACGTCCGGGAGGCCGTCGATACTGACGGGAAGTCGAAGGGGCCGAGCCTGCAAAGGCCTGTCGTTTAAACGGGGGCCCACGCGGTCTTTTCTTGACCGGTAAGGAAGAACTTTTACCACTTGATATGGTTTGGATATATTTATCTAGGTCTTCACCGAATAGTCTTCCCCCATGAAAGGGAAACCCTGCTAAAAGCTTTTTGCAGGGTGCCTCTGCTGACCAGTTCTTTAGCCACAAAAGACGACGCATGTGAACCACCAGCAGAGATAAACGGGATGCCTGTTGGATGGAGTCCTTAATAGCATCTACTGCAAAGCAGAGAGCCCTAGGGAAATCTGCTAATTCACGAGTTTGCTGAGCCGGCATGTCCTTTAATATCTGTTTTGCCTGATCCTTTAAGGCCTGACAAACGCCAATGGCTGCCACTGCTGGCTGAACCATGGCACCTACTGTGGTGAAAGAAGCCTTCAGTAGGGTCTCTAATTTTTTGTCGACCGGATCCTTGAACATCTGGACATTTTTAACCGGACAGGTCAGGGATTTATTCACGCAGGAAATGGCCGCGTCCACTGTGGGGAGTGCCCATTTCTTTAAAAATTCCTCTTCCATAGGATAGAGAATAGAGAACCTCTTAGGAGGGATAAAGATCCTATCAGGTCGAGCCCAATCCTGGTAAATCACGCTCCGCAGAAGGGGGTGAATCGGAAAAGACACACAAGTTAATGGAGCCTTTAAAGAACCCAAAGAGGATACCACAGGGGCTACTAGTTCTGGCACTGGAAGTTTAAAAGCAGTGCGAACCATATCTGTCAAAGACTGGATCCACAGGCTCTCCGCTTGAGAGGCTGAAAAATATTCATCTACAGTGGAACCCTCCATGTCTGAACCGTCGGGACTTGGGTCCGCTTGATCCCCTTGTGGGTCCCGTTCCTCCGAAGAGGAGACCTCCGCATCTGAAAACACCAAACTAGGTGAGGGGGATCTAGCCCGTTTGCTACTTGGCAAAGGGCGGGCAAACAAAGCAGTTAACCTTTTCTCTAGCCCACCCAGGGTGGTCGCTAGCATTTCTTCCGTTACGTAAACGGGAATGGGTGGATCGGGGGCCGCCTCTGCCCCCAGCACCCCCAATGGCTCTTGTACTATGCTACTCGGTGGTCTAACTGGTGAGGGTGGGGCCGTTGAAGCCTGGCCCAAATCCTCTGACCCCGATGGAGACCCCTTTTGTTTCTTGGCACCTTTTGCAGCCTTGGCTGGTCCTGATCCCTTTGGAGCCATTGCACAACCTTGAGTCACCCCTATAGCCAACACCTGACTGTTGTAGCTAGGAGTAATTAATATGAGAACAGGCTGAGGAAAATGAAAAATTTTGTATATATATATATATATATATTTTTTTTTTTTTCCCCGCCTGGGAGGTGGCAATACTGAGGAAAACCTGTGAGTATTGCAACACCAATGCCCGTTAGCCGGAGTCCAAGGTTGACTCAGATACTGCTGGATCTAAGGCTGAGTCCCTTTAAGCAAAAAAACTTTTTTTTTTTTTTTTCTCTGGTCAATAGTGGAACTAAAGTCCTAGACCTGAAGATCCACCAAAAGACCCAGCTGCGCGCTCTGTGTCCTTCTTCCTCTGCTTCCAGGAGGGAAAAGACCAGCCAGAGAGAAACGTTTTACTTTTAACTGACCCTGACGCTGCTGGCCCGCCCCCCCCCCAACGCACGCCGACGCTATAAAAAGCGGCGTGCACGCGCCCACGCGCGCGCACCCCCCCCCCACGCTGAAACAACATGGAGGAAGCAGAGCAGAGGAAAAGCATGGACCAGCGCCAGCAGCACCAACAGACACCAGGTAAGCACTAATCCTTACTGTAGTGCACACAGAGAGGAAGCTGTCCCCATAGGCTTCCTAAGAAACAGGAGTTTTCACCAGCAATTCCCTCTTTACAGTACGTGGGGCTGCAGTATCAATGCTAACAGGCAGACCTGGGGTGAGTAGCAAATATATATCTTAAACAAGTATACATATATCTACATGTTATCTGGGTAAACATTAGTACATCCCATCCTGCCTAAAAAGACATAGTGGAGATAGTGGCTGATGCACAAGCATACCATTAGCCAACCCAGAACCCCCAGGGGGATACCTACTGTCGAACCAAGTCCCGCAGGTTCCCTCTTACCTGCTCCACGCCGCAGGGTATTGCAAACTGCAAGAGGCCCAATCTTCTCCCATCTCCGTGGGTATTGTCTCGGACCTTCAGGGACCGGGGTCCTATGTTTAAGGAACCCACACCCCTGGACCTATATAGCATCCTGGCATCAGTAGCGTTTAGTCCTGGGAGAGACCAAGGCACTGGAGCCCAGAATCCAGCCCTCCAAGGAGAGGCATTATAGGCAACACCCCACGCAGGCAGGGCCCGGGTACCGTACTCCTTGGCTTTGAAGCACTTCGGACGGATCCGGCTAGCTATCCTGGGTCCCGAGACCTCCGAGGGACAGCTAGACGTGACCAACACCTAAGACACTGGCGAAAAAACTGAAGCACTCTCAGTGGGAGGGGGTTATATAGGGAGGAACTTCCTGTGAAGTTGATTACACCAGTGTCCACACCTGAAGGTACCCATATAACCCATATGTAATGGCTATGCGCTCTGTGTCCCGTGATGTACGATAAAGAAATGCAGGTATGAAAAATGCAAAAATAAACATTGTGCATAATTAAACATGAACAATACCCAGTCCTGAGCGATCAGATGAAGCATGCCATGTCAAAGTTATTGGGGTCTCGGGCCAACTGGCAGTATCACAGAAATCGCTACACCCACTCCAGAGCAGTCAAGCGGTAATTCCATAACAGAAGTTGGCGGAGGTTCAATGCTGAGTCGTGGAGCAGGACATGTAGGTTCAGTAAAATAATAAAAAATTAAAATGAAAGAATAAAGATAAAAACGCAACTCACCAGGATGTATGTTGAATGTAATGGTGTCCCAATGATCAGGGAGAGATCGTGGTCCAGGGGTTTGCATCGTAGGAAGCCCAAAGCAGAGGGAGACGTGCGGGGATGCAGGCACTGCAGGTCAGGCAAAAACAGCAGTCCGGGTCGAAGAAGGGGGTGAGGGGGAGGGGAGGAAGAGCAACAGCAGTGGCCACATGCGGTGGGGATAGGGGATCCCAACTCAGTCAGCTATGCCCGTGGAGAGCAGCATAGGGTATGCAGGATAAGAAGGGGGGGGGGGAAACAGTACATTCAGTTGATATGGAAGTACGGGAAGACAATTCATGTTGGATGCAAGAGGCGGTGGTAAGTTTAGTAGCATAACATAGCTAGAGGATCGGCCATGCAGAGGATGAGGCGCGGCGGGGGAGTCAAGCAGAGGAAAGAAGGGAGGTGAATGACAAGGCAGAGAAACAAGTATATGGAAAGGTAACGGAACTTATCTGGAAGTCCTGGGAGTCAGAAGGTGGTACAGCTTCAGTAGTCACGGCAAGCTCTCTGGGATTGCGGAGCCGTCTGTGGGCTGGAGGGGTGACGCCCAGGCGGTGAATTCTGAGCAAGCCTGGAGATGGAAGGCGAATGGCATCTGCGATAGCGGGTTGTCTGAGCATCCATCGGTTCCTCCTCGGGCGTGTTTTACGAAGCAAGTGTGGGGCATTGAATTTGGCGTACCATTGCGGTAGCTCCACATAGTGGATGTCTAACATCTTGCAAAAATCCTCCAGTTCCTCAGGGACTATCAGGAGGGCATTGCAGCCGAGGTGGGAAGCAGACAGGGCTAATGGAACCTTCCAGCGGTACTGGATTTCTCTGGCACGCAACAATTCCAGCAACAGGCGGAGGTCCCTGCGATGTCTGAGTGTGATGGCAGACAGGTCTTGATAGATGTGGATTGTTTGTCCCTCATGCTCTAATTGGGCCTTTACTCCAGCCTTCCGTAGGATTTCCTCTTTCGTCTGGAAGTTGTCTAGACAGCAGACCACATCTCTGGGGGGGGGGTCCGCGTCTTTGCCTCTAGGTCTCAAGGGCCTGTGGATTTGTTCCATTGGGATAGGCGTCTGCAAGGGTCTATAAAGGAATGCGATTGAAGAGCTCCGTGACAGAGGGTAAGACACGGTCCGGTTCAACGGATTCTGGAAGTCCCCTTATGCGGAGGTTCCGGCGGCGACCGCGGTTGTCTAAATCCTCCAAGTGTCTCTGGAGATCACGAATTTGCAGTGTGTGAGTATCCAGCTTGCGGGTAGTCTTTTTGAGGACCGTGTGGTGCTGCGATGTAGTGAGCTCTACGTCTTGCACCCTGGTTGTAATGGCGCAAATCTCGTGACAGAGGTCAGTAATGGCTGCAAACAGGGTATTTTTAATGTCCGCTGCTACCGCATGAAGATCGGTCAGGCTAGGTTGTTGAGAGGGCGGTGGTGCCGTATCATCTTGCGGAGGGGGAGAAGGGGTCATAGGTGTGAGAAGAATCCCATCAGAGGTGCGTGAGGGAGCCGAGGCGGGAGCTTGCGCCGCCATGTTGGACCTCTGCCGGGATTTGCAGATTCAGTCTGCCCCCAATGTCCCTCGGTGAGCGCGATTGGGATGCTGAAGAGTGTCGGGAAGAAGTCCCCATAGCTTGGAGGGCAGGATTCGGCGTTAGTCTCCTGTAAAAGCCGATGTATGGCTGTGGTCCATGGAGCTCTGGAGCTATGCGGCCATATTCTCTCATGGCAAACCACGCCCCCCCTTTTGGTGGTATTTATTCACGACTCCGTTTGAATTTTTTTGCGATATAAGCGAAAAAGAGAGGAAATTTTGAGAATTTTTTTTTCGTCTCTTTATTTAAAAAAAAAATAATTTAAGTGTATAATAATTGGTTTGTGTGATCACAGATATATGTATGCAAATGATCATGTACAGATGTGCACAGGTGATCACGGACATATGTGTGCAACTGATCATTAAATACAGTATGTGGGGTGCATGGAATATATCCACACCGCTCTCATAGTTGCCCTTGATGCCACTCCCCCGAAGCCAATTATGTTCTAGACCTGTCCTAAGCTTTCAGACTACTGGTCCAATATTTTTGACTTTATTAATGTTCGTCTGCAGTTGACTCTCCCGAATACTCCTGCCTTGGGTCTCTTGGGGATTCAGGATGACGACCAAATGCCTAGGCACACTAAACTTCTATTGTCCATGTTGCTCTTTTATGCTAAAAAGGTGATTCTCCTTAGATGGAACTCTAGGGCTCCGCCCACGTTGGAAGCGTGGATGGACTTAGTTAACGCTGATTTGCCTTTATACAAACTGATGTACATCAATAGGGGATGTCTGGGGTCCCTGGATTAATCCCCTGTAACTTATGCTGGGGTGGGTTTGCTCTAGTAGCTGATCGTGATGTGGGCCTTCTTCCCTCTCCCCCC
Organism: Rana kukunoris; assembly: GCA_029574335.1. Lineage (NCBI taxonomy): Eukaryota > Metazoa > Chordata > Amphibia > Anura > Ranidae > Rana > Rana kukunoris. Next base: position 38,424,776 of record CM056058.1, read on the forward strand.
CCCTCCCCTTCCATATCCTACCCCCTGCCCCTCCTTGCCTCCCCCCACTAGTCTTCTCTTCATTCATCATTGATTAGCTGTTTCTGAAATGCAGTTGAATGTAGTTGTGTATACCTTATGCGATCTGTCCTAGGGGGTTTTCTCCCCCCCCCTTTTTTTTTCTTTTTTATGTGCACCATATACGTTGTTACCTTTTCTTCTTTGGGCCAGATTCAGGTAGATGGGCGCTTCTTTACTTTGGAGTAACGTTTCTCATTTACGTTACTCCGCCGACACTTTCGGCGCAAGTACTGTTATTCACATAGCACTTGCTCCTAAACTTGCGCCGGAGTAACGAAAATGCGCTGGCGTAACCCGACGCAAGTGGAAGTGGGTGTGATCATAAGCCCAGCGCAGAGGCTTACGTTCAGCGCATCAACCACGGAGCATGCGCAGTGAGTGAGGCTCCACTTGCCCCCTTGTGCGCATGCTCACAACTTCCGTCGGCACCACTTCACGGGAAACGTCAGCGCAATGTGTTCCGTTGCGCGTATAAAAGCGCCATTCCGGCGCAAAAGTATTTCCGTTTCCCCCCACCCCAGGGAAGTTACTTTTACTCTGTTATGGCTGCTCCCGCTACCCCCAAAGAGAGGAGGAACCTCAATTTCAATCCTCAAGAGGTCTCTATTGTTATTTCGGCTATGGAGACCCACAACGATGTCCTCCATGGCAGGAAAAGCCGAAAGACCACCCGGGAGAGGAAGCAGGTCATCCTGGCAAGCATTGCTGCCAGGGTTAATATTTTGGGGTACTCCACCCGGACTGCTGGCGATATTGCCAAGAAGATCAACGATCTATGGTGCAAGGTTCGGGGCAAGGTGGCCACCATTAGGAGGCATGAGAGTGGCACGGGTGGTGGACCCCCATGTGCGGTCAGCCTGACCACGGAGGAGGAGGTGGTCGCCCGCTGCCTGGAGAGGGAGCAGTTGGAGGGGGTCCCTGGATATGACTCCATGGAGGAAGGCTCCAGGACAGGTAAGTGATTTTTAACCCCTATTTGGTGTGTTGCATGTGGGGGGGGAGGGTACATGTGCCAAGTGTGTGGGACCACCAACATGTGTCTGCTTTGTGTCATTCACAGATGACGGAGCTGGGCCATCATCTGTCGGCGGCCAGTCCACCCCATCCCCCCAACGGCATCCAGTGCCCGTGCCCCTGGGTGGTGAAGACACCGAGGTGGAGGAGGAGAGTGCCCACACCTCACCTGCAGAGGTCGTTGAGGAGGAGCCTGTTGGGGCAGAGCAGGACATTATTTTATTTTAGGACGAGTCCTCCTCTTCTGCAGGGCCGTCTGGAATACCCTCCCCCATCCTTGGAAGCTCCTCAAGGGCGACTCCATCCCCCCGGGGACAACCATCTACTGGCCCCAGGAAGGCCACCCGTAAGACCAGGGGGGCTCTGATCTGGTCCAGGACCAGGTGGCGAGGGATCACGCCAGGCAGACCCAGCAAATGGGGGACATAGTTGGGCACCTGGACAGAGTGGCTGACAGCCTGTGCTCCGTGGCCCAGATTTCTTCTGCAGTGCAGGATGTCAGCTGCAACTGCGCTGCAGTGGTGACGAGTCTGGGGGAGGTGCAGGGTGACATAAGGCACCTCACTGCTGCCGTCCAGGCAAACACTGCTGCCATCCAGGCAAACAGTGCTGCCATCCGGGACCAGGGGAGGCAGAGTCGGCGGGCCCAGCATTACCAGGTCACCCGGCAGCTCAGGATGCAGGCCCAGACAAACAGTTACCTCAGCCGGATAGCCATGGCTTTGGAGGGTAGGCAGGCCACACCTGCCAGGAGTGGCCCACCCGGGGATCAGCCACCACCAGGTGCCCCCCCACCCCCACCCACTCCATCCAGGCAGCTGAGGAGCCAGAGAGGGGCCGCCAGAAGAAGCCCCCAACATCCCAGATGATTTATTTTTTGTTTTTTTGATTGATGCTCAGGACATGAGTTTTGTATTTTTTTTTTCTTAATGCTCAGGTTATGAGATTTTTATTTTATTCTTAATGCTCAGGTTATGAGTTATTTTATTTGTGATTATGCTCTGGATATGAGATATTTTTTTTTATACTGCACACGTTGCAGTGTGAATGGTGTGTGAATGTGAGGGGGTGGCACTCCTGCCAGTAAGGGGTGTCACCCTCGGCCGTGGTGGTGAAGTTAACCCCACGGCTGTATGAATGACGTGTGAAAGGTGTATGAATGGACAGCGACATCATTGGGGCCTTGACGCTGGCGTTGCTGCTCCCAAGTCCTACATGCTGGACTTGGGCTAATCCAATGTGATGTGGATGTGGTGTGTGTGATCTAGGGACATCAGTGGTGTGCATGCATGCATTGTCCGTGTGATCAATGTTTTGGTTTAGTGTGCAAAGATGCCTACGGCGAGGACCCTCCTGACTGCTTTTCCATCAGCAGACTGGTTCTCCTCTGGCATGGGGGGGGGGGTCTGGTTGGGGGGTCAGGTCATCACGCATGTCAATCTGCAGGCCTTTTCTCATGGCAAAGTTGTGCAGAATGCAACATGCACCGATGATCTGACACACAAAGGTAGGGGAATACAATAAGGCCCCCCCAGACTTATCCAGGCATCGGAAATGGGACTTCAGGAGCCCAAATGTTTGCTCCACCACTGCACGGGTTTTGATGTGTGCTTCATTGTATTTTCTCTCTCCTCTGGTTTGGGGGTTCCGGAAAGGAGTCATGAGATGGGGTTCCAGTGCATATGCAGAGTCACCTGGTAGGGAAAAGACAGGAGGATGTTAGTCATGCATGTGCCACTTGTGAGGTGTGCATCATGGGAGGGAATAGTCATGCCTGACTCCCATGTCACTCACCAACCAGCCAGCTGTCCCCATACATGTTCTGCTCGAATTCTGCTGGGATTGTATATGAAGCTGTCATGGCTGGACCCGGGGTGTTTGGCACGGACGTGCCATATGAGGCGTTGGGCATCAGCTATCACCTGTACGTTGATGGATAGCCAATGCTTCCGATTGCGGTATATGTGCTCTGTGGCACTGGGGGGCTGAAGGGCCACATGTGTGCAATCAATGGCCCCCACAGTGCATGGGAATCTGGCAATGTTGTAGAAATCTGTCATTGCCTTCAGCCGCAGCTCCTCAGTGGTTGGTCTGATGAACTGGTTGGACATGTGTCTGAGGATTGCAGGGACAACCTGGTGCACACATCTGCTCATGGAGGACTGTGACATCCCAGCCACCACTCCACTTGTACACTGGAATGATCCACTTGCAAGGAAATGAAGTGTTGCCAGTACCTTCACCAGTGGCTGCACTGCTTGTGAGCGGTGTGTCTTGCTGGTGATGTCACCCTGCAGGGTTGTGGTTAGTTCAAGTATTGCATCAGGGCTGAATCTGAAGAGGCGATACACCTCCTCATCCCCCATGCCAAAGAGGCTCATGCGCGTGCGGTATATCCTCTCACGTGCCCGCCTCCTTCGTTCCGGGGGACCCAGTACTAGTGCTAGGACCGCGACTGCCCCTGGCATGTTGGCACACAGAGGTGTTGTCCTTGCACGTGTGGTTGTTCAGCTTGCTAGTTTCGTCGGTAACGCTGATGCTGTAGCTGCTCTCCTGCTGACCTGTGGCCGTCTGGAGTAAAGATAAAGCAGCTATTTGTAGAAATAACTTTGCGCCGGACGGACGAGATACGCGCGGCGCATGTAGCCAGCGTATGGTGCTAATCCGTTCGCGAATCGGGAAATCTCCCTCATTTGCATATTTGCAGGGGAAATGAATAGGCACGACTGATGCGCCAAGTGGAATTATGCGCTGACGAGACTCTGGCGTCGGAAAGTTAAGCCGATCGGAAATGGCCCGTTTTCTGACGCATCTAGTTTGGTGGGTACGGCCACATAGATACGACGGCGCATATTCACAGTTACGCGGCGCATATTGAATTACTCCAGCGCAAGTCTTGCTGAATCTGGGCCTTTGTGTACGACTTGTAATGTGCCTTGTACCTGTGTTTTAATAAAGACCAACCTGTTTTGTTAAAAAATAAATAAAAATATGTGGGGGGACAGGTGTTTTTACTATGTGGGGACATGTGTTTTGGGGACATGTGTGTTTACTTTCTGTGTTTTACACTGTGTGGGACACTAGGCTGGTGATCAGTGAGTAAAAAGCTTAAAAAAACAGCTCATACTCACTGATCACTAGCCAGCTGCAGCGATCCACCCTCCTCTCCACACCGATGACTTCTGTGGGAGGAGGGGAGAGCTGATCACCTAGCAATCGGCTCTTTGTTTACATCACATGACGGCTGTGATTGGACACAGCTGTCATGTGATCAGGAGAGCCAATCACAGAGCCCTCCTGCCAATTTATGATGCGCCGTGATCCCCCTCATTCTGATGGACGCTCCTGAATGTCCACTAAGAAGGAGAGAGCACCCATTCAGAGTAAACATACAGAGCATAAACTGTTTATTAAATACAAAACATACATCTTTAAACACAGTTAGGGACACTCCCCTTAGCCTTGTCATAGAGGGGGTAGGGGACAAGGAAGAACCAATGGGAACTCAACACATTGAAACACACAAAGGGATTATGATAAGCAGGCAAATCGCCAGCTGGGATGTGTCTCCAGACCTTTTGTCTACATGCCATGACCTAACATAATTAATGCAATAACAGGAGGGGGGATGGGATGCAGCTGATATAGGGTAGGGACCTTCATTACATTATCCCAAAGCCATTCTGTCCCAAAGTCTCGTAGCCCCATGCTTTAAGAATTCCACCATCTTGTATATTCCTTTATTAGCTAAAAGTACCATGTTTGTGGAATAAAAGTATATATTTAGCCCAGCTGAGCCAATAGGTTAAGGTAGCCGGAAACTACTCCACAAGCCCAGCCACAGATACCAGGCCAGATTCTCAGCGGCGCTACGACGGAGTATCTCAGATACCCCGTCGTATCGCCGTTTTTTTTGCCTCGTATCTATGCAAGTGATGCTTAGCATCACTTTGGCATAGATACGCTTCAACATCCGACAAGTGTAATACCATTACACTTGCGGATCGTAGTTGTAATGACAACTCCGGCCACTAGGTGGCCTTTACGTTGTTTTTTCATTTGCATATGCAAATGAGGCTAGTACGCCGATTCCCGATCGCTTTTACGCTGCCCCGTCGTCGCGTACGTCGTTTTCGTGCGCGTAAGGTTACCCCTGCTTCTATGAGGAGTAACCTTACGAAGTTCCGTCGGATGCCGTCGGGTGCCGTCAGATGCCATGTTAAGTATAGCGTCGGGTCAGCGTCGGCTTTTTCCGTCGCTTACGTCGTTTTACTAACTCGTTCGCGAATAGGGCATTGCGTAAGTGACGATCACGTCGTTTTGACGTCGGTTTCAACTACGCTTTCCGACGTGAGCTGGAGCATGCGCACTGGGCTTTTTCCCCGGGCGGCGCATGCGCAGTTCGTTCGACGCGGGGGCGCGCTTAATTTAAATACAGGCCACCCCATTTGAATTACGCGGGCTTACGCTGGGCCATTTTCGCTACGCCAACGCAAACTATGGAGCAAATGGTAAGAGAATACGGCACTTGCTCTAGTACGATGCAGCGGCGTAGTGTAAATGGCTTATGATACGCAAGCGAAATTCTATGAGAATCTGGCCCACCGTGTTCACCTGGTTCTGATGACCAGGCAATGGTATCTTCTCCAGGTGGTGGGAGATGGTAAATAGCCCTCCAAATGTCCCGTTCTCTGCTGCACCATAGTCTCCAAAACACAGAGTGACAGTGGATTCTGTGGGTTCTGTCACAGCCTCCAATCCAAGTTGTAAACAACCCACGGCATGACAGGGAGATGGTCGGAATGAAACCTGGCAGGTCCCAGTCGTTTTGGGATGTTTTAGGGTGTCGGTGGATGGAGATGGTTTGAAAAAAAGGGCTTGGAGAGCACCGTGAGCCTGCATGTGACGTCAGCAGATGGAAGGGGAACCACAATGTGTTTCAGAGCATGCACGCTACTTTCTCAAGTGATATGGGGATACGGGAGAGCCAAATTTAAATGATGTGTTCCAGGAGAGTTTTTTCTTTTGCAGACCAAGGGCATTGCAATGAGTGACAGTTTTGTTCCATGTTATGTAAACATCACCATGGGGCTGTGGGAGGAGCTATTCCTTTGGCATGCCATTCCTTTCCTTAGCCACATAATCTACTATGGAAGGTATATTTACTATGTGTTCCTGATATGGGACAGGGATACGGATCTTTTCATACTTTCATCTGGAATATGCAGTTCAGTTTTAGGCTCCAGTTCTCAAAAAGGATATCAGGGGAACTGGAGAAAGTGCAGAGAAGGGCAACCACACTGATAAGAGGCATGTAGGAGCTCAGCTATGAGGAAACATTAGAAGAACTAAATGTATTCACTGTTAAGAAGAGGAGAATAAGGGGGATATGATCCACATGTACAAATATATAATGGGTCCATATAGTGAACTTGGTGTTGAGTTATTCACTTTACGGTCAACACTGAGGACAAGGGGCACTTTTTACGTCTAGAGGGAAAGAGATTTAATCTCCAAATGCAGAAAGGTTTCTTCACAGTAAGAGCTGTGAAAATGTGGAACAGACTCCCTCCAGAGGTGGTTCTGGCCAGCTCAGTAGATTGCTTTAAGAAAGGCCTGGATACTTTCCTAAATGTACATAATATGACTGAGTACTAAGATATGTAGGTAAAGATGATCCAGGGTAAATCCGATTGCCTCTCGGGGGATCAGGAGGGAATTTTTTCCCCTTCTGTAGCAAATTGGATCATGCTCTGCTGTTTGTTTGTTTGTTTTTTTGCCTTCCTCTGGATCAACTGTGGGTATTTAATTGGGTGTATGGGATTGTACTATGTTTTTTATTTTGTTTGTTAATTTTTTTGTGGTGGAACTGGATGGACTTGTGTCTTTTTTCAACATGACTAACTATGTCCTTTGTTGTCCATTGTAAGGTAACAATCTAGGTTTAGGATTTATTTATATTATCAAACTGGACTGTTTTTTTTTTTGGACTTCCAACTGTTGCACTATGCGGGTTCTATTTGCACCAGGAACCATTCCAAGCCGGTTGGTGCAGTTCCTATATTCGATATGACAGCTATCACTATCCAGCAGTTACTTAGACTGGGCCAGTTCCTTAGACTAAAGAGGAATTGCTCCAAGCTCCTAGACTTCACACTAAAGAGTCAGAGATTGATCGACAATTAAATTTAGGGAAAAGGGGTATGCTAAAGACCTTTTTACAGAGGCGTTTCAAACAAGCTTGGAGCATCACCCCACCAATAAGATCACCAGTACTGCTTCACGACAGGGTATCAGATTTATTACAGGTTTTAACAGTAATTTTAGATCAATTATCAGTTTAATGAGGAAACACTGGCACATTCTTCAGTCTGATTCCACCCTAGGTCCTTACCTTCCGGATTTACCCCAAGTGTTCTTCAGAAGGGCCCGCACTTTAAAGAATATGGTGGCCCCGTGTATTCCGAAATCTATATCCAGCAGACCAACACACCAACACAAGAGGCTACTTCGATAATCGGGTGGGAATTTTTCAATGGAAAAAAGAGGGGCTGATTTACCTGCCAATCTATCCCACATGGTCATTCCTCTATAGTTTCGGACAAATCTGTTCCATAAAAAAATTATCACGTGTTCAATTCAGATTTTGATATATTGGATAACTAAAAAGTACAGCTCCTATAACAGGTACTCCTATAACCAGTTCTAAAAGTATTAAAGTGTGGTGAACAAATTCAGATGTATCACCGTGAATATGTAATTAACAACTTAATATACGTGACATATATATAAGTGTCCATAAAAATAAAAAAAACAAATGGGGCAATCTTATAGAATCAATGTGGAAAATTTCCTTTCGAAGAAAAGTGATCCCTCCAAAGCCAAATAATCAGATGAGGTACCCTTACCAGATAGGCTGAACCCAAACGACACCATATGGTGGTGGGTCATACTTGCATGGGGGGCCGATTGCCCGATCTGGCCCGATCTGGTAGTCTCCTCCGCAGGATGCTGTATGAATCAACCTCCAGGTGACTCACCCCGCTCCAATTCAGGATAGGGACAGTGGGTGAAGCAAAACCAGCTAATAATAGACCCAATGGGCTCCAAACATGGCGGGAACAGGAAAAAACATGGAGAACCAACTCCTCATAGCGTAAAAAAGCTTAAAATGTAATTCTTAAGATTCAAAAAAGCCAGACATTAAATTAAAAAAAAATTCAAATTAAAAAAGATCATCACAAACACTGCATCCAAAATAAAAGTAAATGTCATCAATACACAATTTGCGCAGTGTGGAAGTGGTGTGGACTAATATATGTGCCCACCGGTTTCGTCTAAGAAGACTTCAACAGGGGCATACATCTAGCCCCCACTACTACCGTGCTTAAATAAGGGTGTCAATAAAGGTACTTACATGGGACTTTGGGAAGTTTGCCCCCAGCCTTGCCAATATTTTTATGGCCAAATGGGAGGAGGATGTCGTCTATGCTTTAAACCGACCAGAGATTGTTCTCTGGGCCAGGTATATAGGCGACATCCTCCTCCTATGGAGGGGTGACCAACAATCCCTTGATGACTTCATGGCCATTTTGAACCACAATCAGGTTGGAATTACCTTTTCTGTTACAAGGCAAGTAATTCCAGTATACATTTTCTTGACTTAGAGATAAGGGTGGAGAGCGATCAGCTGTTGACTAAAACCTATTTTAAAGAGACTGACCGTAATGGTTATATCCCGGTTTATAGCTGCCACCACTCTTTATGGTTGAAATCAGTGCCCCAAAGTCAACTTTTAAGGATAAGGCGTAATTGTTCTGAACTTTCGGATTTTTATAATCAGGCCGAATTACTAAAAAACAGATTTGTGGATAAAGGCTAATCGGGCTATTCTGTCGATCGAGAGATTGACAGGATCGCCACCTTAGACAGGAGGGTGTTGATATTGGAACATCCTAAATCTACATCAGAGCCAAAATTTAAGAATTAATTTATTACTACTTTCTCTACTCAACATAAACAAATTAAGGTTTTTGACAAAATTAAGAAAGCAGGAGGGACTTATCGCTGGGGATACCCGATAGCAGTAATAATAAAGAAAAACACACAGTCATTTCATCTACAACAACCCCTGGAGCTCCCTGAACTGTTTGAATTTATGGAGATGGAAGCGATGGAGGTGCCAAATTGGTTACAGCACCTCCCAGGCTCAGCAAGAACAGGGAGCCTTGTAGGGTTAAGGGGGCAAATCCCCAATAAGGACAGAGGGAGGGGGAGGCATACGGAGGCTTAGAAAGGAGGTAAAACTCCCTTTCCCACAAGACTGGATGACTGCTTCTCAACCCCCTTCCCCCCTATGGTACTCCCTGAATGGTATACTATCCGGGAGCACTTTCAGGTTAGATAAGCTTGAGCCCCCTTAGGAAGGTGTGAGGACTCGGACCCCCCTCAAACCCCTCCCCCAACAAGGTACAAAATGTTGCTAAGTACTTGGAAATCTTATCTGGCCCTTTTGGGGTTTTTTTTTCTTCCCCCTCCCACTCCTTTTTTGTCCCCCCTCTCTGGGGCGCCTCTCTTGCCTCCACCTCCTGCCTTCGGCTCTAGAGACCTGCCACCCGATAAAGAACACCCTGCGAAGTGAAGCAGGGGGCTCTTAAAACCCCCTTTTTTTTTTCTCACAGGCCAATGCCAAATTTTCACAAGGGAATACACAACCCATACGGGCACTGTAAAGGAATATTTGTATTAGGATTTTTTATGTATCTTTATATATTTTTTATGTAAATTTTTTACGTTTTTATTTTTTATGTATTGGTAATGTTACATGTTTTTAGAGTGGTACAGTATGACACTTAATAAACACAACGGGTAGGAAAGACACTAGGTAAGATAACAGCACAAGCACAAGCCATAACCCACAAACTAACCAGAAGCCAAGAAGTATAAAAACGTATAAGGTGGGGAAGTGGAAGTAGGGAAGTAGGGGTAGGTGGATTTGTACACCCTCCCTCCTATACACAAACGAGGATTCATTTTTTTTTTCCTCGCCCTTTTTTTTTTTTTTTTTTCCTTCTTTTTCACATTTAAGAAGCACATCACGGTATCTGCTATATAGAGCCCCTATACACAAAATGAGGATTTTTTTTTTTTTTTTTTCACATTCAAGAAGCACAGTATGGGTTTTGTCATATGGAGCTGGGGGAGGGCGGGGAGGGGGAACAGGGGGGGATAGGGGATATGGATTATAGATAAGGAGAAGTGAGGAGGAGGGGGTCAATATTAAGGGGGAAATTGGAACCCAGGAGCAGGCCATGTGAAGAAAGAAGGCAAGGAATTAATATTCTTAAGATATGGTCTAGATATATAGGGTAGATATATAGGGTAATATAGAATAAGGAGGATGATGACCCGGGGAGTCAGAGGGAGGACATAAAGAGGAATAGGTAATGTAATGGCCTTGTGGATGGGAGGGGGGAGGGGAGGGAGGACGGGGTGAAAGAGGGAAGTAGAATAAGGAAGGCAGGAGATTGATTTGAAATAAAAGGTAACAGTTATTTTTGATGGAAGGGATTATTGTGAATTATTCGTGTATAAATGATAAATTAACCTGCAGCCCCCCCACCACCAAGGAGAAAGTATGATAAACAAGGACTTTTGAGAATTATGAAAACAGAAGATGAATTGGAAGTTAAGGAAGTCCTGAGGAGTTATAGAAGTGGTGAGGAGGAGGGAGACTGCAGGGGAACAAATGAGTCGGTGGGGAGGAGGGAGAGGAATAGGCCGGGGTATCCTAACCTAAATAGACCAGCCCCCCTAAAATAGGTAACGCCCACGGGACCATTGGGGAGGAGGTCGAAGGTGGGCAATCCCCTTTGGGGTTTAGACAGGGGTAGGAAGGCGGGGAGGGAGGGTGGTCAACATATAGGGGAGGGAGAGAGTTGGGGTTTATTTTTTATTTTTTCTCCCCTGAAATAGAGATGGAGGGAATAAAAATAACTTCCTTGAATGTAAAAGGACTAAATGTCCCAGAGAAGCGTAGGATGTTGTTGAATGATCTGCGAAAGTCAGGGACAGACATAGCCTATATACAAGAGACACACTTTAGGACAGGGGGGCTTCCATTCCTCCAGAACAGGTTCTTCCCTTGTGTATACCACGCAGCTAATCAGGAGGCAAAATCTAAGGGAGTATCAATCTTAATTTCTAATAGAATCCCTTGGACATTAGAGAATAGCTATTTAGATCTTAAAGGTAGACTGATTTTCCTGAAAGGGAGTATTGGAGGAATTAAAGTGACTCTGGCCACGATATATGTCCCAAATGTACACCAAGATGTATTTATGAAGAAGGCTCTTACGAAACTGTTGGAATTCTCAGAAGGGAAATTGATTCTGGGGGGAGACTTTAATATCCCCTTAGACCCGAGAATAGATACCTCTAGGGGAGTCTCTTCAACATCAGAGAGGGTCAGGAGGGGCATATTGCGGAAATTACACAAAGCCAATTTAGCAGATGTATGGAGAACATTTCATAGAGAAGAGAGGGATTATACCTTCTTCTCTAACCCACACCAAGCTTATTCCCGCATAGATTTGTTTTTGATACCCCACTACCTAATTTCTGCGGTGACCGAAGTCTCAATTGGGAGTATAACGTGGTCAGACCACGCTCCGGTCAGTCTACGTTTGTCATTGACTGGGGTGGCATTAGCCCAAGGAAGAAGGTGGCGTTTAAATGAGAGCCTATTACAGAACGCTGAAATTAGAGAAGAAGTGGCCAAAGAAATTATGGCTTACTTCCAAATAAATGATACACCTGGGAGCGACCCAGGGATGGTTTGGGAGGCACATAAGACAGTGATTAGGGGATTACTAATTAAAAATGGCTCAATCCTGAAAAAGAAGAGAGAACAACAGGTCAAAAAGTTATTAGAAGAGATACAGGAATTTGAATCACAACATAAAAGGACACAAGACCCCCAAATAGGAAGAGACGTAGGCCAGTTGAGAAGACAAATTACAGAAATTTTACGGTATAAGGCAAAAGCGATAATACAAAGGGGAAAGAAAACAAACTATGAACTTGGAGACAAATGCAGTAAACTATTGGCTGGGAAATTAAAGGAAAAAAGTCCTTCAACGTACATCCCACAAATTAAGGGGAGGGAGGGACAACTGAAGCGGAAGCCAAAGGATATAGTGGAGGAATTTGGCAATTATTACTCTACCCTGTATAATTTGGTACAAATACCAGTTACCATATCCAAAATGGAGGAGTATCTTGCCTCGGTAGATCTATCTAGGTTCCCATCACCAGCCCGGGCCAGTTTAGAATCTCCTATTACAGTAGAGGAATTGAATATAACATTAAGAAACGTGAAGACAGGGAAAGCCCCGGGACCGGACGGGTATACAATAAGATACTATAAAGAATTTGCCAACCTGCTAGGTGATCACATAGTAAAGGTTTTCAACGCAGTCGGCGTGGGTGCTGCATTTCCGCCGGATACGTTGTTAGCATGCATTACGGTCATTCCAAAAGAAGGGAAAGATCCGGCGGAGTGCAGCAGCTACAGACCGATTTCTTTGTTAAACACGGACCTAAAACTATTTACGAAGATACTTGCAGCGCGGCTCCAGGCATGGATCCCGGAACTGGTAGATGCGGACCAGGTGGGGTTTGTTCCCACGCGAGAAGCAAGAGACAACACAATAAAAGCCCTTAATCTGGTCCATTATGCGAAAGAGAGAGACATCCCCTGCGTGTTCCTAAACACAGACGCCGAAAAGGCATTTGATAGAGTAAATTGGAACTTCCTTTTCTCGGTGCTGCGCCATGTGGGGCTGGGCGAGCGCATGATTAGATGGATTAGGAGTGCATATACAGCCCCGCATGCCGCAGTAAGAGTGAATGGAATATTCTCAAAGTCTTTTAAGATAACTAATGGAACACGACAGGGATGTCCTCTCTCACCCTTACTGTTTGCATTATCCCTCGAACCTCTATTAAATAGGGTCCGTGAAAACCCGAATATACAGGGAGTACAGATAGGAGAGCGGATAAATAAGGTCTCCGCCTATGCAGATGATTTGTTGTTCTCTATATCCAACCCACATGTCTCACTGCCCAATCTGATAAAGGAGATAGACAGCTACAGTGAACTATCGAACCTGAAAATAAATCAGGGCAAATCAGAAGCAATGAGTGTGGCAATGTCATCTCAGACATGTAAGACTATTCAACAAAATTTTGGGTTCAAATGCAAGAATGAGCTAAAGTACCTAGGTACCCTGATTCCAGTAAACGTAAAGGAAACCTTTAAAATAAATTTCCCCCCACTACTTAATTCCATTAGAGTGCTGCTTGAGAAATGGCAAACTGGATTACATTCATGGTTCGGTCGAATCAGTATAGTTAAAATGAGTATCTTGCCAAAAATGATGTATCTGTTCCAGGCCTTACCAATAACCATCCCAGGGGCCTTTTTCCGACAAATGAATACCATTATGATGAAATTTATCTGGTTAGGGAAGAAACCAAGAATAAAAAGAGAGTTGATGAGGATACCCAAGTACTTTGGCGGGATGGCGGTGCCAGACATTGCCAAATACTATCAAGCAGCTCACCTGACAAGATTGATTGATTGGTGTAGACACGGGCACTATAAAAGATGGGTGGAGATAGAACAACAGATCAGTAAAATACCTTTACGGAGAGCCCCCTGGTGCTATAAAGCACTACCAAGCAGGCTGAAAAAACATCCCATAATCGGCCCAACGCTGCGAATAGCGGCTAGGGTTTGGTTTTTATAAAACCCAGGTTTTATACCAGGAACAGAAGGAGATGTATTCAATAAATTAAAAGAAAAGGGCACGATACAGGTCTCACATTTCTTACAAACAGAAAACTGGCCATCTATTGAGGATTTAATGAGACCATGGGGAGCCTATGAATTGAGTTTCTGGCAAGCGCTACAAGTAAATCATTACCTGAGATCGTTGGGACAGTCGTTAAACTTTAGGCGACAGTTAACAAAATTCGAGACATACTGTGAGGAGGAGGAGCCAATATCGCGAGTGCTTTCTAAAATGTGTAGACTGTTAATATCTCCCGAGAGTGACTACGTGATGCCAGGAATTAGCAGATGGGGAAGAGACTTGGGGAGGACCTTTTCGCTAACACAGAGTAAACATATTATACATTTGGCATTAAAGTCCTCAGTCTGTACACGAATACAGGAATCTAATTATAAACTTTTAACCCAGTGGTATTACACCCCGGTAAAGTTACATACGTTCTCTACAGGAAATTCAGAGCTTTGTTGGAGATGTGGACTGGAGCAGGGAACTATGCTGCACCTATTTTGGTCCTGTGTTAAAATAAGACAATATTGGTTAAAAGTGCAGAAAATGTGTCAAAAATTTACAGAATTCCAGGTGCCAGACGATCCGGCTTTTTTCTTGCTCCATAACTCACAGATCCCGTTGCAGACATATAAAAAATCAGTTTTGTGTCATCTGATAAACGCTGCTAGGGGTGGAGTAACACTACAGTGGAGAGATACTAGAACACCATCAATTACGAGATGGCTTAAAAGAGTGCAGGATATTGGAGCAATGGAGGACCTAGTTCTCTCGGCACGAAACAAGAGAGAACAGTACGTGGAAACTTGGGCAGGCTGGAATACATTTATGAATTCTGAAGAGGGGAAGAGACTGTGGGAGGAGGAGAGTGAGGCATCCTAAGAGGGAGAGAGAGTATAGAGAAGGAAGAAAAAAGGAAGAGTTGGAAGTTCCCCCGTCTCCTAAGGGTTTTTGGGGGAGGGGAGGACTATAGGGGTTTTTTTTTTTTTTTTGGGAGGAGGAGGGGTGGGAAGGGTATATACAGGGACAAGGCTACAGAGAGGTATCTGGTGAAGGAAACTGGGTTAGGAAATTTGTAGAGTTGGGTTGGAGGCTCTGAGAGGCTCAGCTCATTAACAGTACACGAAGAGGAAGGAGGGACATAGAGAGCTCCTTTTTGGGTGATTATTATTATTATTATATGTTTCTTTCTTCTGTTATGATATAGATTGAGATATGTTTACTGTTAATTGAACTATTGAGTTAAATGTTTAATCTCTGTAACCTTGAATAAAATAAAATAATTAAACAAATTAAGGAAATTAAAAGGACAAATTGCACCTAATGTTACAGATCCACCCACTCACAAAAGTTTTTTCCCCTCTAAAAGGGATTTCCTCCTTGTCGTAGATGTAGAGTATGGGCCAGATTCAGGTAGATGCGCGCATCTTTTCGCCAGCGTAGCGCAACGCATATACGCTGCGCTGACGCAAACTAGCGAGTGAAGTACAGTATTCACCAAGCGCATGGCCGTTACTTTGCGACGGAGTAACGAAGATGCGTTGGCGCAACCCGACGCAAGTGGAAGTGAGTGTGATCATATGTAAATGATGGGCGGAGCCCAGCGCAGAGGCTTACGTTCAGCGCATCATCCACGGAGCATGCACAGTGAGTGAGGCTTCACTCGGCCCCCTGTGCGCATGCTCACAACTTCCGTCGGCACCACATCACGGGAAACGTCAGCGCAATGTGTTCCGTTGCGCGTATAAAAGCGCCAGCGGAATCGCCATTGCGGCGCAAAAGTATTTCTGTTTCCCCCCACCCCAGGGAAGTTACTTTTGCACAGAGATGGCTGCTCCCGCTACCCCCAAAGAGAGGAGAAACTTGAATTTCAATGCCCAGGAGGTCTCTGTGGTAATCTCCGCTATGGAGACTTATAATGACTTTCTCCACGGAAAGAAAAGTCGGAAGACCAGCCGGGAGAGGAAGCAGGCCATCCTGGAGACCATTGCTGGCAGGGTGAATGTGTTGGGGTACTCCACCCGGACTGCTGGTGATATCCAAAAGAAAATTAATGACCTGCGGCGCAAGGTCCGTGGCAAGGTGGCCACCATTCGGACCCATGAGAGGGGCACAGGTGGTGGACCCCCATGTGCGGTCAGCCTAACCACAGAGGAGGAGGTGGTCGCCCGCTGCCTGGACAGGGAGCAGTTGGAGGGGGTCCCTGGATATGACTCCATGGAGGAACGCTCCAGGACAGGTAAGTGTTTTTTATCCCCTATTTGGTGTGTTGCATGTGGGGGGGGAGGGTACATGTGCCAAGTGTGTGGGACCACCAACATGTGTCTGCTTTGTGTCATCCACAGATGACGGAGCTGGGCCATCATCTGTTGCCGGCCATTCCACCCCAACCCCCCAACGGGATCCTGAGGACGAGCCCCTGGGTGCTGAAGACACCGAGGTGGAGGAGAGTGCCCACACCACTTCTGCAGAGATGGTTGAGGAGGAGCCTGTTCCTCAGCAGGACTTTATTTTGGTTTTGTCAGAGTCCTCCCCTTCTGCAGGGCTCTCTGTCATCCCCTCACCCATCCTCGGTAGCCCCTCAAGGGCGACTCCATCCCCACGGGGACAACCTTCTCCTGGCCCCAGGAAGGCGACTCGTAAGACCAGGGGGGTGTCTGATCTGGTCCAGGACCAGGTGGCGATGGACCACACCAGGCAAACCCAGCAGATGGGGGAGATTGCTGGCCACTTGGACCGGCTCGCTGACAGCCTGGGCTCCATATCGCAGCTGCCCAGTGGTGTGCAGGACGTTGTGACCAGCCTGGGGGAGGTGCAGGCTGATGTACGGCACCTCACAGCAGCCGTCCACGCCAACACAGCTGCCATCCGAGAAGAGGGGAGGCAGCGGCAGCGTGACCAGCGGCATAATATCACCCGCCAGCTGAGAATGCAGGCCCAGACCAACCTCTATCTGAGCCGGATTGCCGTGGCCTTGAAGGGCATGCAGCCAACAGCAGCCAGGAGTGGCCCACCCGGGGATCAGCCTCCTCCAGATGCTTCCCCACCCCCATCCACTCCCTCCAGGCAGCTGAGGAGCCCGAGAGTGCCCACAAGGAGGAGCCCCCGTCATCCCATTTGAGGGTTTTTTTTTGGGGGGTTAATTTTTCTTTTTTTTTTCTTGCTCATTTTATTTCATTACTCATATGTTATGAGATATTTATTTTATTTTTAACTGCACATGGTCAGGAGTGCAGGGGACAGTGTGAATGGTGTGTGAATGTGAGGGGGTGGCACTCCTGCCAGTAAGGGGTGTCACCCTCGGCCGTGGTGGAGAAGTTATCCCCACGGCTGTATGAATGACGTGTGAAAGGTGTATGAATGGACAGCGACATCATTGGGGCCTTGACGCTGGCGTTGCTGCTCCCAAGTCCTACATGCTGGACTTGGGCTAATCCAATGTGATGTGGATGTGGTGTTTGATCTAGGGACATCAGTGGTGTGCATGCATGCATTGTCTGTGTGATTAATGTTTTGGTTTAGTGTCCAAAGATGCCTACGGCGAGGGCCCTCCTGACTGCTCTTCCATCAGCAGACTGGGTAGCCTCTGGCAGGTGGGGACTGTGTGGGTCGGAGGTCAGGACATCACGTATGTCAATCTGCAGGCCTTTTCTCATAGCAAAGTTGTGCAGAATGCAACATGCACCGATGATCTGACACACGAAGGTAGGGGAATACAATAGGGCCCCCCCAGACTTATCCAGGCAGCGGAAACGGGACTTCAGGAGCCCAAATGTTTGCTCCACCACTGCACGGGTTTTGATATGTGTTTCATTGTATTTTCTCTCTCCTCTGGTTTGGGGGTTCCGGAAAGGAGTCATTAGATGGGGTCCCAGTGCATATGCAGAGTCACCTGGAAGGGAAAAGACAGGAGGATGTTAGTCATGCATGTGCCACTTGTGATGTGTGCATCATGGGAGGGGATAGTCATGCCTGCCACCCATGTCACTCACCAACCAGCCAGCTGTCCCCATACATGTTCTGCTCGAATTCTGCTGGGATGGGGCTCTGATTGTATATGAAGCTGTCATGGCTGGACCCGGGGTGTTTGGCACGGACGTGCCATATGAGGCGTTGGGCATCGGCTATCACCTGTAGGTTGATGGAGTGCCAATGCTTCCGATTGCGGTATATGTGCTCTGTGGCACTGGGGGGCTGAAGGGCCACATGTGTGCAATCAATGGCCCCCACAGTGCGTGGGAATCTGGCAATGCTGTAGAAATCTGTCATTGCCTTCAGCCGCAGCTCCTCAGTGGTGGGTATGATGAACTGGTTGGACATGTGTCTGAGGATTGCAGGGACAACCTGGTGCACACATCTGCTCATGGAGGGCTGTGACATCCCAGCCACCACTCCACTTGTACGCTGGAATGATCCACTTGCAAGGAAATGAAGTGTTGCCAGTACCTTCACCAGTGGCTGCACTGCTTGTGAGCGGTGTGTCTTGCTGGTGATGTCACCCTGCAGGGTTGTGGTTAGTTCAAGTATTGCATCAGGGCTGAATCTGAAGAGGCGATACACCTCCTCATCCCCCATGCCAAAGAGGCTCATGCGCGTGCGGTATATCCTCTCACGTGCCCGCCTCCTCCGTTCCGGGGGACCCAGTACTAGTGCTAGGACCGCGACTGCCCCTGGCATGTTGGCACACAGAGGTGTTGTCCTTGCACGTGTGGTTGTTCAGCTTGCTAGTTACGTCGGTAACGCTGCTGCTGTAGCTGCTCTCCTGCTGACCTGTGGCCGTCTGGAGTAAAGATAAAGCAGCTATTTGTAGAAATAACTTTGCGCCGGACGGACGAGATACGCGCAACGCATGTAGCCAGCGTATGGTGCTAATCCGTTCTCAAATCGGGAAATCTCCCTCATTTGCATATTTGCAGGGGAAATCAATAGGCGCGACTGATGCGCCAAGCGAAATTATGCGCTGACGATACTCTGGCGTCGGAAAGTTAAGCCTGTTTTCTGTCGCATCTAGTTTGGTGGGTACGGCCACATAGATACGACGTCGCATCTTCACAGTTATGCGGCGCATATCGAAATACTCCAGCGCAAGTCTTGCTGAATCTGGCGAATTCAAATGTGTTTGATGTGGGCATGTTTTAACTAAAATAAGTGCGACCCCACGTTTTTTTAAACTGCGCATGCGTCAGCCGTGAACGTATCCCAGTGTGCATGCTCCAAATGATGTTGCAAAAAGTCATTGAAAACGACGTGAACGGAATTTGCGTCCAGCCCCATTCACGGACGGGTTACACAAACAACGTAAAATTGAAAAATGCCATCTCTTTGTTGGAATACCTTTACGCCTGAAAACGCCTTACGTAAACGGCGTATCTGTACTGTGACGGGCGGGCGTACATTCGTGAATCGGCATATCTAGCTAATTTACATATTCAACGCGTAAAGTCGGAAGCGCCACCTAGCGGCCAGCATAAATATGCAACTGAGATACGACGGCGTAGGAGACTTACGCCGGTCGTATCTTAGCAAGATTTAACCGTATCTCGTTTTGAGAATACGCTTAAAGATAAGACGGCTCAGATTCTGAGTTACGACGGCGTAATCTGGCCCTCTATGTTTTAGATCCACCACCACTTCTCTTGAATATTCCATGAAACATTTTTTCACTTGTGCGACCATGCACATAGTGTATCTCATCACCTGCCCTTGTGGAAAACAGTACGTTGGTCGTACCATACGAACCTTTTCCACAGGGGAAGGTGAACACATCACTAGTGTAACGGTCACCACCGCTTACAACCTTCCATCCAACCACGACAAGCTTATCTGGCACACTGCGACAATCCTGCATTCACAATCCATATCCATTCCCATAAACAAGACGAGACTCAAGCTCTGCACTTGCTTCAAAGATATCACAATTTATTGGTATTTTCTCAGCTTCTTATACAGTCTCAAGCATAATGCAGTTAGTCACAGGACAATGTAGTCTCCACCCCCCCTCACACCATGGGGGGCTTCAATCACACTCTAAAAGGCATCCAGGTAAGCTAACCATGTAGACTTGTCGGCACCGCATCTTCAATAGTGTTCAATTAACCTTGAATAATACACAGACATCTAGTTGAATAAGTTATCTAGACAGCTTTATCACACAATGGCAGAGTCTTGTGAGAGTGGGTGCAATCAACACTTTCAACGGAATGTCTTTACAGTGAATAGCCAGCACCTTAAGATATTTCAATAGCCTATTATACAAAGGTATGACTCACTGTCTGGTTGACCTGCTCATGTCATCATGAACTCCTTGTGATATCTCAGTCCTAAAATGAAGTATTAATAATGTCCCATCTGTAATATATGAATTATGATTCTTTGTCACCCTATGGCCCTAGTGGACATAAGGTGACCCTAGACATAGGAATATCTCAGTCTGTCACGGTGCATTCAGTTACAACTAGTATCCAAAAAGGCTGCACCAACCATACGGTGCCCAGACACTACCTTGAACAACATAATAAGAAGGTAAAGGGTACTAGTTTTTAAATTATTGATACATTTGTTACTCATTGGAGAGGAGAATCGAGTTTAAGAGGTGTATCCAACCTCGAAACTTTTTGGATATACCAGCTCAAATGCTACGTGCCGTATGGCTTAAATGTGGATTGGGACATTAATGCCTTTATCAATCAGTCTTGAATTGTCCTGCCCATATAGCTATATTTCTTGTTGTTCTACTATGATTCCTTATAGTCACTGTGATTTTTAGGGCAGAATGTTTTTACAGTTAGGTGTCTGCTTTCTTGGGATCACCTCTCATGTATTTACTTTTGTCATGGGTGGATGGGGATACACCTAGATGAGCCTATGATCGTTGGTGGAGGTGTGGTGTGGGAGTTATTTTTTTCACCCCTTCCCGATATGAGGTGTCATTTTTCTAGGTTATATGTATTGGTTATTAAAGTCTACACTCCCCCATCGAACCGGTGGCGGAGGCTCTGCGTACTTCTCGTCACATTAAGGGGCTTAGGGTGGGTCTGCTAGAGGAGAGGGTGGCCCTATACGCTGACGACATGTTGCTTTTCCTTAATGATGCTGGCCCCTCCCTGCAAGGCGCTCTGTCTGTTCTAGACGCCTTCGCCCCTGTCTCTGGACTCAGGGTGAACTGGTCCAAATCTCTCCTATTCCCCATAGACCAGGCGGCCAAATCCACCTCCCCCGGGTAACCCCCTCTGCTGGGTGGACACGTTTAAATATCTGGGAGTACTTGTCTCTTCCTCGGCTTCTGACTTCATCCCCCTCAATCTATCCCCTGTTTTAGCAGATGCCCAATCCAAGTTCAAGGCATGGGGCAACCTCCCTCTGTCGGTGTGGGGGAGGGTGAACCTTCTTAAAATGAAAATAGTCCCCAGACTCCTTAACCTCTTCCGCCATTCGCCGCAATGGGTCCCTAAGTCCTTTTTTGCTAAACTAAATCGTCTTCTTTCCTCTTTCATCTGGGGGACCTCTCCGCCGAGGTATAAGCTAACTACCTTGATGAGGCCGTGAACGCAGGGGGGGTGGCATTTCCCGACTGCTACAAATACTACCTCGCCGCCCAGCTGGTAACGGCGGCCTGGTGGCTGCAGCCGGATTGTACAAACACTGCCACTGCTCTTGAGGCCTCGGTGGTTGGCTCGCGGGAGGCCCTTCAGTTTTTACTGTTTCAGGGTCCCCGCGCGCCATACTTCCTGACCCCCTCTATGACTACGACCCTGCGGGCGTGGCGAACCGGCCTGGCCATTGAAAAATGTAAACCCACTGAAATTTCACCCAATGCCCCAATCTGGAAAAACCCTACATTGGATCATTTCTACAAACTGCTAGATCCCTTTGCGTGGTCAAAGTACGGCGTGAGGCCCCTCACCGAGCTTTCATCTGAATTCAATTTGCCCTCTCACTATCATTTTAGGTACCTCCAACTATCACACGCCTTCTCGGCGCAGTTTCCTTTGTCCTCCTGTATTGTGGCCCAGTCGGAGTTGGAGAGGACGCTTAGATTTGATTGTGGCGTGAAGCCCACCTCGCACCTATACTCCTTTCTACTCTTTGTGTCCCTCCCTCCCCTTGACGGGCTGCAAGCCAGGTGGCAAACTGACATCCCTACATTAGACAATGACGACTGGGATGACGTTTGGGACCTTCCCTTTACTACGTTGGTGTCGGTTCGCGACAGACTGGTGCAGTACAAAATAGTGCACAGGGCTTACTTCACCCCATACAGGCTACACAAAATGAACCCCACACATTCACAGGAGTGCTGGCGTTGTGGCACCTCTCCAGGTGACTTCTCACACATTTTCTGGCGATGCCCAGACGTGGTTCATTATTGGGAGGCGGTGCTGGATCTGACCAACAAATTTAATTTGCCGGGACTCACCTACCCTTGGCCATGGAAATATGCCTTCTGGGCATCATAGAGAACGTTGTCAGAACCTCTGCCAAACGCACCCTAGTTAGCATACTGCTCTTCTATGCCCGCAAGAATGTGGCTATGCACTGGAAAAAAACATCACCCCCATCTCTGGTGCAGTGGCGGCGCCTGGTGAACGCCAGCCTTCCTTTGTATAAAGACACTTACGCTAATCGCGGGTGCCCGCAGAAATACGATAAGATCTGGAGGGTCTGGGTGGAGGAGCCGGAAACTGCTGGCTAAAACATGTTTTTCCAATATGGCATCTTCCCTCCCCCCAATCCTTTACTTGAGTATGTCGGTCACTACAGACCTTAGCCTGGTGTAAGGTTTAATCTGTGTAGGTTGCTATCTTTAGGATGTAATGGCTGTTTTTCATGGAGAGTTGTAAGATGTTGAGCTGTCTATGTCTAGTCTTGTTTAAATGTGTTGTAAACTGTGTTTAAAATTTTTTCAATAAAAATATTTTTCAAAAGTCTACACTCCCCTTTCTGTCATATATGGATTTAGGGGCTTGAGATGTATCTCCTTCCTTTTTTGGCTCCAGTCAGGGTCCATGAAGTGGACACGAGTCTCCTCCCCCATGTAAGTATCCGACGTGATTGGTTGCGCTTCCCCTGTCGGAGCGCACGCTTTCAGGGTGCGGGTGGTAGCCCCCTATGGGCTCCAGTATTTTCCATCTTTATCAGTGGACATAACTATTTGATATATAGAATTTGGCCCACTTACGTCCAGATACACCTTTGGAATTCTGCTTCCGGGTATTGGAGTGCACGCCTGTACGCCATGTTTATGGCCTCTTCCGGGCACTGGAGCGCACGTTGTTTGACGCCAATACGGAAGTAGTCAACCGTGGTGGAACGCACGCAGCTTCACATGTGAAACACAGAGGGGGGGGTCCCATGTAAGTTCCTTTATTGGCACCCTTATTTAAGCGCAGTGGTAGTGGGGGCTAGATGTATGCCCCTGTTGAAGTCTTCTTAGACGAAACTGGTCGGGCACATACATTGGTCCACCCCACTTCCACACTGGGCAAATTGTGTATTGATGACATTTACTTTTATTTTGGATGCGTGTTTGTGATGTTTTTTTTTAAAGGATCAGTAAAGGAAAAAAAATGTAATGCTAAATAGCTTGCTTTACCCTATAGCAGTCCTGCTTTCATGTCCTACATGTCAGTTTTTGCTTAGAAGTTGCTGTAATCCCTTGCTGAACTCCACACTTTCTGCTTGTCTGGCTCCTTATGAAAAAACTCATGGTAGCTTTTCATTGTGGTCCATGATCAAGAAGATGTAATTACACTGTGTCTAAAACTCCTCAGAATTCATTTTAAAAACAAACACTGCCCTGTGTTTGTTTGTTTATGTTCTGTGTGTCTCTGTACACACAGAACAAACTGAAACTAGTCTAAAAACTAAACTAAACTGCAGGCACATTATATGATTGATTTTTATCTATTTTTAATAATTTTTTTAAAAGGAATCAGTTAACTATTATGTCTCTATGCCCTGTAAACAGTCATTTCAGCAAAAAATTAATTTCCTTTACTCCTTTAATTTGAATTTTTTTGATTTAATGTCTGGCTTTTTTTAATTTCAAGAATTACATTTTAAGCTTTTTTTTTACGCTATGAGAAGTTGTTCTCCTTGTTTTTTCCTGTTTACCCCCATGTTTGGAGCCCATTGGGTCTATTATTAGCTGGTTTTTCTTCACCCAGTGTCCCTATCCTAAATTGGTGCGGAGTGAATCACCTGGAGGTTTATTCATACAGCATCCTGCCGAGGAGACTACAGTGGAAGTGAGAAGCATCATTTCAACAATGACCAGATCAGGCAATTGGCCCCCCACCACCATCGACCCACCACCGTATGGTGTAGTTTGGGTCCACCCTATTTGGTAAGTGTACCTCATCTGATTATTTGGCTTTGGGGGATTAGGTTTCTTTGAAAGGAAATTTTCCACATTGATTCTACAAGATTGCCCCATTTGGATTTTTTATTTTTATGAACACTTATATATACAGTATGTCACGTATATTAAGTGGTTAATTACATATTCACAGTGATACGTCTGAATTTGTTCACCACACTTTAATATTTTTTAGAACTCTGGATATAGGAGTTACTGTTATAGGCGCTGTACTTTTATTTATCCAGTTTGTTACAATTATCCTTTTGTTGTGTTGGCTGCCCACTATAGAGATTTTCAGGGAAGCGCAGTATTAGGCCTCGTACACACAAGGCAATCTATCTGTTCAAATCAGTCGGACCGACCGATTTGAAAAAATCTGTCTGCTGGCATTTTGGTTTGCTCACGTGCACACATAGCAAACCAAAATCCCCGCCAGCAGACAGCGCGCTGACGTGTCGGTGACGTTGACGCCGCCACGTCACCGCACCAGGAAGTAAAACACTTCCGCGCGTGCGTCTAAATCATTCGGCGCGTGTGCGAGAAGACATGTCTGCTGGTTAGCATACTAACCAGCAGACATGTCGGGCGGACGGGTTCCCAGCCGACAGATTTCAAAGCATGCTTTGAAATCTGTCGGGTGGCCAAATCCGTCGGCTCGCCCGTACACACGATCAAATCTGTCTGCTGAAACGGTCTAGCAGACCACTTCCAGCAGACAGATTTGATCGTGTGTACGAGGCCTAACTTTTTTACTTTAGATTTTGATACATGTCCTGAAATGCCCTTTACTACCAGTACTTTATGTGGGCTGAACGATACTTACGCTACATACCAGAGTGGGTGAACACTGTATTATAAAAAAGAAAGGTCGACTATAGTGTATCACGCCATTTCTCCCATTTCCATGAGAATAATTACAAGGATTTAAAAGTATTAGCCATCAAACATATACCAAAAGGGTCTCTCACAGATAATAAGAGATTTATGTTATTATGTAAACGAGAAACCATGTGGATTTACATGTGGATTTACAAATTATATTTTCTTTCTCCGCATGGTTTGAACCAGGAGCTGGACACCCATACTGTCATTGAATGACCTCCTGACAGTTTTCAGCTACTCTTAATATCCTTTGGTTTACTCTGATAATAGTTGTTTTTAGTCAGTCTTATGTTTTTAAAATGTCTTTAATGTATTTTTTACTAAATTTGTATTCTCATACATCATATATTGATCATTAAATGTTAAAATGCCGACTATTTTATCTTTATTATGTTTTGGGATTGAATAGCTGTCCCACCCCCTAAAATTGTAATTAATATTTATAGTCCCACTTCCTGCCTGCTCAGATCATGTGACCCGACGAAAAAGTTAATCCCCGAACATGTCTGACACTGACTGCGCCCCGGCATATTTCCACTATCCTGTTCATTCCATTGTTTTGCAGTCTTATGACCATTCTCAGCCTGCCTGTGATCGCTGCTGCATATTTGTCTGCATAGACCCCAAAAATAAGCTACTGGCCGGCTCCTGTTTCTAAGTTCGGGACTGTACAGCTTTGCCCCTTTTTCCTCACCATCAGCAATGGAGTGTACCTTTAATGGGGTTACAACTTACATCCTGGAGCTCTCAGGTCCACCTCCACCTTTCTTTGTCTGGTTACTGACAGTTTGAACGTGGGAGCCACATCTGCACCCTCCATGAACGCCTCACTGTCTTTACACAGCATCAGGGTATGTGACGGGCATCCATCCCTCCGTGACGGCAGAGGATGGCATGCTAGCCATGAGTCACTGTGCTTTCAAGGCAATTTCCACTCAATAAATTGTTTAAGTTTATGAATGGATACATACTGTATGTCATTAAAGATTGACACATGATACTTTTTAATCCCCCTTCCTTGTTTGTGTACCAATGTACTGGAACAGTGCTCCTTGTGTTAAATTTTTGTTGTAGCTCACCTGCTCTGATGAGACTGCTCTGATGAGACTGCTCTGATGACATTGCACTGATGAGACTGCTCTGATGACATTGCACTGATGACACTGCTCTGATGACATTGTACTGATGACATTGCACTGATGAGACTGTGCTGATGGCATTGCACTGATGAGACTGCTCTGATAGCATTGCACTGATGAGACTGCACTGATGAAACTGCTCTATGCACATTACACTGATGAGACTGCTCTGATGATGTTGCACTGACTAGACTGCTCTTAAGACATTGTTCTGATGGTAAAGGAGGGCTCTGAAGGTAAAGGGGGACTTTAAAGGTAAATAATCTATTTAACCACAACCCCTTTTAATCCATGCCCAATGTCACAGCGTGTAGTGCACCGCAATTACTTTAACAGACTGGACACGCCCACAAAAAAGGATGCCACACCCATAATTAACATACTGCTCTGGCTACTCTGGCTTTCTGAAAAAAGGCGCCCTTAATATTTTTGGGGACAGTATGCAACTATGCTTGCAGTTGCAAGGGAAAACATTTAGTTTTCCTGAATGTGGGTTTAACTTGGACTAGAACTAAATTGGTCAACCAAAAGAAAATTAGTATAACAACCCTTGGTTTCAAAGGTAGGAAGCTAGGAAAGATGAAATAATGCCAAGAAATATATAAACCAACAAGAAAAAGCTTAGATGAAGATATTCCTTACCTTATACTTTGGGTCATGTATGCATGCATGTATGAAATGTACTATAATGGATGTTCCCAAATTGGAAGCAATCTCTAAGGCTGGGTTTACACCCCGTGACGGATCTCGAATACCCCATATGGGAACCTTCGCCAGACCTGTGTGTCCTGTCCTCCAAATGCACCCGCAGCCTGCAGACTCGCCATAACCAGCCCTTAAACCCTCAATCATGAGACAAGCCACACAGGTGTTGAGGGTTAAACATGCAGCGCATAAACTCTTTATTAAGTACCAAACATACACTTTTAAACACAGTTAGAGACACTCCCCTTACATTTATGTCACATCTCCCCCTTCCAGATGACGCACAGCTGAGCCTACACGGGTCAGCTAACGCATCTGCAGGGAAGGTTCCCTAGGTTGGAGGTGAAGGTTCCCCCAACTGAAGCTTGGCACGATAGGAGGGGGCTACTGCACACCTCTCTGACTGATCCTAACGGGTCTGGATCAGGATGGGCCAGCAGATTGCCCTGCGGATCTACTTCATCCACTGGCCACTGACTACCCACTGAAAGGGTACAGGCAAAATTGTCATTGTGTGCTGTCATCATTCTCAGCCATTGGCCCTGACCATTTGGTGGTACGCTATTAGCTACCATACCCAGATGTTTGAGCCTGGCATAAGGCCATCCCTGGGTGGTCTGGGCCTGGTTCCATGGCCTGGGTACCAGGGCCTCCATCCTCTGGCCTCTCTCCCACACTTCTGCTCTTTCTGCCTCAATAGAAGGCCTGCCAGCACAATTCCTGAATTCCTCTGGGCTGACACCAAACCTATCAGCCTGTAGGAATGCAGTGCCATCAGCCTCTGAGAGACCAGATTCAAATGGGGTCAGTTGTTCCCCATAATCCTGTGGTTCTTGCCCTGTTATGCACAGCAACAAATACTCAATCATGATACTCATAGCTGTGGGGACAGAGGATAAAGCCACAAAAGATTTTATTCTGCCAGGGGTCATCCTCTGACCTGTGTCACACTCTCCTACTCTGTCCTCCTCAGCAGAAGGCCTGCCAGCACAACACCAGAGTTCCTCTGGGCCAACATAAAACGTATCAGCCAGAAAGTACTCAGCGCCTTCAGCTGCAGCTGCTGAGGGGATAGGCCCTGATTGGGCCAGATTTGCCCAGTCACTCTGAAGTATTTCCTCTACGACACACAGGAACGAATCCACAATGGCAGTACTCGCAACTGCTGTTACAGAGAAGAAAGTCACAGAAGCCTGAATTACACCAGGGGTTGCCCTCTGACCCACATCACATACTCCTACTCCGTCCTCAGCAGAGCACCTGTTGGCAGTTCCTCTGGGCTGGCAACAAATGTATCAGCCCCTAAGAACTCAGTGCTGTCAACTGCAACTGCCAAGGGAGTAGAGCCAGATTGGGTCAGATTTGCCCCCTCACCTGTGGTCCTTCTTCTGTGATGCACAGCCCAGAATCCACAATGGAAGTACTGGCAGTCCACAGAAGACGTTGCCTCACATAAGGTTACAGGCACACCTTGCTTGTCCTTACTAGGAACTGCGGAAACACAGTTTGCTTTTTCAGCAGGTACTTAAAAACATTCCTTTTCTTTAGAAATGATTACAGAGTCACAGTTCTGTTTCCAGGCCACCCTCACTCCACCATCCCCAGCTGGCGGTCTGTCAGCCAGACCCCCAAACTCCTCCAGGCTGATGTCAGTTTTAACAGCCTCAGGGGACTCGGAGCGATCTGCTACAGATGCCAGGGAGACAACAGTGTGAGGGAACCTCAGGCCTGCTAGGCCAAGTTCACAAGGGTCTGACCCAGTAGGATTTGGCCCTTTCACAGACCATTGCTCTGCAGTGGGCAGTGACCAGTTCAGGGTAGACTGGTGGGCACCACAGGTCACCACTTCAGCAGAAGGAAGGTCTGCACAGCACAGATCATGACATTTTACATCACAATTTCAGAGTTCATTGTGACTTTAGGTTGCTCTCTGGGCAACCCATTAGGGCCAGGACCGGGCACACAGTCACTAACCCCCTAACCCTCCCCAGAGTTTTCAACTTGCACTAAGTCACCCAACAGTACTTTATGTGAATCCGGGGCTTTAGGTGGAGATGCAGGTTCCAGGGGGGCTGACTTTGGCTCATAGCAGGCTACCAACTGTCCCCGGTCAGTACCCGATAGTACATTAGCAGCATCTGCATCTGCTATGTTCACTTCTCTCACTTTGCTTTTTGATTCTCTGGGCAAACAACAAAAGCTGTATGTAACACAGGGATGACTTCTCTAACCCCTGTGATAACTTTGGCTTTCTTTGGGACCACATCCTCGTGGCACTTCGATTCTGGAAGAGCTAGGACATCCGTGTATCTCGGAGTCCGACTTAAACGTTGTTACCTGCGGTAACCAGCCGCAGGCTAACCGCACGACCTCCTACATTCGTGAGATCTGCTCTGCCCACATCTTTCACTTGGCTTCCAGATTCCTGGTTCAACAAAACATGAGCCATAGGCACAGCAGAGTTGGCACCTTCACCTCCGGTGACGACCATGGCTTCCCCTGGGATCACATTCTCACAGCTCCTCGATCCTGGAAGAGCTAGGACATCCTCTGACCCCATAGCTTGGAGTCCAACTGTAACACTATCACTTGCGGTAACCTGCTGCAGGCTATCCGCATGGCCTCTTACATCCATGGGATGTGCTCTGCCCACTTTCTTCACTTGGTTGTCAGATTCCTTGTTCAAGGAAACACGAGCCATAGGCACGGCAGGGATGGCTTTTCCACCTCCTGTGATGGCCATGGCTTCCCCTAAGATCACATCCTCACAGCTCCTCAATCCTGGAAGAGCTAGGACATCCTCAGATCCTATATCTCGGAGTCTGACTGTAACGTGTTACTTGCGGTAACTGGCTGCAGGTTATCCACTCTGGCTACTAAATTTTCCCCAACAAGCAACACAGTAGGGGGTGCACTTTTCACACTTGCTGGTGGGCTAGGCACCCTTAGCTTTTGACAAAGGCTTGAGTAATGTCCACCTTGGTTACAGACAAAACACTTCAAGGTTTCCACAGATGTAGGTCTGCCTCTTGTAGTTCTTGATGCAGATGGAGGTGATGTTGCATTTCCATGCTGGATTTGGGTACTGTTCAGTTTTTGCTCTCTTTCTTTGCTCCATCCTCTGATGGTGCTTGATTTCACTCTGGTGGCCATCTCTTCCTATTTGCTTTATCTGCTTAAGTACCGTATTTTTCGCTCTATAAGACGCACCTGACCATAAGACGCACATAGGTTTTAGAGGAGGAAAACAGGGGAAAAAAAATTCTGAACCAAATGGTCCACTAAACTATTTACCAGTGCCAATGAAATGCAGCCTGACCTGTGCCAAAGAAATCCCTCCCAGCATAAATCCTCACTCTCAGAAAAAAATCCTCCCCCATCTCAAACTTGTGCCGTCTTCTCTCCCTTCCCAGTACAAACTGCCCTACTCCAGCTGCTTCTCCTGTTCTGTAAAAGCAGCCCGCTCTGCTGGGACTTGTAGTGCCTCTGTGGGGGGGACTGAGGATTCCTCAAAGTCCCAGCAGAGCAGGTTGCCATATCTCACCCCTCCACAGAGGCACTACAAGTCCCAGCAGAGCAGGCTGTCACCTGTCCTCCAAACACAGCACAGCCTTCCATTCACTCACTCCTTGGCTGCCATAAATTCCTCCCCACTCTCCTCTCACGATAGTGTCCTACCTGAGCCTTGCATGACGAGCTGCATAGTGGGGTTCTGTATTACGAGGCTTCACAAGTTCACAAGGCTTTGTCACTGACCAGGCACCTCCGTGGCTGCAGCCGAGAAAAAAGCTGGGCATCGGCGGAAGCGACAACTGTGCGGGAGGAGGCCGCGGGAACCAGGACTTTTAAGTT
The DNA here is from genome assembly GCA_029574335.1 of Rana kukunoris. NCBI lineage: Eukaryota > Metazoa > Chordata > Amphibia > Anura > Ranidae > Rana > Rana kukunoris. The sequence goes on from CM056058.1 coordinate 38,455,651, forward strand.
CAGGTCGGGGGATTATCGTGCGGGGGGGCGGGGCATTGACGAAGGCGGCGGGGGGCAGTGCCAGATGTTCATTCGGACTATAAGACGCACAGACATTTTCCTCTATATTTTTGAGGAAAAAAAGTGCGTCTAATGGTCCGAAAAATACGGTAATTTATTCCGCTGAGAGAATTTGAGAACAGAGTCACGCTGTCTCGCACAGTCATCTGGAGTGGCATGGTTTCTGGGTTTAGATGCCATAGTGAGCTGTTCATTGTCATCCTCTATCAACGCACATAAAAGCTGGGTCCCTGTCTTGCCAACTGTATTGATGCCTCTTAGATCACAGAGGTCAATTGTGGTCTCTTCGGATTGCCTCTTGTACCAGCATATCATCTCATGGGTTACCATCTCCAATTTTTAGCCCAAATAAAAGATAGAATAGAAAAACCAGAGGGGGTGGGGAGCAAATAGCCAAGTATGTCTTCTACAAAACAAAAATTATGCATCGAGTAAATAAATGAATAAACCACGCACTAATGTACTAAGCAAATTCCGCTCGCTAATGCTAATCTGTCACGATTCCGCCCGCCCACGGCGTGCTTCCGTGAATGGGGAATATGAGAAACTAAGGGAATAAGGGTGAACTTCTACTGAGCATGTAAGACTGGCTGTGATACTTTCACAGCCCACACTACCTTTGGCCACCACTATAGGGAGACTCCCCTCCAATCCAGCTAGCTGACCACACACAGGCAGATACGAATCTCACCTACAATCTGGTGCACGCTAAGGGTTAGGGCACAGTCTAGCAATTACTACACACTTCTAGGGTTCCTTTAGCTATCTTGCAAGCTTGAACCCTGGTGTTAATCACTCTTCCCACTGTCCCCACACCCACACACCAGACACACAATAAACGATAGCCAACAGTTTGTCCGCAGACTGGTCTGCTGAGCCATCACACACAGATCTTCGCCTGGCAGATCTGTTAGCTTACAATCTGCATGCAATCTGCCAACACAAAGTGCAATTGCATACCAATTGGCACGTAACTTAGACTGAGCACTTAGGCACTAAAATACAACCCCTCCAGAGATATGAGTCCTAGCTTAGTACACAGAAGTCACTTATTAATTTTATCATTTAATATCCCAAAAGTGGGCAGCGCTTACAAAGAAAAAGGAACCACAAAAAAAAAAAAAAAAAGATACAAAAAATAGGATTTTTTAATACAGCTTACCTGTATAATACTTTTACATCACAGGACACAGAGCCTTAATTACTTATTGGGTTATGTAGTCACCACAGGTGATTGGACACTGGTTAACCCAAATAGAATTGAGTTCCTCCCCTATATAACCCCTCCCAAATGGAGAGTGCCTCATGCCCCGTACACACGGCAGAGAACCTCGACGGACAGAACACATCGTTCCGCCGTCGAGGTTCTCTGCCGGCCGTCAGAATCGGCGACCCGCCCGTCGGGAAAGGCAACCAGCCATTCATCCCGACGGGCCGTCGAGCAAATAGAGAACCTGTTCTCTATTTGCTTGACGGGTTTCCCGACGGGCGGGGCTCGCCGAGAGCGTACACACGGCCGAGGTTCTCGGCAGAATGCGGCTCTCAGCGAGGTTCTCGCTGGTTTCTGCCGAGAACCTCGGCCGTGTGTACGGGGCTTTAGTTTTGTAACAAAGCAATAAGTGTTCCACGTTAAACTCCAAAGAGCGGTGGGAGCTCTGTGTCACGTAATGAATTTCCAAGAAAAGAATTTTACAGGTAAGCTGTATTAAACAAATCCTATTTTCTTGATCATACATTACGGGACACAGAGCCTTAATTACTTAATGGGATGTCCCATAGAGAGGGAGACACAGATCAGAATAAGACCACTATCGAGCCAGAGGATTTATACTGCTGATAGAATTTGGTAAATGTATGGACCGAAGACCAAGTAGCAGCCTTACAGATATGAGCCATGGAGGCCTGGTGATACACTGCCCATGAAGCACCAACTGCTCCAGTCGAGTGTGCTTTCACCTAAAAAAAAAGGATCTTCTTTCCTAAACCAAGGGCCTGAATAATGACTTGTTCAATCCACCTTGCAATAGTGGATCTTGACGCTGCCTGGCCCTTCTTCGGGCCTTGTGGCAGAATGAACAGACAATCAGTCTTCCTTATCTGAGCTGTAGCTTGCAGATAAACCCTTACCGCTTTTACAACATCTAGAGAGTGTAGACTCTCTTCCACCGCAGACTGTGAATTTGGAAAAAAAGACGGTAGGACTATCTCTTGGTTCAGATGAAAACCTAAAACCAGCTTAGGTAAGAAATTCAGGTAAGGCCGTAGCACCACCCTGTCTTCATGAATAATCATATACAGTTCTTTACACTAAAAAGACGCAATTTCCGATACCCTTCTAGCCGAGGATATGGCTACAAGAAAAAAAACAGTTTCTGTGTCAACAGACTTGGAGAAATCTGGTGTATAGGTTCAAAAGGTAGCTTCTATAAAACAGACAATACCAAATTCAAATCCCATGGGCACACGGGAGACTTAATCGGCGGATTTAACCGCAGTGCACCCTGAACAAAGGCCCTAACTAGGGAATGAGAAGCAACTGGCTCCTGAAAAAATACTGACAAAGCCGAGATTTGGCCCTTGATAGTGATCATATCCTAGCCCAACTGAAGAAAGGCAAGAATCCAATTAATGGCAAATTTCCTAGGATGCCATTTTCTGGTTTCACACCATGAAACACATGCCTTTCAGATGCTATAGTAGATGAGCCTTCCTAGCACTAACCAGGGTGGATAGGACTGGTCCCGAGAGCCCACATTTCTTCAAAATGTGGGTCTTAACAGCCAAACCGTCAAATTTAGACTTTGTAAAGCAGGATGGAATATTGGACCCTGTGATAATAGGTCTGGTCATAATGGAAGAATCCAATGTCTTCCTACTGCCATCCTTACGACTTCTGCGTACCAGGGTCTCCTGGGCCAAGCCGGGGCAACCAAAATGACTGATTTTCCTTCTTTTCTTGACCCTCTGAAGGAATTGTAGGAGGAGCGGTACTGGAGGGAATGCATAAATCAGGGAATACCGATCCCTTGGGATTGTCAGGGCATCTGAGCCTTGAGCATAGGGATCTCTTGTTCTTGACACAAAACTGTCCAGTTTCGCGTTGAACCTGGAAGCCAACAGGTCCACATCTGGGGTTCCCCATTTCTGACATATCACTTGAAATATGTCAGGGTGTAGAGACCATTCTCCTGGACTCAGTTGCTGGCGGCTTAAAAAATCTGCCTGCCAATTTTTTACCCCTGAAATGAAGACTGTAGATAGGCGAGGAATATGCCTTTCTGCCCAGGCCAAGATGTGATTCACCTCTTTTTGGGCATGCAGATTTCTGGTGCCTCCTTGGTGATTGATATAGGCTACGGCCGTAGCATTGTCGGACGGAATTCGAACAGGCCAGCCTTGCAGTCTGGACAGATGCTTCTTCTAGCACTGCCCCCATCCTAGAAGGCTGGCATCTGTGGTTACCACTTTCCAGGTAACTGGAGTTTCCCTTCTGACAGATTTTGGGGGAGCAACCACCAATTGAGGCTCTGACGAACACCTGAAGATAAGACCAAAGGAGGATCCAGGGCCTAACCATTCTTGTTCCAAGCTGACAGAATACTGCCCTGTAATGGTCTTGAGTGAAACTGGGCGTAAGGGACAGCCTCTAATGAGGCTACCATCTTTCCCAACAATCTCATGCAAAGACGGATGGAAGGCATTCTCTTTGCCTTTACCACTCGGACCAAGTCTCTTATGGCCTTTGCCTTTGGCTTGGGAAGGAATACCTTGCTTAGGTATGTGTCTATGATCATGCCCCAGTACTCTAGCCTTCTTTGAGGCTGCAAGGAAGATTTCTCCAAATTGAGGACCCAGTCTAGGTACTCTATTCCACTGTGCACATAGTGGTCCAAGCGAGCAGCAGACTGATCTCTGATCAACAGATCATCCAGGTAGGCTGTTACCGCTATGCCTTGTGCCCTTAGTCTTGCCAGGGTCGGGGCCAGTATCTTTGTGAATACTTAAGGTGCTGTAGCCAGTCTGAAAGGAAGAGCCACAAATTGAAAGTGGCGCTGATCCATCGCAAACCTTAAAAATGTTTGGTGAGCGGGAAATATCGGCACATGCAGATATGTATCTTAGATGTCTATTGATGCCAGGAATTCTGCTCCCTAAAGGGTGGAAACAACTGAACAAACAGACTCCATGCAGAAGGATCAAATCGATCTTTAGATCTAGGGTAGGTCTGACATCCCTGTTTGGTTTTGGAACCGTAAACAGGTTTAAATAGAATCCTGACCCCTGATCCTCTGGGGCTAATTTCAAGATTACCCCTTGGCACAACAGGTGTTCTAAGGACTGTAAGAGAGGCCTTCTTTTTTCTGGATCTTTGGCAATTCTTGATTTTAGAAAACGGGGTGGCATAAGTTCTCTGAATTCCAGCATGTAGCCTGAGGACACTATGGAGATGACCCACTTGTACTGAATCTCGTCCCGCCAGGCGTTTTTGCAAAAAGCAGCAGCCCCCCCCCCCCACTCGGGCGAGCGTGGGCATCCCTTCATAGAGAAGTTTTGGGGGTCTGTTTAGACTTTGAACCCCAAGTCCTTTTTTGCCCTTGGGCTTGGCTCTGGGCTTTTCCCCTAGTGTTAGACTGGGGCGGCCGTCACCACTGCCTGGAGACTGAGGCTCCAGGGGCTGGAGAAAGAGTATGTTTAAATGAGGGACGCTTACTCTTTCTTTTAACCGGCAATAGGGTAGACTTGCCACCGGTAATCTTTTGGATGTATTTATCCAGGTCATCTGCAAACAGGTGCGCACCCCCAAAGCGGAACGCTGCCAAGTATTTCTTGCAGGAAGCCCCAGCCTCCCAATGTTGTAACCAAAGGGACGGGCGAAAGCACAAGGCCTTAGGAAGGTTCTCATAAACCTCAATCTCCTCAGAAGGAAGGAGGTTAATCATCTGCTTCATTTGTTCCTTGAGGAACTAACATACACCAATGGCTGCAACAGCTGGTTTGCACTACAGCCCTAGCCATGGCAGAGGAGGCTTTTAATAGGGATTCCAGCTTCTTATCAGTTGGATCCTTGAAACCCTGCGCGTTGTCAATAGGACAGGTCAGGCTTTTGTTTGCACAAGAAATAGCTGCATCAATATCAGGTACCCCCCATTTCTTGGTGAAACCTTCCTCCATAGGATAAAGGATGGAAAACTGCTTAGGAGGAGAATACAGTTTGTCTGGGTGAACCCAGTCATCATACATGTTAATCCAGCAAGGTATGAACTGAAAAGGAGCATGCAGCCTGCAGGGATTTCCGAGATCCCAAAGAGAAAACATAGGGCCGAGAAGCTTTAACAGGAGGCAATTTGTAAGTGGCACGCACCATCTCTGCATAATATTGCACCTGCATCTTTAGCGACTGAGAAGTCACAGGAAACCTCTCATCCTCTGAGTCCTCAGAGACTGCACATGATCCTCATCTCCCTTATTTTACCCTTAGAAGGCTCATCTGATGAGAGAACCAAAGCAGATGAAGGGGATCTACCCAGTTTTCTGCTATTTCTCAATGAGGTTGCGACAATATTAGCAATCCTTACTTCCAGACCATCCATAGCCACTTTTAAAGGGACACTAAAGTCAGGACTTAAAAAAAATAAAAATAACAAACATGTTATACTTACCTCCACTGTGCAGTTCATTTTGCACAGAGTGGCCCGGAAAGCTGTCTTTTGGGGTCCCTCGGCGGCTGTCTGGGCTCCTCCTCGCAAAAGATTTCCATCTTCATGCGAGGGCGCTCGCACGGTGGAAAGCTTTTGCAAGCGCGCTCCTGTGATACAGTGGCGGCCATAGCCGCCGACTGTATCACTCGGCTCCACCCCCCGGCGCGCCGCGTCATCCGCTGTGATTGACAGCAGTGCCAGCCAATGTCTGCGCTGCTATCAATCCGCCCAGCCTAGCCAATCAACGGCCAGGCTGGGAACCGAAGAGGATGACGTGGACGTGCCTGGGAGTTTCGAACGGTAAGGTAAGTAAAACGGGGACTCGGGGGGGGGGCGGGGCGGTGCTGTGAGATGTTTTTTTACCATAATGCATAGGATGCATTAAGGTAAAAAAACTTTTACCTTTACAACCCCTTTAAAGTGCCCTCAGTGACATATACAGGTGCTGCCATAGGAGAGGCTGCAAAACCAGACAGGGGCTCATCCTGTGAGGCTGTTATCAGGCTGGTGCCTTTTTTATTTGCCCTAGACCCTCTTCTAGGAGACATTAGAGCTGCACGATTCTGGGAAAAATTAGAATCGTGATTCTTTTGCATACAATGAAGATCACGATTCTCTCACGATTTTCAAAAATGTATTTATTCAAAGTTATTTTCAACACAAAACGGTGCTAATGTGCTTAAATACAGTATATGTAAATCTGACGAACTGTTTACATGTTACATTTTAAAAGCCGCAGCAAACCTGTCACATTAGCAAGCATGTAAGGTTTTCGTGCCATGTATGTATTAGTACACCAAAGTCTGGATCCCAGAGCCCAGAGACATTACAGGCAAACCTTGTTTCTTTTCAGCACAAGGTCCGGGTACCAACCATCTTAGGCCTTTAATATCAGCCCCAGGAATGTATCCGGTTATAGCTCCTAGGTCCCGCAGCCAGACCATCAAAAGAGCATTTTTCTTCTTAGCACATGTTGAAAGTGACCAACCATCTTAACACTGGCAAAAAAACTGAGACACTCTCAATTTGGGAGGGGTTATATAGGGGAGGAACTCAATTATAATTTGGTTAACCAGTGTCTAATTACCTGTGGTGACTACATAATCCATTAAGTAATTAAGGCTCTGTGTCCCGTGATGTATGATCAAGAAATATAGAAAAGACACACAATTGGCAATTTGCTATGAAAATAAAAAGAGATAAAAACAGAAATAAACTTTACCGAAATCTATCCTTTTGTAGAAGCATACTGGAATATGTGTCACTCCCCAGTTTGGAACTGGCTTCATGGAAGAACAATGTCCATATCTCAGGCTTCCCAATGTATTGAAATATGGATGTTGGCTAGACTTTGGCCCTTGGCAAATCACCCTGGGGGGTGTTCCTGTCTCAGCCCACAAGATGTTTTGTGTTCTGAAATTACCAGAGTCGAATTGGCCCATAACGGCGCTGATTGCTGGGTCATGGATAGGATTACCGATGCCAGCGCATCAGTCCGATTGCAACAGTACCAATAACTGCCTGCCTGCCGCAGTCAGGCACCATATAGCGGTGTATTTTTCTAGGATTTACACACAGTACAAATACAGATTGACATGTACGTGTAGCCCTACATGTGTAAGATCTTAGCTTTTATGAGACATAAAATAGGTTCCTCAGATCTGATGATATAAATCAAAGTTTGCAGACCGGCCGGGGCCTTGTGAATGCCCCCTGTGGATACTTGTAGCCACACTGGCTAGGACTCCATTTGAAGACTTCAGAAAGGTGGCAATCTATGTTTACTCGTATGGGAACTTTTATTGGCATCTAGGTGTCAACTCTGGCCTAGAAACTGGACCTTTCCTTTTCAAATGCTAATGAAAGAACATATGTGCATGACTGATATTGAATACTATATTTTTAATAACCCAGAATTAAACTACATCTACAATTACACTACTTCTTGTTGAGGCAAAACTATCCTACACTTACATTTATGTGACACTGGGTAGTGGCTCTATAGCTGGGTAGCATGGCTGCATTTGTAGCTGAATAGCCGGGGAGATGTTCGGAGCTCAGAGAGCGTGTGTCTCTACTCCGCCATCATCAGGCCACTCCCCGGTGTCTGAACAACCTGGTCCTTTCAGCAAGAACACCATAGGCATTGCCTGGCCTGGCCTGTGTGTGTTTTTTTTTCCACTCGCTCGTTGCACCTGGGCGGCGCAGGTTCCACTCGCTCGCTGCACTGCTTACTGACACTGTGTCCTCCCTGGATCCCAGCAGCAGCCTAAGTGTTCCTCAGGCTGAGCCATCCAGCACCTGCCTTAACCACTTAAGACCCGGACCAAAATGCAGGTAAAGGACAATTGCGCGGTCGTGCGACGTGGCTCCCAAACAAATTTGGCTTCCTTTTTTCCCCCACAAATAGAGCTTTTTTTTGGTGGTATTTGATCACCTCTGTAAAAGAAGGGGGTGTTGTCTGCGCTGAAAGTGAACAGGGGGGGAGGAGGGGGGGTGTAGGTGATAGGGGTGAATGGATGGGACGGGTGGCTGGATGGGTGGATGCAGGTGGGTTTAGGACAACATGATAACCAACATAATCGAAACAATGATGTGAATGAATATACACATAAGGGTGATAACCAATAAATACAAAAATTATTATTACAATAAGGAAAAACCCAACACACTAGCCAGTGTAATGTGAAACCAGTGAAAAACAATCCTAAATCCAAACTATAAGACCAGAGAAAATTCCATGAGGAAATGCCTCTGGATGGAAAAAATGTGGAATAAATAAAGTCTCTAGTGAAAAAACCCAAGAGTCCAGATAAGTCCAAATTGAAATGGTGGTACCAGGAAAGGGTGACAGCAGAAAGCACCTCAGGTGGTCCCCAGCTCCTCACCTCAAGGCTATAGCTCGGATAGCCTGCAACAGCACCTCCCGGTGGAGGACAGTGATCCCTCGGCAGGGCAAGCAGCAGAGGCACTCCACGGGGTGATGGATGATGGGCCTATCTCCCACGAACAGCGAGTTCGTACTTCTAATGGCAGATATCCTCTTCTAAGCTGGCCAGATGGTCACTCACAACAAGGGATCTCTCAGATGGCATACATGATAAAAGAAACAGACCATAGCGCAATCCCGCAAGGTAAAAAACACATTTAATAAAAAAATAAAACTCACATTTAAAACGATCCAAAAGGCACAAAACAAACAGACGTCAGGAACACACTGCGTCAGGCGTGTGGACTCTGTGGCTCCTAGGATCCCTACGCGTCTCGTCACACCTCGGGAAGTCTTAGGACTTAGGAAGTCACGAGGTGTGACGAGACGCGTAGGGATCCTAGGAGCCACAGAGTCCACACGCCTGACGCAGTGTGTTCCTGACGTCTGTTTGTTTTGTGCCTTTTGGATCGTTTTAAATGTGAGTTTTATTTTTTTATTAAATGTGTTTTTTACCTTGCGGGATTGCGCTATGGTCTGTTTCTTTTATCATGTATGCCATCTGAGAGATCCCTTGTTGTGAGTGACCATCTGGTCAGCTTAGAAGAGGATATCTGCCATTAGAAGTACGAACTCGCTGTTCGTGGGAGATAGGCCCATCATCCATCACCCCGTGGAGTGCCTCTGCTGCTTGCCCTGCCGAGGGATCACTGTCCTCCACCGGGAGGTGCTGTTGCAGGCTATCCGAGCTATAGCCTTGAGGTGAGGAGCTGGGGACCACCTGAGGTGCTTTCTGCTGTCACCCTTTCCTGGCACCACCATTTCAATTTGGACTTATCTGGACTCTTGGGTTTTTTCACTAGAGACTTTATTTATTCCACATTTTTTCCATCCAGAGGCATTTCCTCATGGAATTTTCTCTGGTCTTATAGTTTGGATTTAGGATTGTTTTTCACTGGTTTCACATTACACTGGCTAGTGTGTTGGGTTTTTCCTTATTGTAATAATAATTTTTGTATTTATTGGTTATCACCCTTATGTGTATATTCATTCACATCATTGTTTCGATTATGTTGGTTATCATGTTGTCCTAAACCCACCTGCATCCACCCATCCAGCCACCCGTCCCATCCATTCACCCCTATCACCTACACCCCCCCTCCTCCCCCCCTGTTCACTTTCAGCGCAGACAACACCCCCTTCTTTTACATATACATTTTTCTCTCTGCCCAGGACAGAGTGTCAGGAGTCTGCTGCAGAATCCCCAGTCCACCTTCCAGCCCAATTCCACTCCCACCCATCCCCCTTGGTAGCGCAGGAGTCTTTCCATATATTTGATCACCTCTGCGGTTTTTATTTTTTTCGTTATAAACAAAAATAGAGCGACAATTTTGAAAAAATTCAATATTTTTTCATTTTTGCTATAAAAAATATCCCCCAAAAATATATATAAAAAGAACATTTTCCCTCAGTTTAGGCCGATACGTATTCTTCTACCTATTTTTTGTAAAAAAAAAAAATCGCAATAAGCGTTTATCGATTGCTTTGCGCAAAATGTATAGGGTTTACAAAATAGGGGATAGTTTTATTGCATTTTTTTTTTTTTTTTTTTTTTTTTACTACTAATGACCACGACATTATGGCGGACACATCGGACGATTTTGACCAATTTTTGGGACAATTGTCATTTTCACAGCAAAAAATGCTATATAAATGCATTGTTTACTGTGAAAATTACAATTGCAGTTTGGGAGTTAACCACTAGGGGCCGCTGAAGGGGTTAAGTGTGACCTCATATGAGTTTCTAACTAATAAATGTTTAAATACAATCCACTCACTCTTCATGTCAGAGGTGTAAGCATGTCAGTGTCTGTAAAGTCGGCTGTCCCATTCTCCCCTCCGATCCATGCTGCGGTTTCACTGAATCGCTGGAGGAACCCAAGGATACAGAGCCACGGGAAACTGCAGTGTGCTGTTAGCCTGGGATTCTGTGACCAATCAGGGCGTTCTGGAGGCTTAACCACGCCTCCATCATCAGAGGCTGACAGTTCACATGAGTTTCCTGCGGCTCTGTTTCCTCCAGTGATTCAGTGAAACAGCAGCGTGGATCGGAGGGCAGAATGGGACAGCCAACTTCACAGACTGACATGAAGAGTGAGTGGATTGTATCTAAGCATTTATTTTATTAAAAACGTCAGTACCGGCCACTGCTGGAGGATGGCGTGCATGTGAGGACGTGACACGCACTATGGGGGGCGGGACCTACGCGCACGCAGCTCTGGGGAAGTAGGGGAAACAGGGACGGCTGCACGACGGAGATAGCAGGAAGTCCGGAGACATCGGAGGAGGCGTGTATGGCAGAGACGGGGACGGGTAACGACCGCAACGCAAACAGCTTCTGACCGAGGGAAGTCCGCAAGGCTCAAAGCGTGGAGCGGGCTGCCATAGATCACCAAACGCAGCGGGGACTTAAACGCCATCTCAAACTACCGGCTTCACTCATTTTGATATTGGGAGCGGGACGCCCGGAGAGATACACCCTCCAATCAGCCCTCACACTCCATGCGGCCAAGGTAAAGCTGGAAACGGAAGCCTAAGGTAAGGTGATTAACCCTTACACTGAAGTCGTCCAGAGGGGTAAGAAGGAGACAGACAATCACCACCTTGTATGAACTGTAAATTTATATTTTTGCATGACATATGTTAAGTAATTATGGTTAAAAAAACCAGAGGAACCCATATGTAATGATACCGGTAACTAGCTACGCTTATGCTACTTTTCAATCTGGGATAATAAAAGCATGAATTACAAGCACCCAAAATAGCAGATCTGAGGGCGCCCCAGCTGGTTACATTAGACCTGAAAAGCTTCCATAACTAGGACATGTGGGATCCCCATAGATTAACCATATAGTGGCAATAACAGCTGGAATATCCTAGATGTAAAGGGTGGGACAACGCTAAGTTTGGAGCAGTGTGCTCCCCGCTCTTATCACCCATTCTGTTGATGGAAGGAGGACAGAAAAAAGAAGAATGTAATTATTAAGGAGCCATCTTATAACTAAGGGTGAGGGAAACTGTACCTACCTCAGCCAGTGCTCTCTGGACACCGGTCCCTGTCTTACTGTATGGGGCAGCGCCCTGTTGATACCGATCTCCCCCCTGCCTGCGCCGCCTGGTGCCTCACTGACATCGCCGACTTCCATTAGCCTATATAGTACCCGCACTGCTCAATCCCTGTCGACACCAACACTTGCTCTGTCTTATCTGCTCATTGACCCGCCGCTATAGATGCACATACATACACTGTATACAGGTGTATTTAAGTTGGCATCTAAGGTTGACTCTCCTGGGGCGAGCGCACAAGGGAACCCTAATTCCCCTATATGGACTAGGTGTATTTGAAAGAAGCAATTAAGTATACAATAACACAGCAGGAGGCGCAAAATACCCCCCCCATACCCATACCATAGGTGGAGTGCCCCCCCCCCCAAACTTGTCCTAGCGATATTGACGGAAAGCATAACAAAGGGGATTGTAATTGAGGAGAAGATAATAGGCCGTCAAACTGGGGAAAAGAATCAGAAAAGCGAAAACTATTATGTCTAGGATGTCAAGCAGATCGACAAGGGGAGGAGTTCTAAAAACACCAGGTAACCCAGCGGCTACAAGCTCCATTAGACAATACATGTCCAAAGGGGGAAGTTCAAGAAGTAACAGTTCTCCAAAGACTCTACAAGTAAAAGCAGATAAAAGGACAGAGGAAAAAAAAGCCCTTACCCCAATGCAAAGGGGAGCAATGGAAGAATCAAGAGAAGAAGGGACCAGTGAGAACGAATCAGAGACAAGTAAAATGTAGGAGCTGAGGCAAGAGGAACAAACTCCAACCAAAGGAGATATGGAAAGGATGATGGTGCGGCTAGAAAACGTGATCAAGGGAGAAATCCAAAGCCTTAGAACTGACTTGGGGCACCTACTATCCAGGGTAGAGACACTAGAAGAACGAGTGGAGACCCAAGATCAAGAGACAAGCATATTAAGGGAGCAAGTAGCCCAGATACAGAAGCAACAAAGGAGTATACTGTATAAACTGGAAGATCAGGAAAATAGATCCAGACGACAAAATCTGAGATTTAGAGCAGTCCCAGAAGATAAAGACGAAGATCTCCGGAAAATAATGGGGACAATATTAAATCCGATTCTGGAAAAAACATCGGAAGACCCTATTAGGATAGAAAGAGCCCATCGTATAGGAAAATATAGAAGAACGGACACAGAAAGGCCTAGGGACGTCATAGTTAGATTCCATTCCTTTGGAGAGAAGGAGGAATTATGGAAGAAACTGAGGGACCATCCGCCCCTGGTATACAGGGGGAGCTACCCAACAGGTATATGCAGATTTATCTGCAGAGACCCTATTTAGGCGCCGGCTCTTAAAACCTCTCTTAGTACAGCTTGTAGACAAAAATATTAAATATAACTGGAGATTCCCGGCATGCCTTGTAGCGACAAGAGAAGGAAAATCAGCGACTCTTCGGTTCCCAGAAGACTTAAGCGAATTCTGTAATAGAATGGACATTCAGATACCAGAATTACCTGGGTGGATTTAAAAAGAGAACATTAAAAAAATAAGGGAGAAAGGGAGAACGAGAAAAGGGTGTCCCTGCAACCACCGGAAAAATATTATACCCCTATAGAATAGGCATGGAGAGTTATGCGTAGGTCCCACCCCCGGGGTAAAAGAACCAAGGGGAGATGTTTGGTTCTAAGGCCTCTAGATGGCCACTTAGGAGGGGGGGGGAGGGGAGGGGGAGAGGGAGGGGGGGTAGGAGGGAGGGGAAAGGGAAGGGGGGCAAGAGGGAGGGGAAGGGATCCACCTCACCAGAATCGCTAGAAAAAGGAGGAGACAAGATAAGATAGGATGACGATAGTCAACTGTATATCATATAATGTAAAAGGTCTAAATAGCCCAGTTAAGAGACATAAAGTGCTGAAAGAGTTGAAAAGAATGAAAACTGATATCGCATTCATTCAGGAAACCCATTTAACATTAAGCTCAATGATTAGGCTACAATCTGTGGAATACCCCACCTGGTACTATGGGGACACTTATTCAAAACGGGCCAGGGGGGTGGCCATTGGAATAGCCAAAAGGGTAAGATTTCAGCTATCGGACAGACTAGTTGATCCCGAGGGAAGATTTATATTTTTAAGTGAAAAATTAGAAGATATGGAATGTACCTTAGTAAACATTTATTCCCCCAACACAAATCAGATAACATACTTAACAGGAATTCTGAGGAAATTAGAAGAGTTCAAAAAAGGGAGGATAATTCTAGGAGGAGACCTAAATCTCTGTATGGACCCAATAATAGACAAGTCATCTCAGACAGTAGAATCTAACAAACCCCAACTAAGAAAAAACCTAAAAAATTGGCTGTTTAGAAATCAATTAATGGATATATGGAGAATAATGAATCCAGAGATCCGGGATTATACCTTTTTTTCCCCGGTACATGGAAGCTATTCACGTATAGATTACATCCTGGTTGACCACCACTTACTGGAAAATGTGGTGGGGGCAGGGATAGAATCTATTACGATATCCGATCACGCCCCAATAAGTATCTCTCTAAATATCGAAGGGAAGAAGAGATTACCCCTAAATTGGAGGCTCAATGAGGAACTAGTAATAAATCCGGATAATCTAGCCAGAGTTAAAAAGGAGTTAGAAGAATATTTTCTTTTTTTGTTTACAAAAGTTTATTAAGAAGTATAAATTGGGATACAAGCATAGGTATAGAAAAACATAACATTTTTCAAAGGCATAACAGTGAATTACTAACATGTAAGGCAGGTCATGATGAGCGGTCATGAGTGGTTAGCGGGTAAACTTAATAATACATCATTATAGTACAGTGCGTATATCAGCAAATGGAGACATCAAAAAGTGGACTACCAGTATGACCATTTGGCATCAAAAACATGTAGGCTGTCATTGATTGTGTGGTATATTCTTTCTGATAGTTTCAACAGTTCCATCCTGTCGAGCACCTGTGACCATATTACCTCCCTAGATCTCCAGTTTAGTGCGATCATCCATTGCACCGAGCTACATAGTGAATGGAGGAGTCTGGAGCATGGGGGGGGGATGTCTGGGACATCTCCATAGAGTAAACAGATTAATGGGGTGAGGGAGATCTTATGTTTAGAGGAGTCTTCAAATCTACGTGCTACCTCTAGCCAGATCTGTGATATTCGTGGGCAGCTCCAGAAAGTGTGAAGTAGCGTACCTTCAGCTTGGCAACCTCTGAAGCAATCAGGGGAAACTGTCGGATAAAAGGTATGGATTTTGGATGGGGTTAGGTACCATCTTGTGAATAGTTTTGTTGGGGTTTCCCTAAAGGAGACTGCTTTGTTGCTTTTCCTGAGGTTTTCGGACATAGCAAACCATGTATTTGGGGGAAGGTCAATACCTAAGTCTGATTCCCATCGTAGCATGGGTTGGGTTTTCTCAGAGGCCGAGAAATCATTAAGGTTGTTGTATAGCCTAGATATCATTCCTCTGTCCCTGGATGAGGATTTGCAAATTCTTTCAAAGACTGTCATAGATGGACTCGTGGAGAGTGAGAAATGTGTCTGAAAAAATGATTTAATTAAATGGAATCTCTCAATCTCTGAGGGGGGGAGTCTAAAGTCTCTCTGAAGGGATTCAAAGCTTCTAAAGTTCCACTTAGATTGTAGGGAGCCCAAAGAAGTCAGTCCAAGGTCTATCCAGGTAGAGACACATTGTCTGTCTTTATATGCGAGAGGTAGTCTGGGGTCACCCAAGAATGATGTGAGTGAGGAGGTTGCTGAAGCAAGTGGGAAAGTGTCGCTAGTATTTTGCCAAAGTTTGAATGCATGGGCCACTATAATGTTACGTTTGATGAGGTCTTTATAAAGGATGTACCTAGACCAAAGTATCCCTTGTAGGTGTAGTGGATATATAGATGAGGTCTCGAAGCACAGCCAGGGAATGTTTTTATTTGGGGAAAACCATTGGGAGATTTGTGATAGGCGTGCGGCTAAAAAGTATTTCCATAAATTGGGGAGTCCCAGACCGCCCCTAGCCTGTGGTTTATATTGTAGGTTGTAACTATATCGTGGTCTTTTGTCAGCCCAGATAAATTTATTAATTTGTCTTTGAAGAGCCTCAAGTTTGGTTTTAGGGATGTTGATTGGGATGGAGCGAAAGTAATATAAAAGTTTGGGGAGGATGTTCATCTTAATTGCGCAAACTCTGCCCAAAAAAGAGATGTGGTAGGAGGACCAGGATTTCAGGAGGGAAGTGATGCGGGCTAGTAATGGGATGTAGTTAGCCTTATATAAGCCGTTGTAAAGAGGAGTGATATTAACGCCAAGGTATGTAAATGAGGAGGAGATCCACGTAAAGGGGAAGTTGGACTGAAGAAGACTAAGTTCTACTGGAGGGATGTTAATGGGTAGTGCGGAGCATTTGCTTAAGTTAATTTTTAGACCTGAGATCTTATGGAAAAGTTCTAGTTGGTTGAGTAGTACGGGAAGGGAGGTATGGGGGTTGGTGATGTATAGTAGTGCATCGTCAGCATATAGGCTGATCTTGTATTCCTGATGATCCTTAGTATATCCTCTTATATCTGGGTTGGCTCTGATAGCCTGGGCTAAGGGCTCCATGGCTAGAGCGAAGAGGAGTGGAGACAGGGGGCAGCCCTGTCTGGTACCTCTACCTAATGGAAAAAAATCAGAGTTGACACCAGGCAAACGGATGCGAGTCTGTGGAGAATCGTACAGAGCATTGAATCCCTGCAAAAATGTTCCAGAGATTCCAAATTTGGGGAGCAGGTAGTTCAAGTACGACCAGCTGACACTGTCAAACGCCTTGTGAATGTCAAGGCTGAGAAGACAGGTTTGGCGTTAGTGGAGATTAGCATCTTGAATAACATTGGTGACAAGTCTGATGTTGTCCGTGATCTGTCTGTTAGGTATGAAGCCAGATTGGTCAATGTGAACTAGTGGGGAGATGACTTTGGCGAGTCTGTCTGCAAGGATCCTGCCAAAGATCTTAAGGTCGTTATTCAGGACTGAAATGGGGCGGAAATTCTGGGGGAGTGAATGGTCTTTATTGGGTTTGGGGATTAAGGAGAGATTAGCTAATAGCATTTCTCTTGGAAAGGAATTGCCTTCTAGGATGTGATTAAAGAGGTTCTTCAAGTGGGGGGCAAGGAGAGGGGCATATTTTTTGTAGTATAGGGATGAGTACCCATCAGGGCCCGGAGCAGTGGAGGTTTTGAGTGATTTAATAATGTGTGTAATTTCCTCGATTGTACAAGGTGTGTTAAGAGAGTCTAAATGTTCGTGATTGAGGGAGGGGAGATTGAGGCTGTCGAGCCAAGATTTAGCAGCTTCATTTGGGGGAGTGTTGGGATTTGACATGAGGTTTTGATAGAAGGAGGTAAAAATTTCCATAACTTCTTGTGGGTGGGAGACTAGGTTGCCCTTATTATTTCTAAGTTTATACGTATGTGTAGGGTTACTGTCTTGTTTGAGTTTCCTTGCAAACATTGCTGAATAAGAGTTGCAGTGTAGCATATATTTGGCTTTAGAGAACCTGAGGGACTTCTCGACATTAGTGGAAAGGAGGGTATCTAGGGATTTGCGTTTTTCTTGTATTTGATGGGTAATGGCAGGATCGACTGAATGATGTAGTTTAATGTAGAGATGGTGGAGTTCATTGGTGAGGCGTCTGATGTCGGCCTGTCGCTCTCTATTTTTGGATGCAGCTAGGCTAATGATGTGGCCTCTTAGAACTGCTTTGTGGGCGACCCATATGGAAGTGGGTGGGGTTTCCTCATTAATATTATCTGTGAAATAATTTTCTATGTGTGAGGAAATAGTAGAGTTGTTAGTAGGGTTTGTTAGTAAGGAGTCATTAAGACGCCAGTTATGAGGAGAGGGGGTTAGTCCTATGTAGGATGTAGTGAATGTGCAGACATCGTGGTCCGACCATGGGCAAGGGTGGATCTGCGCTTGAGTGGAGTTGGCAAGTAAGATAGGGGTAGACAGCACATAGTCAAGTCTAGCATAGCAGTCATGTGGGTGGGAATAATGGGTATAGGCTTTAATACCCGTGTTATGAGCTCTCCATGTATCTAATAATTGTGCCTTATTGATTAGACGGTTTATGGTCTTAGAGAAAGATTTTGTATGGGGGGATATGGAGCTTCTGTCAAGGATTGGGTGGGCAGCTAAGTTAAAATCGCCACCGATCAACATGTGGGGTGAGTGGTATTTGTCTAGAGTTTCGAAGAATTTAAGGAAAAAGGAGGTGTGGGTGTCATTAGGGGCGTAAACCGAGGCTATGGTGATTTTCCTATTGTTAATGATACCCTTGAGAATGATATATCTGCTTTCAGGGTCTTTAAATATATGGTGAACATCAAAGATGATCGTGTTACGTATAAGGATGGCGACCCCCTTAGTTTTATTGTCAAAGGTGGTATAGTACACTTGGTTATAGGATTTGTGGAAGAATTTAGGGTGGTTAGCGGATGCAAAGTGAGTCTCCTGGAGCAGAATAATGTCTGCGCCTAGTTTTTTGTATTGTTGAAAGGCTTTTTTACGTTTATTGGGTGAGTTAAACCCATTCGTGTTATGAGATATAATTTTAAGACCCATGGTTAGAGTCATAACAATCTATCAACTGAATAGTAGAAATATATAAAAGCTGATAACATAAAGGGGCAACAGATCTAACCATAAAGTTGTCGCATGTGTGTGGTTTACCGTTACAAGGCAGGGAACACCTAAACCATGTGAGAATCCTGCATGGAGTCAGCATCTCCGCCATACATGGCAGCTCGCAAGTAGGGCAAAAATATAAGATATATTGGTTATGTGTATCTATGAGTGAAAAATAACAAGAAAACATATACACTATGCCTGTGCAAAACAAATATAGTTTTTTCTGTGCGAAAACGCAGGAGAACATACTCCTGATATATACCAGATTTTGCAAAAAGGGTAATAACCCATTTGTTTTGGTATTAAATTGAACAAACATAAAAAATAAAAGAGAAACAAAAAAGAACATATAGGATAAAGGAAAATTATCCTTATCCTGCGTCAGATCCAGCCAGACCATCAAGGTGGTGGTCAGGATGTAGATCGAGGCAGGAGTGGGGTCAAACCAACTGCGGCGGACGCACCCGGACAAAAGTACATGCTAAACTGTATAGAAGTATCATATAAGTGCATGGCAGCCTAGAACAATAATGTAATAAGATATAACATTCAAACATTAGAGAACAGGGTCAGCATAACCAACCATAACATTGTATAAAATGGATTGCAAAAAGGAAAGGGATGTGATATTGTGGTTTAAGTCTCAGCCGTTTCCATATGGAAGAGGTAGATCAAGAGCAATTTGAGGCAGTCCTGTGCAGCATCCAGGGATTAAAACACAGCAAATTCAGGACGGATGGTTCTTAGTGCAAGGGAAAAACAGGGCTGTAACATAAAATTGCTCTAAGCAACAAAGCACATGGTAGATTAAGATGATAGGAAGTAAGTCTGCTATAGTGGCTTGAACAGTGCATAGAGTGTTGTGTATAGAGCTATTTGTAACATGAGCCCATGAGCCAGAAAAGTGGATAGAGACTTTCCAGAAGGGGAGGGGGGACCTCCAGTGGAGGAAGTGTGAATCAGGTGTGAAAAGTCTTGAAAGAAAGAAAAAAAGTCAAAAGAACTTTCCTGTCTTTCCTGCAGAGTCTAAATGATTAAGTTGTACTGGAACTCTTTGAATCCTGTAGTGTTGGGTATTCCTGAAGCAAGGGACCAAGTGTCTGAAATGCAGCAATCTTCAGGAGGAATAGTGCAATGGCTTGGTGAACCATATGAAGATTTATATGAGGTAATTTCACTAGGGATTGAATAATCTTCTCTGGTCTCTCTGGCTGCGCCTGTTGGAAGGGGTAGACCAAATAGGTGAGGGTCTTGGGGTAGCTGGGAGTCGTGGATGAGGTTCGTTAGGCAATAAACCCAACTTGATTAGCAATTCTTTGCCTTCGATCACATTGTAGACCGTATAGGTGGATCCGTTGTGAGGTACTGTCAGCTTAAAGGGAAATCCCCATTTGTACCTTATTCTGGCTGATTGAAGGACTGTGGTAACTTCTTTCATCCTGCGCCTTCTATCTAATGTGGCTGGAGAGATGTCAGGGAAGATTTGTATGCGCTTTCCCTCAAAGGAGATGTTGGGGCTGTTTCTGGAAGCACGCATTATGTCTTCCTTGACTAGAAAATCCTTCATGCACATGATGATGTCCCTGGGGGGGTTTTCAGGGGGGGGTTTGGGGCGGAGGGCCCTGTGGATTCTGTCACAGGCAAAGGCGGTTAATGCTTTTTCTGGTAGGAGACCATGGAAAATTTGGGACACAGCTGGAAGTAAATCAGTAGTGGATTCCGGTATACCGCGCAATCTAATATTTTGGCGGCGATTTCTATTGTCCAAATCTTCTAATTGGGCTTGCATGAAAGCAAAATTATCGGCCAGATTTTCATAGTCTTTCCTCAAGTCATTGTGTGCTAGGGAGAGTTCATCATGCTTTGTCTCTAGGAGGTCAGTGCGTCCTCCTATGCTAGCAATTTCCTGGGACAGTGCAGCAGTAGATTTATGCACTTCTTTTTCTATTTTGTCCACCAGTTTGTTAAATATTGCTGTAAGACTTTCATCTAAGTCAGCCTTGGAGAGGGGGGAGTTGTACTCACAGTTTTCCAGGGCTTTGGGAGGGTGTGAGATGGCTGCATCCTCTCCCCACATGCTGCTGCAGGCGCCATTTTGGGATTTCCCTGTCCTCTGCTCCATTGTAAGAAGAAAGTTTGTTAAAGAGCGATGCTGGCTCCGTTTTTTCTTCTTGTTGTTGCCAGGCATGCACCTCGTATTCCCACAGGGGTGCTGATGATTTTGGGCGAAAAACGAGTGTTATAGCCCTGGGTAAACGGCCGCAATGTGTCCGGGTGTGGAGGAGATGTGACTAGGCACTTCCCATCAGCGTCGCGCCGCGCATGCGCCCCCCTAGAAGAATATTTTCAATTAAACGACACAAGTGAGATATCAAAAGCAACACTGTGGGATGCTCACAAGGCTCTAATTAGAGGCATTTTCATATCTGAAGGAGCTAGGAAAAAGAAAGAAAAGAATCTACAGAAGAACAATATAATAGCCGAGATATGGAAATTAGAACAAGAACATAAAAAAGGGGGAAACCAAAAAAAAGTATATCTAGAATTGGTAAACAAACGCAATGAACTTAAAGAACTCCTCTTCCAAGAAACAAAAAGAGAATTCCATCTGATGGTAAAAGAGAGATATAGATGGGGAAACAAAACTAGTAAACATCTGGCAAGGATGGTACAGAAAAAGAAAGCAAAAACTATATTGAAAAAATTAAAAATGAGCAAGGAGAAGAGACATACACAACAAAAAATATAGCTGAAGCTTTTAGAGTCTATTATGAAAAACTATACGCAGTTAAACAGAAAAAATGGGGAGAAGAGGAAAAGGAAAAAAAGATCTCAGACTTTTTACAAAAAGCAGGACTTCCAATAGTTAACTCGACAAGAGCGATAGTAATGGATAGACCTATCACAGAAAAAGAGATACAGACAGCACTAGCAGGCACGGCATCGGGTAAAAGCCCAGGCCCTGACGGCCTTACAGCTTTATATTATAAACAATGTAAAGGGATTCTTATACCACGACTATGTCAATACTTTAATGGCCTTGGTGGAGAATATACTCTTAGTAGAGAAGCGGCAGAGGCAACCATAACAGTTATCCCAAAGGAAGGTAAGGATCCCAAGATATGTTCAAGCTATCGGCCAATATCATTGTTATACTCAGACATAAAACTGTTCGCCAAGGTATTGGCCGAGAGGGTTAAACAAGAGATGATAGGCCTGATCCATCCAGACCAGACAGGTTTTATTCAAGGCAGAGAGGGGAGGGATAACGGGGTCAGGGCCCTCCTTCTAATACATGGGATGAGGACCCAGGGAATCCCCAGTCTGCTCATGTCAATTGATGCTGAGAAAGCGTTTGACAGGGTAGACTGGGGATTCATGTTACAAACCCTGGAAACCATGGGATTCGGGCAGAGGATGCTGGAATGGATCGGAGCTTTGTACCAGACCCCAACAGCGAGAATACAAATTAACGGGGACCTGTCTGAGCCCTTCACGATGAAAAACGGTACAAGACAGGGGTGTCCTCTGTCGCCACTTCTCTTTGTGTTATCGATAGAGCCCCTACTGTCCAGGATCCGCAAATGCCCGGAGGTAACAGGAATAATAATAGGAGGAGAGGAGCACAAATTGTCTGCATTTGCGGACAATGTGCTCTTCTACTTAACCAACCCGAAATCCTCAATTCCGAATCTCCTAAATCTGTGCAGACAGTATGGGGAATTCTCCAATTTCAAAATAAACACTATTAAAACTGAAATACTTAATATAGGGGTACCCAAGAAAGATGAGCAAATTTAAAAAAACGAGTATAAATTCCCATGGGTAAAAGAGCTGAAATATCTTGGGATCCAACTGGCTAAGACCGGGAAAAAAATATATGAAAAAAACTTCATTCCATTATTGGAAAAAATTAAAAAGGAAATAAATAGAGTTAAAAATAGGCCAATTTCATGGACGGGACGAATCAACTTCTGTAAAATGGTTATGATGCCAAAAATCCTCTATAAGATCCAGATGATTCCTATTAAACTACCAAAACAACTTCTCCAAATCCTCAGAAAGCTAATAATGAATTACATCTGGAGAAATAAGAGACATAGGATATCACTCCAAACCCTTAGGCAGACAAAAAATAAAGGGGGGTTAGCAGTTCCCGATATTAAAAAATACTACGAAGCAATAATCTTATCGAGGGTAGTGGAATGGGCTAAAGACAATAGAGAAAAAAGATGGGTGAGCCTTGAAAATAAATTAGCAAAGGCGGGATTAGACACAATAATATGGAATCCACCACAATTTAGGATGTTAGGCACGGATACACATGAAATCACAAGAAATGCACTTAAAATCTGGGATTTAACACAAAAAAAAATCAGTAGGAACTACAATTCACCTCTTATAGTATTAAAGAATAATGACTATTTTCCACCGGGGAAGGTCGAAGTGGGAGAGAACTGGGTCATAGACGATAGGGCACAATTGAAAGATGTAATGCACCAAGGGCACTTACTTACACTAAGAGACCTCGAACAAAAATAAAATCTTATGTTAATTAATAACTGGAGGCACCAGCAATTAAACCATTTTGTACAAACACTACCTCAACCGATAAGAGATATAGACCAGCTCACTGAGGTAGAAAAATTATGTATTAACGAGAATACAAAAGGAAATATATCAAAATTATATAAGATTCTATTGCAGATTGATGAACCTGAAGTGCCTCCATTTATTAACCACTTAAGGACCCCCGCACGCACATATACGGCCACAGAATGGCACGTACAGGCACAAGGGCGTAAATTTACGTCCCCGCCTAAGTGCGGTTCGGGGGTCCCATCGGGACCCCCTCCGCGGCGTGCGGGGGTCCCCCTAGCTCCGGGAGCGATCCGGGACGAGCGGGCGGATGTCGGCGTTTACCCGCCCCCCCGCGATCGCTCCCAGCCAATGCGCGCGCTCCCAGTCTCCTGTCACTTCCTCCTCCTGTGTAAACACAGGAAGGGGGAAGTGATGTAATCTCCCATCGCAGCGGTATTTCCAACCGCTGCGATGGGAGAAACACCTAACAGTAAGTGTGCACCAACATTACACTGACACACACTCACATAGGCATACTTAACCCCTTGCGATCTGCCCCCCCACCCCCCCTGTCACAGTGTCACTGAATGCAGTGATCTAATCACTGCATTTAGTGTCAGTGTGACAGGCAGTGTAAAATCAGTTAGTGTTAGGTTCAGGATAGCCCCCCCACCCCCCCTAATAAAGTTTTAACCCCCTGATCACCGCCCTAGTTAACCCTTTCACTCCCTATTGCCAGCGTCACTAAGCGATCATTTTTCTGATCGCTGTATTAGTGTCGCTGTTCCCGCTAGGTAGCTATTTTTTTTTATCGCGATTTTTTTTTTTTACCAAAGACATGTGGCTAAATAAATTTTGGCCTAAATGTTTGACTAAAATTTAGTTTATTTGATTTTTTTTTTAACAAAAAGTAAAAAATAGTGTTTTTTTTTTCAAAAATGTCGCTCTATTTTTGTATATAGCGCAAAAAATAAAAATCGCAGAGGTGATCAAATACCACCAAAAGAAAGCTCTATTTGTGGGAAGAAAAGGACGCAAATTTTGTTTGGGAGCCACGTCGCACGACCGCGTAATTGTCAGTTAAAGCGACGCAGTGCCGAATCGCAAAAACACCTTGGGTCATTTACCAGCGTATTGGTCCGGGTCTTAAGTGGTTAAGAATTGGGAAAGGGAATTAGGAACACATAAAGATAAAAGCACAATAGACAGGATTTTAAAGCTAACCCACTCCTCGGCAGCCGATAGCAGGACGGCCGAAATGAATTACAAATGCCTATCGGGCTGGTATAGTACACCAGTAAAGCTAAGTAAATTTAAGAAGGAAGAATCAGCAGACTGCTGGAGAGGCTGCAAATCTCCCGGAACAATGGCGCACCTATGGTGGGAGTGTCCCAAGGTAGAAAGATATTGGGAAAGTATCCTAGGGTTGGTGGAAGATATAACGAAGATTAAAATTAAAAAAGACCCATGGACGGTCCTCTTCCATGGAGGAGAGGAAGGGGTTAGAAAATACAAGGAGTCCCTCGTCCCTCACTTATTAAATTCTGCAAAGAGGTTGATACCTAGGAAGTGGCAGGAATTAGAATGCCCAATGGTCTGAGGTGGCGTACACACGGCCGAGGTTCTCGCTGAAAACCAGCGAGAACCTCGCTGGAATGCACATTCCAGCGAGGACCTCGGCCGTGTGTACGGTCTCGGCGAGCTTCCCGTCGGGAAGCCCGTCGAGCCGAAATAGAGAGCACGCTCTCTATTTCCTCGACGGCCCGCCCGGAAGAATGGCTGGTTGCCATTCCCGACGGGCGGGTCGCCGAATTCGACGGCCGGGAGAGAACCTCGACGGGCGGAACGATGTGTTCTGCCCGTCGAGGTTCTCTGCCGTGTGTACGGCGCCTGGGAATGGATTGATGCTGTAGAGGAAACATACAGAATGGAGGATAACTGTAACAACATGGAGGACAACGGCGGAAATAAGAAATGGGAAAACTGGAAAACCTTTAAAAAATCATGGAGTTACGCAGAAAACCTAAGAGTAGAAAGGTAAAGAATAAAATTAATATGTTAATCCATCCGATAAGGCAAAGCGATGGTGAGGTGGAGGGGAGGGAGGGTGGGGGATAGGGGTGGGAAAGGAAGGGGGGAGAAAAGAAAGGGTAGACTAAATAGAATACCCAACAAAGGCCCCAGAGAAGGGAAAAAAAAAACGTCAGTACCGAGGGGGCGTGTCCGGAACGCAAACGAGGAGAGACGTACCTTGGAGGAGCTCCCCCAAACCCGTTTGTATCCACTGCCATCCTAAGACTGCAAACGGTACTTGAGCCTCCAAATCATATGACCTGTCTCCTGGATCTCTCCTGAATAGATCCATACCTGAACTAGAGCAGTAGGACGCTGGATCACTCTGCTGTCCTTACTGCAGCTGGAACCATCCTTCACTGCACCGCCGCCATCTTGATGCCTGCGAAGCCTGGGACTAGCCGGGCTCGGGGCCGTGAGACAAGCGGCAAACACCTCCGGACCTTACCGCAGCTACTCCCGTGGAGGTAGGCTACTTGGGGACGTTTTCCCGGAGCGACGATCGCGGACCTCCCAGCCGTCCGAAAATTTAGCCCGCGGCTTGGGCCTACACGCGGCGGCCGGTCCCTGTGCCGATTCGCTAGCCCAGCGCTGTGCCTGCCCTCGGCTGCACATCCCTGGCTGGTTACCCCTCCGCAGATCCAGCCCTGTGTGTCATACAGGACCTACACCTCACCTTGATCTGGACTATCCCCTGGAGAAATCTGCAGGCCCTGGTGAGTTACGGCGGCCATCTTGGTACACCCCAGCGGCCTCTTTACCTGAAATATACCTTCACCTTTACCCAAGGGCACCCTGGCTCATTGACCTGAGACCCTGGCTTGGCCCTTTAAGCAGTCACCCACCCGCTACAGCCTGCAGCCCTAAATCTGGAAGCCTCGTCCCCAGGCAAACTCCATGCTGCCTACACCTGTGGATTCTTGATCTAGCAGTGTGCAAGCCCCAACAGGGTCTCTTATAAGCTTTTGTTCCCCTTATCTACACAACTCTAGCCAGGACATCAGTGCTGTGACTCATAGAAGCTAATCATCCTGTTTTCACTCATGCGGCCCTTTTAATTTTATGGCCCTTCCCCGCCTCTTGTGCAGTCGCACGTACTACCCGCAGACCCCCCCTGTGCTCTCCAGTCACAATACCCCACAGAGGGAAGCACGCTTAGCATGTAAGATGGCAGTCGCTTAAGATGTGAGGCCCGACTTTTTTGCCCGTATGTCCAGTGCTCCCGCTCTGCATTATTAGCCTTTGATAGACACAGGAGCCGTCTCATCAGCTTTGGGAACTTTGCAGCTATTTTCTGACTGTTCTATGGGTAAGATTGGAAACCAACGGCATATCTACCAGAAACACATTCCACAGGCCGCGCCTCAGCTTTCCCAGCCTATGGAACGCTTCCTTAGGAAATCATCATCTCCGATCTCGGAAACCCCAGCGACTGTCGTGGACTCGGCAGACGCCCTCCCGCTGGTTGACCCCTCTCTATTTGTGAAAAACCCCCCGCACAAGCCACGACCACCCGAACTTTCCACAATGTCACCACCAATTACTGTGGAGGTGTTGGATGCCAAACTGCAATCCTTGCTTCATAGCCTTACTCAAAACATTACTAAAGAAGTTGGCAAACTGGCGCATGAACTTAGGGGTGAGATTGACCAGTTGGGGGAATGAACAGACACTTTGGAATCTAAATTTGACAACATGGTACAATATGTCCATGTCATAGAGGAGGAAAATGCTAATTTGAAAAACTTAGTCTCACAATTACAGATGCAGCAAGAAGATCTTGAAAACAGGGAGCGCAGCCAGAACCTACGCATCCGCGGGGTCCCCAAGTCTATCCCAGACAAAGAAATCCGACCTTACCTTCTCGCCCTTTTTGTCACTCTGGCACCCCACATCCCTGACATAGACTGGCGCCTTGATAGAGCACACAGATCACTGGCTCCTAAGCCTCCCCCGGGAACCAACCCCAGGGACATTATTGTACGCTTCCATTTTTACGAAAGCAAAGAAGCCCTTACCATTGCTACCCGCAACAAGTCACAAATTGATTTTAAGGGGGCAAAAATTCAAATCTTCAACGACCTATCACCCATTACATTGGCTAAACGCCGTGCCCTGCGCCCAGTCACCTCCCACTTGCAGCAGAACCAAGTTACATACCGTTGGGGCTTCCCGTTCCGCCTGTCTGCTACCAAAGATGGATCGCAACATTCCATGAGAGATCTACAGGAATGCAAGGCTTTTATCCGGAACCTTGGTCTCCCCCCTATACCTGAGGAGGACTTACAGATGCAGATCCCTGCTCCACGACCATTCTCTACGCCTGGGAGGATCTGGACCCCGGTACGTCAGAGGTCACGAAAGGCCCCAATCACTCCCCAGAGAGTTGGACAGTCCAAAGACACCACTTGAGACTATATCTCTGCTGCCCTTCATCCTTCATCTTTACAAGTAGGTAATCCTACAGACCCACACCCTCTGGGACTCCGGGCTCGGAGTCTGATCCTTGGCATCCAATATGCCCCACGTAAGCGTTCTTTTTATTTCATTTTTGCTTACATACCCATTCAAAAATAATATGTTGACAGTTCCCTGTTTTTCCATGAGTCTATGATGTTTGGAACGGGCTGGGCCTCAGTGACTATCCTTGCAGGCTACCGTGCCCCCCACCCTCAACATGGTCTTGAATTATGACCATAACCTCCTGAGGTGTCCTCCCCCCTCAGGCCTACCATCTAATTGGTACATACTTTTTGTCATTGTTTTAATTTTTTTTTCTTTTTTTTCTCTTTGGATCCTTTTCGATCCTACTCAGGGCTTACTTAATGCTGCTTTACTTTTATTTCC
Organism: Rana kukunoris; assembly: GCA_029574335.1. Lineage (NCBI taxonomy): Eukaryota > Metazoa > Chordata > Amphibia > Anura > Ranidae > Rana > Rana kukunoris. The sequence continues at coordinate 38,483,602 of CM056058.1, forward strand.
TGTTACCTCAATTGTTACTATTATTTTTTGCTGGCCTTCTGTTTTTCATTATTTTTTTTTGGATCTAGGGTCCCTTTTTGACCCATGTTTGTTACTCAGAAATCTATTTCAGTTATCACCTCATTGTCATTTGATTGTGCATAATATTTTAGTTCCTAAGAACTATGCATCATGGTGTATACTTTTTTTCTATGTCATGAATGTAATGTGTGCTCTGCTCATACAGTTTGAATATGGCTGTCAGTATATTTTCATGTAATGTTAAAGGTCTGGGCTCCATCCGTAAACGCTGTTTGGCATTGAAGGAGTTCAGGTCCTCTGGGGCAGAGGTGATCATGGTTCAGGAGACACATTTCAAAGAAGAGGGTTCATTTAAGTTTGCTTCTAAACACTTCCCCACTGCTTTTGTGGCCTCCGACCCCTCTGGTAAGGCGGGGGTGGCCATCCTGCTGAGACGCTCCTCTGCCATTCGTGTCAAATCTTCTTACTTAGATCCCCGGGGTAGGAATATTATCCTGAGCTGCATTCACCAAAATACCTCATTCACCCTTGCCAACGTGTACGTGCCCAACTCAGGTCAGATTGGGTTTTTAGAGGACTTTTTTGAGAAACTTCAACCTTTTTCCCAACCCTTTATGGTTATTGGAGGCGATTTTAACCTGTGCATGTCCCCAATTAAAGATAGATTTGCCCTCTTTGCAAAAGCCCCGCCCCCCCAAGCTCATAAGAACTCCTCTTCATTCCGAAAATTGATACGGGCCCATAACCTTTATGACACTTGGAGAGTGAAACACCCTACTGCTAAACAATTCACATTTTACTCCCCCCCTCAAAAGCTATATACAAGACTGGACCATTTTTTTGTCTCAGCGCCCTTATTGACTTATGTGGTCCACTCAGAGATTAACCTAATCACTTGGTCTGACCACGCACCCATAATATTAGATCTTCTGTTAGCCACACCTACGCCCAGAAAATGTCATTGGCGTCTTAATGAATCCCTTCTCACCACATCTGATGTTCACCTCCATCTGCAACAGAAACTGTCTGAATTCTTTGAACTCAATGAAGGCTCGGTCTCTGAGGTGTCCACCTTGTGGGAGGCCCATAAGGCTTTCTTCAGAGGGGAGTGCATTTCCTCTGGTTCCCGTCTTAAACGTGATCGAGAACATCAGAGGAGATCCCTTTTAGCTGAACTATCCAAAGCAGAAAAACTTCTACTTACTCTCCCCACAGTGACGCGTCTTAGGACGGTAATTTCGTTACGCAATCGCATTAAGTCTCTAGACTCAAATAAACATGCTAAATCTTTGCCCTGGTCCAAGCAAAAGTTCTATGAGTATGCTAACAAGCCCCATAGGATGCTGGTTCATTAACTGAAGCCGAGACCCACAGCTTCTATCCCTGACTTTCTGCTGCAGCCTGATGGGGACCCCACATACTGTCCCCAAAATATGTCGCGGATCTTCGGTGACTTTTACAAAAAACTGTATAATTGCCTTTCCGTGGACCCTAATTCTCAGTTCACTCAAGAAAAATGTAATACCTTCATAGAATCCCTGAAACTCCCTTCAATTTCACCTGAAGATCGCGCGGGTCTAAATTCCCCTATTACTGTTGAAGAACTCACTGCGGTCGTAAAACAACTCCCATCCCAAAAATCCCCCGGCCCTGACGTGTTACCCTACTCCTACTACAAAAGTTTCCTTTCGATCCTGACACCCCATATGGTTAAACTGTTCGCTTCTCTGATGTCTGGAACGATCCCACATTCTCAATTTTTACACGCCTTTATAACAGTCATCCCGAAACCAGACAAAGACCCGTTACTACTGGATAATTATCGCCCCATCGCCCTCTGACTATAAAATATTTACAAAAATTCTAGCTAACAGACTATCTCTACTCCTCCCCTCACTCATACATAGAGACCAGGAGGGGTTTGTTTCCACTAGACATGCAGGAGACAACACTAGGCGTACTATTGACCTTATTGACTTACTAACTAAGACGAAGGAACCTGCCGTGATACTCAGTTTAGATGCCCAGAAGGCTTTTGACCGCCTGAATTGGTCATTTATGTTCGCTATTCTTTCCAGGTACGGCTTCAGTGGTCCCTTTATGCAAGCCCTAAAAGCGTTATATTCCACACCCACTTCTCAGGTCCAGTTGGCCTCTTGTGTCTCCTTGCCATTTCCCCTGAGCAACGGTACTCGACAGGGGTGCCCCTTATCTCCCCTACTTTTTGTCCTCAGTCTGGAGCCCTTGGCTGAGGCCATTCGCTCTCACCCAGATATAGGGGGGGGTGACGTTGAGGCATAGGGAATACAAATTGACCCTGTTTGCCGATGACATCTTATTGACACTGACCCATCCCCATATTTCACTCCCCTTGCTCCATACCACTCTAAATCAATTTGGCAGTATCTCTGGTTTCAAAATTAACCCGTCCAAGACTGAGGCCCTCCCTGTGAATGTATCGGCAGAAACGCTCTTGGCCCTAAAAGGAAACTTTAAATACAGATGGTGTTCTCAATCGCTCAAATACCTCGGAGTCTACTTAACACCCTCTTATCTTTCACTTTTTCAGGCCAATTTCCCTCCTTTGTTCACGGAAATCAATAGGTTGCTTAAGACCTGGACGAAGCTCCCCCTATCCCTGCTTGGGAGGATAAATGTCCTCAAGATGTCGGTAGTCCCTAAGCTCCTCTACCTTTTTGAGACCCTGCCAGTGATGGTCCCAATGTCCCAACTGAAATTGCTCCAACGAAACTTTTTAAACTTCATATGGAATAACACATCCCATAGGATAGCTAGCACAGTTCTTTTTGCAGCCCGCGATAGGGGAGGTTTGGGGGCGCCCGACATAATCAAATATTATTTTGCCACACATTTGAGAGCTATAATCTCCTGGACGTCCAGATGTGCACCTAATAGGTGGTCAGAGATAGAGAAGAGCATTACAGTTCCTGCCCACCCCTGCTGCTTGTTGTGGCCATCCTCTGACAAGAACATCTCCCAGCTGTGTAAAACCTGTGTAAGCCCTATGCTGTTTACACTTTCAATCTGGAAGAGATGCTCTGGGAAATACCCTCTTTCATCCCCATGCTCTCCTTTAGTAAACGTTATCTTTAACCCAGAAATCCCTGACAGCTTATCATACGAAGCCATGTTACCCTGGACAAAAGCTGGTGTATTCCAGCTACGCCATCTAGTGCATCCAGTGACACGTACATTTCTTACTTTTCCTGAGCTGCAATCGAAATACAAAATCCCAAAAACTCTCTTCTACTCCTTTTTACAAATCAGGCATTTCATTTCCACTAGAATCCCACATTTTACTTTAGTTATGCCATCGGAATTTGAACTGTTATGTTTCAGAGGCCCCTATATCCACCATTTATAAGATTTTACATGATACCCCCTCAGGATACAGAGCAAACTCATTCCTACATGCGGAAATGGTCCCATGTTTTGAATAAACCCATTTCTTTATCCGAATGGAAGAGTATTTGGGAGGCTACTTCCAGGGTATCTAGATGCGTAGTTCAGAAGGAAACTGCCTACAAAATATTAATGTTTTGGTATAGAACCCCAGAATTTTTTTGGCAAGGAAGCTGACACCTTCTGGACAATGTTGGAGATGTGGTTCTTATTTAGGTACCCACTATCACATATTCTGGGAGTGCCCTATGATTACACCCTATTGGTCCAAAGTACATGCCCTTTTGGGAAGAATTCTGGGTATCCCTATCCCCTTACATCCCTTATATCTCCTCCTGGGATTACCCCTCCCAAAGACGCCTAAACCCCTTAGGAAATTGATGGCCTTCATTCTATTAGCGGCTAAAAGGGCTATCCCACAATGCTGGCTAACCAATGTTCCCCCATCCTTTACACAATTTCTAGCAGCTATCATAGATATACGTAGAATGGAATGCCTCACAGCTGTAATTGAAGACTCTTTAACTAGCTTTGACGCCATTTGGGGAAAAATGGGATTCCTCTGAATATAACTCTGAGATTGCACAAGTAACCTTAAACTCGTAAGTTTAGGAATGGAGTGTCTCAATGAAGCATATGAACATATGACGCTTAGCCTATTGTGCACTTTGTCTTAATGAGTACTTGTTCTTTTTCTTTCTTTTTCTTTTCCATGCCATGTTGCATCCCACTTGTTCGATAATCATCTGACATTTTTTGCAATCTCTATTTCTTTATTTACATATGATATGTTATGATTATTTCTTTCTCGTTGGGAATATATCCCTTTTTGTTGACAGTTCTTTCTGATTCTGTACAATGTTTATTTTTTCTTGAAATATTCAATAAAAAAAAAAAAAAAACTTCAGTACCAGCAGCTGCATGTCACCTCTATCTCTCCCTTATGTTTGGACTCCTCTGTATTTCTCCCCCCTCCCCCTCTGTGTTTCTTCCCCCTCCTCCTCTGTATCCCCCCCTGCTCTGTATTTTCTCCCCCCCTCCTCTGTATTTTCCCCCTATCTCTGTATTTTCTTCCCTCCTCTGTATTTCTCCCCCTGCTCCTCTGTATTTCTCCCTCCTCTGTATTTCCTCCCCCCTCCTCTGTATTACCCCCCCCCCATCTCTGTATTTTATTCCCTCCTCTGTATTTCCCCCCCCCCTCTGTATTTTCTCCCCCCCTCCTCTGTATTTTCTCCCCCCTCCTCTGTATTTCCCCCCCTCCTCTGAATTCCCCCCTCCTCTGAATCCCCCCCTCCTCTGAACCCCCCCCCCCCCCCCATCTCTGTATTTTCCCCCCATCTCTGTATTTTCTTCCCTCCTCTGTATTTTCCTCTCTGTATTTTCTCCCTCCTCTGTATTTTCCTCCCTCCTCTGTATTTTCCTCCCTCCTCTGTATTTTCCTCCCTCCTCTGTATTTTCCCCCAATCTCTGTATTCCCCCCCCCCCCCCCCATCTCTGTATTTTATTCCCCCCTCTGTATTCCCCCCTCTGTATTTTTCCCCCCTCCTCTGTATTACCCCTGATCTCTGTATTTTCTTCCCTCCTCTGTATTTTCTTCCCTCCTCTGTATTTTTCCCCCCATCTCTGTAATTTCTTCCCTCCTCTGTATTTTCTTCCCTCCTCTGTATTTTCTTCCCTCCTCTGTATTTTTCCCCCCATCTCTGTATTTTCTTCCCTCCTCTGTATTTTCTTCCCTCCTCTGTATTTTCCCTCCATCTCTGTATCCCCCCCCCCCCCATCTCTGTATTTTCTTCCCTCCTCTGTATTCCCCCCCTCCTCTGTATTTACCCCCCATTTCTGTATTTTCCCCTCATCTCTGTATTTTATTCCCTCCTCTGTATTTTCCACTCCTCTGTATTCCCCCCCCCCCATCTCTGTATTTTCTTCCCTCCTCTGTATACCCCCCCCCCCCATCTCTGTATTCCCCCCCCCCCCCCATCTCTGTATTTTCTTCCCTCCTCTGTATTTTCTTCCCTTCTCTGTATTTCCCCCCATCTCTGTATTTTCTTCCCCCCTCTGTATTTTCTTCCCCCTCTGTATTTTCTTCCCTCCTCTGTATTTTCTTCCCTCCTCTGTATTTTCTTCCCTCCTCTGTATTTTCTTCCCTCCTCTGCATTTTCTTCCCTCCTCTGCATTTTCTTCCCTCCTCTGCATTTTCTTCCCTCCTCTGCATTTTCTTCCCTCCTCTGCATTTTCTTCCCTTCTGTTTGAATTCTTATTGCCCGCCGCGTATAGACACTCCCCTTCTCGGAATTGGACGGATCTGTCCAATCCCGAGCAAGGGGGAGTGTCTATGCACTGAGCCGTGTGTATAGACACTCCCCCTTGCTCGGGATTGATCCAATCCCGAGAAGGGGAGTGTCTATACGCGGCGGCCATTGAGAATTCAAACAGGTGCCTGTAATGCGGCGATTACAATACACGGCGGTATGCGGCATCATCTATGGTACTAAAGGTATGGGGGACAGGACATGGCTGCAATATGTGGGGGGACATGACATGGCTGCATATATGGGGGACATGACATGACTGCAATATGTGGGGGACATGACATGACTGCAATATGTGGGGGACATGACATGGCTGCAATATGTGGGGGACATGACATGGCTGCAATATGTGGGGGACATGACATGGCTGCAATATATGGGGGACATGACATGGCTGCAATATCTGGGGGACATGACATGACTGCAATATGTGGGGGATATGACATGGCTGCAATATGTGGGGGACATGACATGGCTGCAATATGTGGGGGACATGACATGGCTGCAATATGTGGGGGACATGACATGGCTGAAATATGTGGGGGACATGACATGGCTGCAATATGTGGGGGACATGACATGGCTGCAATATGTGGGGGACAGGACATGGCTGCAATATGTGGGGGACAGGACATGGCTGCAATATGTGGGGGACAGGACATGGCTGCAATATGTGGGGGACATGACATGGCTGCAATATGTGGGGGACATGACATGACTGCAATATGTGGGGGACATGACATGGCTGCATATATGGGGGACATGACATGGCTGCAATATGTGGGGGACATGACATGGCTGCATATATGGGGGACATGACATGGCTGCAATATGTGGGGGACAGGACGTGGCTGCAATATGTGGGGGACATGACATGGCTGCAATATGTGGGGGACATGACATGACTGCAATATGTGTGGGACATGACATGGCTGCATATATGGGGGACATGACATGGCTGCATATATGGGGGACATGACATGGCTGCTATATGTGGGGGACATGACATGGCTGCAATATGTGGGGGACATGACATGGCTGCATATATGGGGGACATGACATGACTGCAATATGTGGGGGACATGACATGACTGCAATATGTGGGGGACATGACATGGCTGCATATATGGGGGATATGACATGACTGCAATATGTGGGGGACATGACATGGCTGCATATATGGGGGACATGACATGACTGCAATATTTGGGGACATACATGGCTGCAATATGTGGGGGACATGACATGGCTGCAATATGTGGGGGACATGACATGGCTGCATATATGGGGGATATGACATGACTGCAATATGTGGGGGACATGACATGGCTGCATATATGGGGGACATGACATGACTGCAATATGTGGGGGACATACATGGCTGCAATATGTGGGGGACATGACATGGCTGCATATATGGGGGATATGACATGACTGCAATATGTGGGGGACATGACATGGCTGCATATATGGGGGACATGACATGACTGCAATATGTGGGGGACATACATGGCTGCAATATGTGGGGGACATGACATGGCTGTAATATGTGGGGGACATGACATGGCTGCAATATGTGGGGGATATGACATGGCTGCAATATGTGGGGGACATGACATGGCTGCAATATGTGGGGGACAGGACATGGCTGCAATATGTGGGGGACATGGCATGGCTGCAATATGTGGGGAACAGGACATGGCTGCAATATGTGGGGGGACATGGCTGGGGGGACATGGTTGCATTTGGGGACACATTAAAAAAAGTATCGGTATTCGGTATCGGCGAGCACATGGAAAAAAGTATCGGTACTTGTATTCGGTCCTAAAAAAGAGGCATCGGGACAACCGTAGTCAGGATGATGCAGAGTGTACAGGGATTTACCAAATACAGCCCATTCTGGGATAACAATAGCGAAATTGCATTACGGCACAATGTGGAAACACTTCCGCATTTCCCACCTGACCCACATCTTCCGAGATGGGAAGCTGCGGTAATTTTCGGAGCTTAAAGAGGCCTTTCAACTCCCCTCCACAATGCACTTCTACTACATGCAGCTTTAGCATGCGGTCAGGGCACAGGGAGGAGGGGATCAATGGTCCTTGAATTCTACCTCTGTCTTCAACTACTTGTTTGAGGTCACCACCTAGAAAACATTGCCTAGTAGCTATGCCATGCTCCTTAACCTTTTGCATGGGGACTTGCCTCATAAGGCAGTGTCGCAGTAAGAACTGGATTTTGGGGCCTTTGAAGAAAAGCAGTGGGAGGAAGCCCTACGGGCTGTTCCCCAGTGCTCTCTGAACGTGGCCCAGAGCCTGTCGCAGCTATATATCCTCCTGAGGGTTCACTACACACCGGCCAGGTTGGCCCGCATGGGGGTGAGCTCTGAATCCACCTGTACCAGATGCAGTATAGATCACAGTAACTTGATACACATCTTATGGAGATGCCCAAAGCTCCATTTATATTGGAAACAGGTCTTATGCCTCATACACGCAGACAGCCTTTTTCCATCGGAAATTCTGACCGTGTGTATGCCCATCAGAGTTTTTCCATCGGAAATTCTTTGGAATTAAGTGTACATAGAGAACATGTTCTCTTTTCCTCCGATGGAATTCCTTGGGAATTCCAATGTTTTTGGTCGGGCTAAAGCCCGATCCTATGTACGAGGCATTAGACATGCTTAATAGGGTCTTCCAAATTATGATCCCAGCTGACCCTGAGCACTGCCTGCTGGGTACTTTAGACATACTTCCGATTGAAGATATTCCTAGACAGGCTGTGGCAAGAGCTCTCTTCCAGGCCAGAAAAATGATTCTGAGACACAGAGCCTCCCAAGTTGCAGGAATAGATTACCCAAATGGGTGACACTATTCAATTGGAGAAGCTTATTTATCAACCCAGGGGTAAGGGCGGTAAATTCGATAAATTATAGACCCATGGTTAGATGTCCCGGGCCTAGCCTCAATAGGTCTGGTGTAAGACTGACTATTCTAGCGCTGTAAACACTTTTACCCTTGTTTTTTTCTATTTATTTTTACTTGGATGCTAATAAACCTCTATGTGGGAGCATTGGGCAGGTGACACGTACTCTTTATGGAGACATTAGGGGTCTAATAGATCCCAATTTCTCCCCTGCCCTTCACACCATCTAACCAAGCACAGATCGGCTTGGTTAGAAGTGTCCCTCGGCTGTACAGGCCAGAAAAGAGTGCATCTGAAACCAAAAGTGACATCACTTCCAGTTTAATAGTTTGCATGTGAGATTGTGGCATGGATTTGCCTAGGTCAGTGTTTTTCAACTCCAGTCCTCAAGGCACACCAACAGGTCATGTTTTCAGGCTCTCCATTATTTTGCACAGGTGATTTGATCAGTTTCACTGCCTTAGTAATTCCCACAGCCTTTTTATCTGAGGGAAATACTGAAAACTTGACCTGTTGGTGTGCCTTGAGGACTGGAGTTGAAAAACACTGGCCTAGGTTCACACAGATGTGATTACCGCAGGCAGTCCACACTGTCTTCTGTGAACTGCTGCAGGTGTCATTACATTGTAAATGACACCCCCAGATCGGTTGATAGATCGTAGAACTATGAACTTTCAGAGGAATTGGATCGCATAGGTGAGAACACCCATGGGATCCAGTTTCAGTGCAGGGGAAAAGTCCCTGAACTATTTTTTCCTGCAAATCTAATGTGAGTTCAGCCATACAACTGTATGGCTGAACTCACATCTCACAGACATCACATGTGATCGGCCCCACAGGTGCAAATTACATGCGATTTCTGTGATCGCAGTAGAACCTGGGCTGAGTCTCACAGCGATCTTCCTTCCTAAGCCAGTGGATGTGTTCCCGGGTTCTTGTAAAAAAAACAGAAGAGCCTGGGAACAACGGGAGAAGGGAGTTGGCGCATTAGTTTCACTTTCAAGCCAGGAGCCGACTAAACAAAACCCACACAAGCTGATGGCTGCTACTGCTGTACTACTGTTACTGACCCAGGACAGCAGGACAAGATGTGTACAAATATGTTACAACACAGCATTAAAGGGACACTAAAGGTTCCCATTAAAAAATAAAATAAAAATAACAAACATGTCATACTTGCCTCCACTGTGCAGCTCTTTTTGCACAGAGTGGCCTCGATCCTGGTCTTCTGGGGTCCCTCAGTGGCTGTCTCAGCTTCTCCCCACAACAGCTAACCCCCCTTAATGGGAAGCGCTCTCCCAAGAGGGTTGGCTTGTGGGCATGCTTTCGTAAAACAGCCAGTGGCCATCAGTGTTGTAAGTAACGGAGTTACAATAAACGCAGTTACCTAACGCAGCCCCTTTTGAGGGTAACAAGTAATCTACCTGATTACTCTTCCCCTCACGGTAACGCAGTTCCCATTACTTGGGCGGCATTACCGCAATTACATCTACCACCACTAGATGGCAGCAGATTAATTGCTTCTGCCAGCGCTGTGAACATAAATATGGGTGGAACTCCGCTTTAGAATCATGTGACCGCTGTGATGGCCTGTCACAGCGGTCTGAAAACTCCCAATCGCAAGGAGCCCTGGATACAATTAGCCCCACCCGCCTCACACTGACCTATCACCGGGGAACAACTCACATCGATCACACACACTGTGTGTGCAACCTGATCAATGATCCGGGGAACACATGGCCGGAACAAAATGTTCCATATACAACACAGTGTACACAGCGACATCTAGTGGTCACATGGTAAGTGCAGGACACCTATACAGACCAATAATCAGCAGAAAAATCTGACATCCCCATTCCAGATCCCTTGCATCTAATAAAGTTTATATAAAATAAATAAAACAATAAACTATAAAAAATTCTAATAAAGCCTAATATAAGATTTTAAATTACAGACCCTGTAAACGTCAAGGGAATGTATATTATAAACATACATTTTATTCCAGCTTATAATTTGGATGTAATATGTAGCAGATGGATAAAAAAAGTCTTTGCTGAGTAACTAATTACTTTTTCAATGTAGTAACTGAGTCACTAACGCAATTACTTTTTCGGAGAAGTAATTTGTAACTGTAACTAATTACTTTTTTAAAGTAAGATGAGCAACACTGGTGGCCATAGCCGCCAACTGCATAGAATGCATTAAAGCAGAGTTCCAGCCAAAAATGGAAATTCCGCTTAACCCACTCCTCATCCCCTTGGCATGTAATTTTTTTGTGGGGGGGGGGGGGGGGAGTGGGGGCTTCAGGAGGAGTGGGACTTCCTGTCCCACTTCCTCCTTCTGCCGAGGGGCTGGTAAGGCGATTAGCTTAATCGCCTTACTGCAGCCCCTCCCTGTAGGCGATCGCCTGGGACACGTCACAGGTCCCAGGCGATCGCCTGTCCAATTGGATGGCGCAGCGGCGTTCGTGCATGCGCAGTGCCGCTCGCTCATGCGCAGCGGGTGCCCGGCCCTGAAGCCGTAAGCTGTCACGGCCGGGTGCCCACACTTGAAATGAAGACGCCGGCCGGGGAGGGGGGGAGAGGAGCGTTGCTGGAACCATAGAGAAGGTAAGTGTATGTTTATTAAAAGCCAGCAGCTACACTGAAAAAACATGTACCTTTACAACCCCTTTAACAATCTCCCTGTCATCTTAATGAGTGAAAAGTTTATTACTGAAGTCCTGCCCAAAGTCAGTTTAGAGCTGACAGCTTTGTGTGCTATAATCCACAAGAAGACGCAAATACTAAGGGTTTTTCGCAAAACTTTTACCCAGAATTCACAAATTTCACTCCTGAGTGAAAGCTGATTATGCAAATTTTCTTTCTTATAACTTGCTTCTAAACATGCACGTTTTTTTCCCCCGTTGTTAAAGTGTACACACAACCGTTTTTCATGTCATAGAAAAAAAACAATGTTTTTCCAACTTCATTATAAAAAAACGATGTTGCCCACACACCATAGTTTTTTCAAAATGCTCTAGCAAAGCGCGGTTACCTACAGCACGTACGACGGCACTCTGTTCCATTCAAGCTCCCGTCTCATAACTTGCTTCTGAGAATGCGGTTTAAAACATTGTTTAAAAAGTCGTTTTAGCCCACACGATAATTTTTTACAACACAAAAAAACTATTTTTTTTAAAACGACATAAAAAATGTAAGCATGTTCGAATTTTTTTTTGTCGTTTTTCAGAAGACGGAAAGCGTCGTTTTAGCCCACACAATAATTTTAAATGACGTTTTTTAAAACGTTGTTTTATTTCATCACAAAAAACGTGTGTACGCGGCATAAAGAGGAAGTTCCATTCTAATGGCGCCAACCTTCGGGCTGATTATGCAAATTTTCCTTCTCATACTTGCTTTTGAGCATGCACGTTTTTTTCCCCATCGTTTAACCACTTAAGGACCGGACCAATATGCTGCTAAATGCCCAGAGGCGTTTTTACAAAATCGCAAAAAAAAAAACTAGCTACCTAGCAGCAACAGTGACACTAATACAGCGATCAGAAAAATGATCGCTTAGTGACACTGGCAATAGGGGGTGAAAGGGTTAACTAGGGGTTAAAACTTTATTAGGGGGGGGTACAGGGGCTACCCTGGACCTAACACTAACTGCCTGTCACACTAACTATCACACTGACACTAAATGCAGTGATCAGTAAATATATGTGACGGGGGGGGGTGGTGATCGGGGGGGTTTTATGTGTGTGGTGTCAGTGTAGTGTTGGTGCAGACTCACTTGTGATGTCTTCTCTCCTCAGCGGCGGTTGAAAATACCGCCGAGAGGAGAGATTACATCACTTCCCCCTTTCTGTGTTTACACAGGCAGAGGGCGGGGGAGTGCGCGCATTGGCTGGGAGCGATCCGGAGGGGGCGGACAAAAACAAACAGCCGCCCCCTCATCCCAGATCGCTCGCACAGCCACGGTGACCGCCGCAAGTACCTGGGGGGGGGGGGGGGGTCCCGATCGGAGGCAGGGACATACAGGTACGCCAATGTGCCTGTACGTGCCATTCTGCCAACGTATATGTACATGCGGCAGTCCTTAAGGGGTTAAAGCCTACACACGACTATTTTTCACGACGACATGAAAAACAGAAAAAATAGAGCAGGTTCTAAATTTTTAATGCCCATTTTTCTCTTTGAGAAAAATGCTCTGGAGCCTACACACAATTGTTTTTAATGACCAATTTAAAAAATTGCATTTTTCTCGTCATGAAAAATGGTAGTGTGTACGCGGCATTAAAGTATATATAAACCCAATCACTAAAAATCTCATATAAGCTTTGACGTGTCAGTTTAACACAAAATGATTTTTAAAATAATTGTAATATTTTTAAAACTGTAGCTTTCATTACAATATCAGCTATTGCTCCTGCCATGAAAGTCCTTGTTTGGGCACCTCCTATTATGGGGTAACAAAGCTCTAGACCTGTCAGTTGTGCTAGTGTGCTGTTACCCTTTCACCTGGACTTACATAGTTACACAGTTGGTCAGGTTGAAAAAAGGCACAAGTCCATTTAGTTAAATCAATAGAGGAAAAGAAGATAAATACGTCTTCCAAGAGACACTACAAATAGTATTTTTACACACATTACTCCATGTTCCATTGTTTTCACAATCAGAAAACTGCCCTCAGAAACGCCATGCAGACATCACCACTGGAGTCCATGTATGTAGACTGGCAATGCCTGCGGAAGAGCAGGAGGACTTTTTTATATTTCATCAAAAAGGCACAAAAAGCAATTGTTTATTGTATGCATTTTTTTAGCATATGAATGCAATGCAGATAGGCCCGGATTCACAGACAGCAGGCGCACATTACGCCGCGGTAGCATATTCCCTGTACGCTATGCCAACGCAGCGCAGAGAGGGAAGTGGTGGAAGTGGGCGTGATCCATGCAAATGAGGCGTGACCCCATGCAAATGATGGGCCGAGCAGCAGACAAGTACGTATAACGAACTGCGCATGCGCCGTAACGTAAACGCATCTCCCTGCGCATGCTTACAACCACGTCGGAACAACTGCCTAAGATACGCCGGATCACTGTGTACGCCGTTAACGTAACCTACGCCCAGCCAGACACACGTCCAGTGTAAAATATGCCGGCTTGTGTTCCCTGGTGCAAACCTGAGCATGTCTGTTGCTGAGTTACACCTCCTTTATGGGGAATAACTTTACGCCACACGTACAACTTACGCGCAGCGCTCGTAGCCTGCGTCAGGCGCACGTACGTTCGTGAATCACCGTATTTACCTAATTTGCATGTTTGAATGGCTAATCAATGGGAGCGGCACCATGCACCCAGCCTAAATGTACCCCCACCCAACGCTGGCGTAAGCAAGTTACGTCGGCAGGGTGTAGCCTGGTTTTAGACATATCTCTGTTTGTGGGTCTGGCGCACAGATACGACAGCGCACATTTGCACTTAGGTCGGTGTAACTTGTTATACGTCGGTGTAAGTGCTCTGTGAATCCGAGCCATAGAGTTTCCATCTACTATGTGAAGTATGTGTAGGAGAGGAGCAGTGGCAGTGGGTGAAGGAGACGAGTGTGATGGGTACGAAGGCAGGCAGAATGTGCAGCAGAGTAATACAGAAGGTATAGACAGTGGGCAGTGTGTGCAAGAGAGAAGTGCAGGTGATATGTGAGTGGATAGGGGACGCAGAAGAGAAGTGTAGAAAAAATTACAGCACAAAGTACTGTATTTATTGGCATAAAACACTTAGGGCCAGATTCAGGTACAATTACATTGGCGCAGAGTATCAGAGATACACTACGCCGCCGTATTTTACCTGGCTCTATGACGAATTCAGGTAGATTACGGCCCGTAAGGTATGGCGGCGTAGTGTATTTCTCACGGCGGAATCGAAATACGCGATTAGGGGGCGTGAAGCATTTAAATTAGGCGCGTCCCCGCAGCGATCGAACTGCGCATGCTCCGTTCAGAAATTTCCCGCCGTGCATTGCGCAAAATAACGTCGATACGTCATTTGTTGTTTGAGTAGCGTTGTTTACGTACATTCCTATTCCCGGACGACTTACGTAAAAAAAAAAAACGTTGAAATTCGACACGGGAACGACGGCCATACTTAACATGGGCTGTCTAATATTAGACCAGATAAAAGCTGGAATAACTTTACGCGGCAAAAAGATGACTACAGATGCCGTAAGAGATTGCGAATGACGCTCGTAACTTCGTGGATCGTCGGAAAAAGCTCATTTGCATACCCCGACGCAGAAAACGATGGGAACTCCACCCAGCGGCCGCAAATTTATTGCAGCGTAGATCCGAAGGCGTACGAACACGTAAGCCAGTCGGATTGAAGCCCGAAGCCGTCGTTTCATGGTTTGAGGATTCAGACTAATGAAACGACGCACGTAATTTGAAAGTACTCCGGTCTAACGCGAGATAGACCGGAGTAAGGGCTCTGTGAATCTGGCCCTTACTTTTTAACCCTGAAAATAGAGGGTAAACTGTGCCTGTGTGTTATATGCAGGGGGCTGTGGAAAGTTTTTTTTCCTGAAACTTCCCTCTTAAAGTTAGGGTGCGTGTTATACGCCTGTGCGTGTTATACGCCTGTGCGTGTTATACGCAGATAAATACGGTATGTGCAGGAGAGGAATGTGGAGGTTATGACAGTGGGAAGTATGTGCAAGAGAAGAGCATGGGGTATGGCAGGAGGTAGTGTGTGTAGCAAAAGAGTGTGGAGGGTACATCAGCGGGCAGAATGTGCAGGAAAGTAATGCAAAAGGTAGAGCCAGTGAGCAATGTGTGTAGGAGAAGTGCTGATGGTATGAGTGTGGACAGGGAGTGATAAAGAGGAGTGCAGAGGAATTTACAGCAGTGTAGGTGCAGGAGAAGAGTGTGAAGGTTTTGACAGCAGGCAGAATGTGCAAGAGAATAGTGTGGAGGGTATAATGTTGGGGAGTATGTGCAGGAGAAGTTTGGAGGGTATTCCAGTAGGTAGTACGTGCAAGAGAGGAGTGCAGAAAGTATAACAATAGGCAATATGCATATAACAGGAATACGGAAAGTATGAAGGGGTATTATGCGCAGGGAGGTGTTTAGAAGGCATGACAGCAGGCAGTGTGAGCAGAACAGGGGTGCATAGAGTTTGTGAGTGGGCAGAATGTGCAAGAGAAGAGTGTATCCGCTTCCGAAGACGTAACGAATACGAAACGTGCGTAAAGCGGCCACACGGCCACCCACACGCACTTCCGGGCTAACCAGCGAATTGTTTATGGAACGCACGCCGTTCCTACGCTGGTGTGATTAGCAAATCGGACATCTTTAGTGTTTGTGTACTTGTAGTGCCTATGTGCGTTTAGGACATAGGCTGCTGCTAATTTGTTTTTACACATTTTATGCCATCTTGACTGCTGACTGTGCTGGAATCTTGTCTCAGCTTGGTGTCATGATTTTTATTTATTTTATATTTTTTGTATTTTTGCACTTGTGCCCATGTTAATTCTTGGCAGTGCCAATAAAATCTTTTTTATACCTTTAACGTACCACACTATGGAAGCCTTTCTTCTTTGCTTTGGAGGAACTTATTGAAACCCATACCATTAACCACTTATACCAAGGACACATAACAGGAATCCAGGTGATCCATTTGGAATCCAGGAAAAGGAGTCACGACACGGTGGAACACTCGTTTGATTGATACGCATTCTACCCCTGCAGGGGTGATTGCCTCTGGTGAGTGGGGACCCATAAGGGGGAGCACCGGACCCACTGCGATATTCACTTGATGTACTGCTTATCACCTATCCACATAGGTGCACCTTGATTGTCACACCACTTACATTTACCTGCTCTATGATTTATGGACTACTTAATGTGAATTAATTCATTGTATAATTTGATCATGTTTTTTTTGCACGTATTTAGATTTGTAAATTAGTTCCTGCTAATTGTACTGTAGTACGGCGTGGTTCACCCACTGCAAGAATACACTTATTTACAAATCCTTTTCATATTGGTGACACCAACACCACAGGTGGCACATAGAAGCACTACCACTGCTGCTCACCTAAATGTATTTTTTCTTTGTTATTAGTGTTGAGCGGAATACGCCATATTCGATTTCGCGATATTGCGCGAATATATAGAAGAATATTCGCGAATATTCGCTAATATCGAATATTCGTGATATTTTATGCGAATATTCGTGAGCAACACTATTTGTTATTAACTGTCATATTTTTATTACATTATTTAGGGAATGTTGTCCCACTAGAACCTACCCATCAACCCATTGGGTCAGTTAACAACATATTAGTGACAGCGCCATTACCCCCAATACCTCTTTACTTTCTTCATATACCCCCTTTGGGGAGTCATATTTAGGGGGGGCTGCAATCGCACACCTTTACTCGGCCTTGGATGGTGAGCATAACTTGGCAGGCCATCAGGACCAGGTATGTGCTACCTTCTCACTGTTCCTAAACACTGTCCGGCAACCTGCTGACCTCCGTACACTGCCCTGCAACCTGCTGACCTCCATACACTGTCCGGCAACCTGCTGACCTCCATTCACTGTCCGGCAACCTGCTGACCTCCATACACTGTATAGTTGCCAACCGTCACAATTTGGCCTCCCTCTCTTTCTTTGTTGTCTTCTTTCCTTATTTCTTTCTCTCCTTCCTCCTCTCTATCTATCTCTTTTTCTCTCTTCTTCCCTCCCTCTTTCTTTCTCCCTCTATTTCTCCCTTTCTTTCTTTTTCCCTCCATCCCTCTGATCGCGGACTCTTACCACACCCCCTTTAAGCCACATCCAATATTTAGTTTAAACCGTGCCCATTTTTTCTCCCCACCTATGCCACACCTACAAATGCATGCCCCGCCCTTGATTAAAATAAGACTCTGCCTACAGACAAAAAAGTACCCCTATACATTTTTTTTAAATGTTGGCAACTATGGGCTGTATGACAGTCAGCAGTATGTGCAGAAGAGAGATGTGTGGAAGATTTGACATGGGGTAATATGTGCAGCAGAAGAGACTGCAAGGTATGACATGGCCAATATGTGTGGGAGTATAGTGCAGACAGTATTACAGCAGGCACTATGTGCAAGAAAGGAGTGTGAGAGGTATGATGGCAGGCAGCATGTGCAGAAAAGGAGTGCAAAGGGTTTTAGCTCGGGTTGGGGCTAGGGTTTGGGTTAGGGTCCCTGCAATAGGTGGAGGGTTGAATCGCTTACAGATATAAAGAAGCTGGAAACCAGAATCAGCACTGAGTATTTCTCAGTTTGGGAGATCTTTATGGGTGGGATCTGCTCAGCTGATAAGGGGAGTGTGCTTGCATGTGTAAAGCTGCATTCACACCTGAGCGTAGCGTTTTGCCGTGATTTTGCAGCGTGTTTTACCACGTTTTGTCGCGATAATTGCGGCGTTTTTTACCGCAACTTTTTCCGCGATTTTTGCTGCGTTTTTTACTGTGATTTTTGACAGGTCTAGGGTCACCAATGTTAAAAGAAGAAAAACGCCCAAATAAAAGTCCCAAAACTTGTTTGAGCTTCAGGTGTTTTTGAACTTCTGGCTTCAGGCGTTTTGTAGTGGAGATGTGAACCATCTCCATAGAGAATAATTGATTTTTCCCCCTCCAGCGTTTTGTAGCTTCAGGCTTCAAGCTACAAAATGCCCAGGTGTGAATGGGGTCTAAAGGGGAGGGGGGGTGGGACTGTGAGGTTATTATAGTGCAGTGGCAGTAAAGGTGTGTATTTGCTGGAAGGCAGCTGTGGGCAATGAAGGTGTCATAAAGCTGTCAGGGATTGCAGAGGTGAGGTGCCCAGGGTTGTTAAAGGGGTGTTCCACCCAAATGTAATGTTTATTAAAAGTCAGCAGCTAAAAAAAGTGTAGCTGCTGGCTTTTAATAAACAGACACTTACATTCTCCACGTTCCAGCGACGCGCCGACCGGGGCTCCGCTCCTCTCCCCCCCTCCCCGGCCGGCATCCTTATTGCGACTGTGGGCACCCAGCTGTGACAGCCTTCGGCTTCACGGCCGGGCACCCACTGCGCATGCGCGAGCCGCACTGCGCATGCGCGGGCCACCGCTGATTGGACAGGCGATCGTCTAGGACCTGTCAGTGTCCCAGACGATCGCCAAAGGGAGAGGCTGCAGTAAGGCGATTAGGCCTAATCGCCTTACCAGCCCCTCGGCGGAAGCAGGAGGTGGGACAGGAAGTCCCACTCCTACTGAAGCCCCCACTCCCCCCCAAAAAAAATTACATGCCAAATGTGGCATGTAAGGGGGAGGGGATTAAGCGGAAGTTCAATTTTTGGGTGGAACTCCGCTTTAAACTGCCAGGAGAGATCTGCATGAGGAGGTGAGGAGGTAATATGTAGAACAGCATGAAATTTAAGAGATACTGTCTTTGTAGGATGTGAACTGCTTTTTGATGGCATCCCTGGGGACTTGCCGTGGAGGGCAGCATGACAGTAGGGACAATAGAATTGGCAACTTGTAACTGGAGGGAGAATCCCTCAGTGGAAAAATTTAATTGCGACTTAGGCATTAGCCTCAATGGAAAAGCAAAACTGTGCCATGAAAGCAAAACTCTGACTTAGGTATAATATTATTATTATTATGGAAAGATAAGGATAAGAATAAATGTCTTTGGAGTGTTTGAAAGTCTACTGCAAGGCTTGATTTACATTACTGTGGTGCAGTAACACATGTAAGTTAATTCATACTATTCTATACATTGCAAATATGCTGCCCATTTATTTCAGCATAACTACCTGCCAATTAACAAAAGAGCACATTCTTTATCCTAAGCAATGCCACAAAGAGCACTGTAATCCATGGCAACCACTCAGGTGACACTGGTCTTCAATGAATAGCTTTTCAGAGGCTGGTTGACAGGCTATTGAAAAACTGCCTATTATAACCCTAAAAAGCCTGAACCACCGACCCGCAACTGCTTGCACTGCAGGATGGTTGAAGTCTGCAACTACCTACAAAGCCATTCACAACTCTGCCCCCAGATACATCACTGACCTAGTCTCTAAATACCAACCTAATCGTCCTTTTCGTTCTTCTCAAGACCTCCTGCTCTCTAGCTCTCTCATCACCTCCACCCATGCTCGTCTCCAGGACTTTTCCAGCACCTCTTCAAGCCTATGGAACTACTTACCCCAATCTGTCCGTCTATCTCCTTCTCTATTAGCTTTTAGAGCATCCCTGAAAACCCTCCTCTTCAGAGAAGCCTATCCTACCCATACCTGTATTTTCATTTTTTCCATCTGATCATCCCACCAAAGCTACTAACCCTCCCTTCTAGACTGTAAGCTCTAACGAGCAGGGCCCTCTGATCCTTCCTGTATTGAATTGTATTGTATTGTAACTGTACTGTCTTCCCTGATGTTGTAAAGTGCTGCACAAACTGTTGGCGCTATATAAATCCTGTATAATAATAATAATTTACTGCACAGAGAGCACGACAGGAGGTATATATAGAACAAGGGGTGTATTTAAACCGTGGAACAGCCTTCTATTTTTACAAGGGAAAATAAAGTGTAGCGCTTATGTAAAAAAATGAGTTACATGTACTGAACATGAAAACTTATAGGGCCAGATTCAGCAAGACTTGCGCTGGAGTAATTCGATATGCGCCGCGTAACTGTGATTATGCGCCGTCGTTTCTATGTGGCCGTACCCACCAAACTAGATGCGACAGAAAACGGGCCATTTCCGATCAGCTTAACTTTCCGACGCCAGAGTATCGTCAGCGCATAATTTCGCTTGGCGCATCAGTCGCGCCTATTGATTTCCCCTGCAAATATGCAAATGAGGGATATTACCCGATTCGCGAACGGATTAGCACCATACGCTGGCTACATGCGCCGCGCGTATCTCGTCCGTCCGACGCAAAGTTATTTCTACAAATAGCTGCTTTATCTTTACTCCAGACGGCCACAGGTCAGCAGGAGAGCAGCTACAGCAGCGTTACCGACGATAACAGCTAGCTGAGCACCCCCACTTGCAGGACAACACCTCTGTCCATGCTTGTCTGTCAACTTTTACAGCCATGGAGGAAGACATCATAGGTCTCCATAGCCGAGATGACAGCTCCTGGCCTTTAGAGTTCAGCTTTCTCCTGTGTGTTTGCGGGGAACGGGAGCAGCCATCTCAGAACAAAACTAACTTCACTGCGGGGAGGGGGAACAGGATATACTTTAGTGCCGGAATGGCGCATCTACGGGCGCATTTAAACGCCCAACGGAACGCATTTCGCTGACGTTTCCCGTGAAGTGGTGCCGACGGAAGTTGTGAGCATGCGCACAAGGGGGCGAGTGAAGCCTCACTTACTGCGCATGCTCCGTGGATGATGCGCTGAACGTAAGCCTCTGCGCTGGGCTCCGCCCATCATTTACATATGATCACACCCACTTCCACTTGCGTCGGGTTACGCCAGCGCATTATCGTTACTCTGGCGCAAGTTTACGCGCAACTGCTATTTGAATAACAGTACTTGCGCCGAAAGTGTCGGCGGAGTAACGTAAATGAGAAACGTTACTCCAAAGTAAAGAAGCGCCCATCTACCTGAATCTGGCCCATAGTCCATATATGAATAACCATATAGGGCCAGATTCAGGTAGATGGGCGCTTCTTTACTTTGGAGTAACGTTTCTCATTTACGTTACTCCGCCGACACTTTCGGCGCAAGTACTGTTATTCAAATAGCAGTTGCGCGTAAACTTGCGCCAGAGTAACGATAATGCGCTGGCGTAACCCGACGCAAGTGGAAGTGGGTGTGATCATATGTAAATGATGGGCGGAGCCCAGCGCAGAGGCTTACGTTCAGCGCATCATCCACGGAGCATGCGCAGTAAGTGAGGCTTCACTCGCCCCCTTGTGCGCATGCTCACAACTTCCGTCGGCACCACTTCACGGGAAACGTCAGCGCAATGCGTTCCGTTGGGCGTTTAAATGCGCCCGTAGATGCGCCATTCCGGCACTAAAGTATATCCTGTTCCCCCTCCCCGCAGTGAAGTTAGTTTTGTTCTGAGATGGCTGCTCCCGTTCCCCGCAAACACACAGGAGAAAGCTGAACTCTAAAGGCCAGGAGCTGTCATCTCGGCTATGGAGACCTATGATGTCTTCCTCCATGGCTGTAAAAGTTGACAGACAAGCATGGACAGAGGTGTTGTCCTGCAAGTGGGGGTGCTCAGCTAGCTCTTATCGTCGGTAACGCTGCTGTAGCTGCTCTCCTGCTGACCTGTGGCCGTCTGGAGTAAAGATAAAGCAGCTATTTGTAGAAATAACTTTGCGTCGGACGGACGAGATACGCGCGGCGCATGTAGCCAGCGTATGGTGCTAATCCGTTCGCGAATCGGGTAATATCCCTCATTTGCATATTTGCAGGGGAAATCAATAGGCGCGACTGATGCGCCAAGCGAAATTATGCGCTGACGATACTCTGGCGTCGGAAAGTTAAGCCGATCGGAAATGGCCCGTTTTCTGTTGCATCTAGTTTGGTGGGTACGGCCACATAGAAACAACGGCGCATAATCACACAGTTACGCGGCGCATATCGAATTACTCCAGCGCAAGTCTTGCTGAATCTGGCCCATATTGTGTATTAGTGTAGTTCTAGAACAGGCAAAAAATTACCCAATCCGGGAGATCCAATCTCCAATGTGCACAAAACAATATCAAAGTGACATACCATGTGAAAGTGATATCTATAAAGAATATTATATTAGAGCAGTGAATCCAACACAATTATACATATGTAGTGAGCATGTATAGTGAATAGGGTTGAGCGAACCCGAACTGTAAAGTTCAGGTTCGGTACGGACTTTATTTTTTTTTTTTGTACCCCAACCCGAACCCGAATAATTGGAAAAAGTTTGGGTTCGGAGTTCGGCTATGTTATGGCGCGCTGCACTGCAGCCAATCGCCATTCGTCAACTGTGACTAGGAAGTGATCACAGCCATGCCTACTAATGGCATGGCTGTGATTGGCCAGTGCAGCATGTGACCCAGCATGTGACTGGCCTCTATATCAGATAGAGGCACACAGCAGAGCTCGTCACTTTGCTTTAGCTAGTGTAGGGAGAGGCTGCTGCTGCTGCTGATTGAGGGACAGTGTCAGGCTGGGTTCACACTACGATTTTCCCGTCCGTCAGCCGCATACGATTTCAGTTTTGAAAACGTACCGGCCCATACGGGAAAACGCATACATAGACAATGCATTGCAAATCGTATGCACTCAGATGCATCCGGGTGTGTACGATTTGCTGGCAAAACGTTTTTTAACAGTACGCAAAACCGTGTTCGACCACAGTTTTGAGTCCGTTTTTGAAACCGTATGGCAAACGCATACGTTTTTTTTAACATTAAAGTCAATGGAAAACGCACATATGTGCGGTTCCATACGTATAAACCGTATGCGTTTTTCGTCTGCGCATGCACATTTTCAAAACAAGAAAATCTTTATTTATTAAATGACACTAATTCCAAAAACGTATGCGTTTTTTTAATCAAAACCGGATGGAATCGTACGCACTTTTGAAACCGTATACGTTTTATAAACGCATACGTTTACGTACGGTTCAATCCGTTTCAGCCGCATACGTTTTTTCATATAAATCGTATGCGGCTAAAGGACGGGAAAATCGTAGTGTGAACCCAGCCTCAGATAGGTTTATCCTGCTTCAGCAATCTACAACTGCACTATTTATTTCTGTGAGATCTGCATCTTTTCGTTTAGGGACTGTGCATTACATCGTTTAGGGCTCGTCATTCTGCATTAGCTAGTGTAGGGAGAAGCTGCTGATGATTGAGGGACAGTGTCAGATAGGTGTATGCTGCTTTAGAAATCTTCACCAGCACTGTTTATTTCTGTGAGATCTGCATGTCATTGTTCAGGGAGAGGTTCCAGCTATCTTCTATAGGGACAGCAATATATAGGTGACTCTGCCTATTTCACCTGTTACCTGTGATCTACTGTGTGTGTCCAGTACATAGTTCAGGGAGAGGTTCCAGCTATCTTCTATAGGGACAGCAATATATAGGTGACTCTGCCTATTTCACATGTTACCTATGATCTACTGTGTGTGTCCAGTACATAGTTCAGGGAGAGGTTCCAGCTATCTTCTATAGGGACAGCAATATATAGGTGACTCTGCCTATTTCACCAGCACTCCTGTGATCTACTGTGTGTGTCCAGTACATAGTTCAGGGAGAGGTTCCAGCTATCTTCTATAGGGACAGCAATATATAGGTGACTCTGCCTATTTCACCAGCACTCCACCTGTCCCCTGTGATATACTGTCTGTGCAGTACATTGTTTATCGCTAGGTTCATGCTTCTTGCTATAGGGAAATAATTTTATATAGGTGAATCTCTGCATATTGAATGAATGAATGAATGAAAAACTTATATAGCGCGGCACATGCGAACTAAATCGCCTCTGGGCGCTTGTTGTTTCTGTCTCTCTTGACATCAAAAGAGCAGAGTTTTAATCTGTCTTCTGAAGGTCAGGTGGTTTTCCTCCAACCGAATGCTGGTTGGTAAAGCGTTCCATAGTCTGGGACCTTGGAAAGCAAACCTTCTTTCTCCTTTGGACTTGTATCTGGCTTTGGGTACCTTGACCAGATTTTGGTCGGTGGATCGCAGAACGCGATTGGAATTGTGGGCTTCTATCTTTTCGCATAGATATCGCGGGGCCTTCCCATGGATGCACTTATGTGTCAGACAGAGTGCTTTGAAAGCAATTCTGTCCTTTACTGGCAACCAATGAAGGGATCTAAGTGAAGGTGAGATGGATTCCCAGGGTTTTTTCCCAGTCACAAGTCTGGCGGCCGTATTTTGAACGACTTGCAGACGAGCGATTTGGTACTTAGGGAGTCCGAGGTAAAGGGCATTTGCATAGTCCAATCTGGAGTTTACAATTGTTCCTACCACGACTGCTACGTCTTCTTTGGGAATAAATGGAGTAAGTCTGCGTAGTAGGCGCAGCAGATGGTGAGATCCGCTGACTACTGACCCTATTTGTGCGTCCATAGTCATGTAGGTGTCGAAGATGACGTCTAGACTTTAGACTTTGGCGCTAGGGGTGATGATCTGGCCCAAAATGGGCGGGGGTTTCCAAGTAGTTGTCAGTTGACTCTTGCGACTGGCATGAAACAGAAGAAGTTCTGTTTTGGAACTGTTGAGTTTAAGATAACTCTTAGTCATCCAGTTTTCTATCAAAGAGAGACAATTCTCTAAACTGAGATGATGATCCTTTCTGTTGCAGATGCGAAAATACAGTTGCGTGTCGTCTGCATATGAGTGATAAAGTAGGTCTTGGCTACTGATAATTTCGAAGAGAGGGCGAACATAGATGTTGAAGAGCACCGGTGACAAAGGGGATCCTTGAGGGACTCCACATGACACCGTGCGTTTTTCAGAGGTGAAAGGTCCCAATTTCACTGTTTGTGATCGGTTTTCCAAAAAGGAGGAAAACCATGGTAGATCACCTTCTGCGACTCTGGCTACCTCAGCCAGCCGAGTCAATAAAAGTTTGTGGTCTACAGTGTCAAAGGCTGCGCTTAGGTCCAGCAGAACCAGGAGAGAGGATTCTCCTTCATCTGCGGCCTCAAGAGCGTCATCCCATATTTTAAGTAATGCTGTTTCCGTTCCGTGTCCGGGACGGAAGCCTGATTGAAATGGATCAAGTAGGTTGTGGGTATCCAGATGCTGTTGCAGCTGTTGTACCACTACTTTTTCCATTACCTTGGAGAGAACGTTAAGGCCTGTTATGGGACGACGGTGAGTTGGGTCCTTGGGATCCAGGGTGGGCTTTTTCAAGATGGGCGTGATTGTGCCCTCTTTCAGCCGGGAGGGTACTATGCCTTCCTTAAATGACTGGTTTATTAGCTGCATGATAGGTGGTGCCAGGATGTCGGCACATTCCTTCAGCAGTTTAGTGGGGATAATATCATTAGGCGCTGTGCTATTTCGCAAAGTACCGATGATTTAGTGGCCTCTATGGAGATGGGTTCCAGAGTGAACATCGTTGATTGTCGATGGTTTCTGTGGATGTTATGTGGTTGGTTGGGACGGGGGTTGAGAGGGGTATTGGTTTGCCGAATGCTTTCCCGAATTCCCTCAATTTCATTAATGAAGAAATCCGATAGTTCATCGCAAAATTCTTGGGTGTCTGAATTGGGGGCTTCCAGGCAACCTGGGTTCATGGTCTGAGTGACCAACTTGAAGAGTTCGCGGGGGCGATTTAAAGCGCTATTGATAGCCACAGAAAAATTATGTTTCTTGGCTTTAAAGATTTCTTTATGGTATTTTCTTGTTAATTCCTTGTAGGTGATGAGGTTCTCCTCTGAAGCGATTCTTTTCCAAGCGGCTTCCGCTCTTCTGCGTTCTTGCTTCAGTAGTAACAGTTGGTTGTTGAACCAGCCGGACTTGTTTTTCTGGATGCGGGTTTTGCGTTTCGGTGCTACTAAGTCGGCTGACTGTAGTAGGGCTGCGTTTATGGCATCCAGTGTTTCTGAGGCTGTTAGAAGTGGTTGGATTATTTTTATTTTATTTCCCAAGGTAGATTTGAAGAGTTCCGAATGGAGCTTCTTATGAGATCTAGTCCAGTGTATTGTCACCGGCTTGGGTGTTTTTCTCAATGGGGGGATTTTGGGAATTATGAATTTAATTGCATGGTGATCTGTCCATGGCAATGGTTCATTTTCCATAATGCTTATTTTCAGATTTTGTCTGAAAATTAAGTCAAGCGTGTGACCTGAAACATGTGTGGGCCCACATACTAGTTGCTGTAGCCCTAATCCTTCCAGGTGGTCAATACAGGCGTCGGCAACAGGATCCTGAGAGCAGTTTGCCCAGAGATTGAAGTCCCCGAGCAGCAAAAGGTGTTTGCTGTTAAGGGTGTAAGTGGAGATAAACTCCGTCAATGATGTGAGTAGCTGCGATTTTGGCCCGGGTGGCCTATAGCAGAGAAGAATGTGGACGGTCTCCTGGGGGTTTGCTTGCAGTTGCAGGGTAAGGGTTTCCATAAATGGAAGAGGATTTTGAAGGACTGGTTTGGTGATCGCAAGATGAATCCCGTGGATCACCGCCAGGCCTCCACCTCTTTGCCCTATTCTGTTTTCCGTTATAATACGGTAGTTTTCTGGCACCAGTTCTCCTAGAATGGTGTTACAGTCGGCTGTGAGCCAGCTTTCCGTAATAAAGAGGCAGTCTAAATCATATTGTAGTATGAAATCATGGATTTCTGATCGGTGTTTTACTGCCGATCTTGCGTTGATCAGAGCACATGATATGTGCTTAAGCTGGGGTAAATGGCTGAAACTCTTGATAGTCGATCGTCGATCGGTTCTCAATAGTTGCTCTAATTTTAAGGCCTTTTTGGTGACGACTGGTAAGACTGTGGCGAATCGCCTCAGACCCCAAATGGTTTCTGCAGAATATTGCAAAAGAGCCATAGTTGCAGATGTTGGGGGGGGGGGGGGCTGTGATGTTTAGATGGCGATGGAGGGGGGATTCATTGAATCCTCTCTCCGGCTTGGTCCAGAGGAAGGCAAAAAAAAACCCTGGCCGTGCTGAGCCAATGTGCGGAGGCCAGGGATAAAAAAATTCCTTCCTGATCCCTGGGAGGCGATCGGAGAAGAACCCTGGATCAAGCAGTATTGGTTGTGAAGGAGGAAGGGGGGGATGAGAGTTGTCTCTGCTTCTGGGGTGTACCAAGATGGCCACCGATCAAGACACAGGGCATATGCTGGGGGGTTGTCAGCTGGGTGGATGGATGGCTATGGTGAACTGGATGGTTCACTGGGGGGTGGATGGGATCCTCCAGGGGTAGGGGGGGTATTTTGGGCTGTGTAGGGGTTCTTTCCTGGGCGTAGGAGCGGCGCGCAGTGACGTCACCACGTACGGAGGAAGGGCTCCGATCTGTTTGCCGGCCGGCGATCTGTTTTTACATGCTTTTGATATCTTGTCAAATTGTGAGTATCATTGTTGTTTTAATAAACCCTCCTTGCTGAAACGGAATCACACTATTGGTCCATCCTTCTCTCTCCATTATATGGTTGATGTCCGTGAGTACCGCCAGCCTAGATATCTGCTGGAAGTCGTGTCTAGGAACCATCTAGGATTGCAAAGGCTGCGGCTGGGTTATAGCCAATTGCTATATTGAGCTTGCCCTCTGGTAAGCGGCCCCCCCTTATTTTGGTGAAGGGATCACTTTGATGTTGTCATCTCGTCACTGTGGTGTGAACCATTAGGATCTTTCTGCTGTTCTATTTCCTGGGACTGTTTTCAATTATATTTTGACACAGAAATTGCAAGGACTGTATGAACTTCTGTGCTATTGCCCTAGAAGCACTTTCTGGGACACACATTATCTTATGTTTATTTTTATGTACTGTTAATCTTTTAATTTACAGGAGAACCTTTGTGGCACCACCCCATGTGGCCAGGTTTTGCTTTTACCCCATGTGAGATGCTCCGTGCCATATTAATTGTTTAAATACAGAGAACTGTTGCACAGCAGTCCTCATCTAACGTATTTGTTTCTATGAGCGCGGTTTTGCCAAACTGTATTATTTTGTGTTTTCACACGATTGCCGCTGCCTTCTAGTCTTTTTATTATTTTTTTGGTTTAGCGCAGTTTTTTGTTTTTCTTTCTTCTTTTCACTTATATTTCAAGATGAGTACATGGGGGCACCATCACAGCACGTCTTGGATGATGATGAAACACAGTTGCCAACTGCTGGTGCTTTTGCCACCCACGATCCCTGGCCCTGAACGCCAGCATTTCCAAATTACTGGCCTTTAAAATGCTGGCATTCCGTCTCATGGAGACGCAGAGTTTTAAAAGCCTGATGGCATTGGCTGTCCCACAGTACGTCGTGCCCAGCCGCCACTATTTTTCCATGCGAGCCATCCCTTCCCTGCACAACTAAGTGGGGGACAAAATCAGGTGTGCACTGCGCAACGCCATCTCTGCCAAGGTCCACCTAACTATGGATACGTGGACCAGTAAGTACGGTCAGGGACGATATATCTCCCTAACAACGCACTGGGTAAATGCAGTGGTGGCTGGGCCTGAGGTGGATAGCAGTATGGCACATGTCCTTCCACCACGAGGATTGCAGGGTGCTTCAGTTTGCCTCCTGTTCTTAACTCCTCCTACTCCGCTTCCTCATCCTCTACCGCCTCCTCATCCAGTCAGTGTAACAAATTCACCACCAACTTCAGCACAGCCATGGGTAAACGCCAGCAGGCAGTTTTAAAACTTTCCTGTTTGGGGGAAAAACCACACACCGCGCAGGAGTTGTTGAGGGACATGGAACAACAGACCGATGAGTGGTTGGCATCAGTGAGCCTCAAGCCAGGTCTGGTGGTGTGCGATAACGGGCGAAATCTCGTAGCAGCTCTGGCCCTAGCCGGTTTGACGCACATCCCTTGCCTGGCGCATGTGCTGAATTTGGTGGTGCAGAGGTTCCTGAAAACTTACCCCGATCTGCCACAGCTGCTGCAGAAAGTGCGGGCCGTCTGTTCGCACTTTCGGCGTTCTCACCCTGCTGCTGCTCGCCTGTCAGCGCTGCAGCGTAACTTTGGCCTTCCCGCTCACCACCTCATATGTGATGTGCCCACAAGGTGGAACTCCACCTTGCACATGCTGGCCAGACTGTGCGAGCAGCAGCAGGTGATAGTGAAGTTACAGCTGCAGCATGCACGCGTGAGTCGCTCTGCAGAACAGAACCACTTTACCACCAATAACTGGGCCTCCATGCGAGACCTGTGTGCCTTGTTGCACTGTTTCGAGTACTCCACCAACATGGCCAGTGCCGATGACGCCGCTCTCAGTGTGACTATCCCAGTTCTATTCCTCCTTGAAAAAACGCTACGGAACAAGATGTGGCACAGGAGGAGGAGGAATCAGGATCATTTTCAAGGCTTTCAGGGCAGTCATTCACAAGTGGCTCCGAGGGTGGGTTCGTGCACCAACAAAGGCCAGGTACACAATTGTCCAGCAAGGGCACAGTTCTGGAGGATGACGCGGTGGAGGATGAGGAGGAGGAGGACATGGAGGACGAGGAGGAACCATGTTTACAGCAGGATGGCATGCAGACCAGCTCATGGCCATCACTGGTGGGTGGCAGGGGGGATACAGAGGACACAGATGATACACCTCCCACATAGGACAGCTTTTCGTTGCCTCTGGGCAGCCTGGCACACATGAGCGATTACATGCTGCAGTGTCTCCGCAACGACCGGCGTGTTTCGCACATTTTGACAGGTGCTGATTACTGGTTGGCCACGCTGCTGGATCCCCGTTACAAGGACAATGGACCATCCTTAATTCCCTCACTGGAACGTGAACGCAAGATGTGCGAGTACAAGCGCACGCTGGTAGACGCGCTGCTGGTGCAATTCCCACCTGGCAGCGGGGGCACAGTGGAAGCACAAGGCGAAGGCAGAGGAGGAGGAAGAGGTTGCCAACGCAGCAGGGGCACCGCCAGCACCTAAAAAGGCAGGGTTAGCATGGCCGAAATGTGGAAAAGCTTTGTCAGCACGCCACAACAAACAGCACCACCAGCTGATATGGGACGTTTTAGCAGGAGGCAGCATTTTAGCAACATGGTGGAGCAGTATGTGTGCACACGCCTACAGGTACTGAATGACGGCTATGCCCCCTTAAACTTCTGGGTCTCCAAATTGGGCACATGGCCTGAGCTTGCCCTTTACGCCTTGGAGGTGCTGGCTTGCCCTGCGGCCAGTGTATTGTCTGAACGTGTATTTAGCACGGCAGGGGGCGTTATCACAGACAAGCGCAGCCGCCTGTCCAGAGCCAATGTGGACAAGCTCACGTTCATTAAAATGAACCAGGCATGGATCCCAGAGGACTTGTACGTACCTTGTGCAGAATAGACACCGGGCCGGCCTTACCCAGCCATTGTTTTTTTTCTGATCTTTCTAGGGTTGCCATCTCATCCCTTTAAAAGCAAAAACATATTAATTACACAGGTTCTCTGGCTGATTAAGGTGCTGCTAATTAAACTCACTTGGTGCCTTATCGACAGTAAATTAGCCACAGAACCTGTATAATTACTCTGTGTTCAGGTTTAAAGGGATGAGGTAGCAACCCTAGATCTTTCTCACTCTTTTGGGGTTTACCCTAATTTAAAAAATACATATATTAAAAACCAAAACCTGCTGTGTTGGCTACCTCCTCCTCCTCCTCCACCGCCGCTTCCACCTACACCGCCACATCCACCTCAAATTCCTAATACATATGGACCTCGTCCTCCTAGGTCAAAATGATTTTATTTTTATATTTATTTTAAGTTATTTCCCTATCCACATTTATTTTCAGAGTACTTGCCATGCTCTTCCCGACATTTTGCAAAATGATTTATTTAAAAAAATGTAATGTTGTTTTAAGTTATTTCCCTATCCACATTTATTTTCAGAGTACTTGCCATGCTCCTCTCGACATTTTGCTGCCATTTGCAGCCCTCCAGCCCTTTCCCTTAGTTTTTTAGACATTTTCGTAGTCAAAAGTCCGGGTCCCCATTGACTTCAATGGGGTTCGGGGTTCGGGTCAAAGTTCGGTTCGGGTTCGGGTCCCGAACCCGAACTTTTTCTTCAAAGTTCGGGTTCGGGTCCGTACCCGAACATCCAGGTGTCCGCTCAACTCTAATAGTGAGGAATATCAAAAAAATTATATATATATATATGTCAAAAAATTAAATGAACTTTATATAGCCATAGCCAATCAGAAATAATTCCTTGCTGAAATCCAAGGCTGGTAAGTAACACACAGTTCTTTGAAACGAAGGGCCCAATAGAGGTGATCTAGTCCACAGTAAAAACAGTACTTGTGTGAAGTCTCAGTAGGTATGGTGTGATATCAGGATGTCACCCGGAAGTGCCTTCACCAGTGGGCAGGGGGAGAATTAAATACTCTTAGGCTGCATTCACACCTGAGCGTAGCGTTTTGCAGCGATTTTGCTGCATTTTTTACCGCGTTTTGTCGCGATAATTGCAGCATTTTTACCGCGATTTGTCGCAGGTTTTTTTTTGCGATTTTGGACAGGTCTAGGGTCACCAATGTTAAAAACAGAAAAACGCCCAAACGCCCATTATTCTCCATTGAGAATATTGTATTTTTTCCCCTCTAGCGTTTTGGAGCTTCATGCTTCAGGCGATAAAACGCTCAGGTGTGAATGCAGCCTTACCGTTACGGGTGGATCCAGCTCACTATACGGTGGTGGATCAGCAACGCTTAATCACACCAATAGGCAACCCAGACTTGAACCATGAGACGGTCTCCTCCTTTGGCCGACAGGCTTGTGAGTGTTCCAACAACAAGATCCGATATTGGTCCACCACCGTATGGTGAGCTGGATCCACCTGTAACGGTAAGAGTATTTAATTCTCCCCCTGCCCACTGGTGAAGGCACTTCCGGGTGACATCCTGATATCTCACCATACCTACTGAGACTTCACACAAGTACTGATTATACTGTGGACTAGATCACCTCTATTGGGCCATCGGTTCAAAGAACTGTGTGTTACTTACCAGCCTTGGATTTCAGCATATACAAGGACTTATTTCTGATTGGCTATGGCTATATAATTTCATAAATTCATTAAATTTTTTGACATTATATATATATATATATATATATATATATATATATATATATAATTTTTTTGATATTGCTCACTATACATGCTCACTACACATGTATAATTGTGTTGGATTCACTGTTCTATTATAATATTCTTTGTAGATATCACTTTCACATGGTATGTCACTTTGATATTGTTTTGTGCACATTGGAGATTGGATCTCCCGGATTGGGTAATTTTTTGCCTGTTCTAGTATTACACTATTACACAATATATGGTTATTCATATATGGACTATAAGTTTTCATGTTCAGTACAAGTAACTAATTTTTTCACGTAAGCGCTACACTTTATTTCCCCTTGTTTGCTTTCAATTTATGTCAGATTGTGGTGTTTAGCAGCTTTTTCAAAGTTTTTCTCACCTGGCGCAATTTTTCGTACTTTTTTCTGTATTCTATTTTTACAACCCTGTCCTGTCATGGGTTGCCGGAAAAAAAAAAATCGCTAGATTCACTGACCAACATTGATAGGGGAATGCTTCCCGCAGTGCTATTGTGTCCTGCCGGTGGGGGAGGGGGAGAGGAAGGTTCCTAGCCGGGAAAACAAAATAATTACTGCTAGCAGCTTTAGCCGCTGGCAGCGATCGCATGCCAAAATCAAACTGGCTGGTTGCACTGAACTTCAGTTCAACCAGCCTGCCCATATGTGAATTGAATCTCGGCCATTCACTGCTACACTGGCTGAATGAATGAATGAATGAATGAAAAACGTATATAGCGCGGCACATGCGAACTAAATCGCCTCTGGGCTGAAATTTGATCCATCCATGGCCGGCTTTAGTGTAAAAAAATAAAATAAAAAAACTGTCACATATAATACTCAACTGTTTGGGTGTTTCTTACAAGTGCAATAATATGGCTACAATGACCTTACACATGGTTGCTATTTTCAGCCAATCGTAATTGTTTGATATTCCCAGAGAAGTTAAAAAGAGAAGAAATAAAAGATTCCTTGTCAGTTGTCCTAGGCAACAGCTCTGTTTTTACTTTGTTCCAGTTTCCATATATTATGCAAATGTATTTGCCATAAATTTGGCACAGGCAAGTGTCATGAAATCTGCAAAACATAATTTGCAGTTTTTCTTTCCCATAGAAAACTGTTTAGGTGGACACAGTGATTTGCTGTAGCTTTTGTAGCTGCTGACTTTTAATAAACACTAAATTTGGGTGGAACACCCCTTAAGGCTGCATTCACATCTAGGCGACAAGTAACTCCCCGTACGCGGCTTTACTTGCTGCGATTCGATTAATTTTTTTTTTTTTTAACAAATTCTCTCCATTGATGTCTATGGCCGAACGCCAATATCACTTGAAAAAAAAGGGTCCGGGACTTTTTTTCAGGTGGCAGGCATACAGCGTTTCAGAGATGTGAACCATCTCTATAGACATCAATGGAAATTTGCCCCTCCAGCGGCACGAGCATCGGGCATTTTGTCGTCTAGATGTGAATGGAGCCTTAACATCTCAAATCGTACCAGTGTGAACCAGGTCTTAAAAGCAAAATCGAAGGATGAGGTAAGTGAAGGAGGGCTGCACTAAAGTAAAGGAAGCTATTTAGGGAAAAAAAATTGTACCTTTACAACCCCTTTAAAATAGTCTTGCGTGTGGGATCTTATAAGCTGTCATGCGAGATCTAATTGCAAGACAAATCGTTGTAAAGTACAAAAAAAAAATCCTTCCATCCTTAGATTTTATAGATAACAAAAATATATGCATCTCAGCTGCATGCTTTGTATACAAGAATAAAATATAGCGGGGGAATATAAAATATGATTGGGGGGGGGGGGGGCAGATAAGATATGGTTGGTTCAGTGTATGACTGAAAACAGAATTTGGTCCAGAAACCACAGCGACCATATGTCAACTTTTCATTGTTTTGGGACGTTTAACCTTTGCCCTGTACACACGATCGGAATTTCCCATGGGATAAAATCCAATGGAATTTTCCGTCGAAATTCCATTCAAGTGGTCTTGCATACAGACTGTCAGACCAAATTCCGACCGTCTAAACGCAGTTCAATGCTTCCGAGCATGCGTGTTTTTTTTTCTCCGTCTGAGTTTTACACAGACGATCGGAATTTCCATCGAAAAAAAATAAAGCATGTTCTATTTCTAAACTCCGACAGAAAAAAGTCAGACGGGGCCCACACATGGTCGGAAAATCCGATGAACAAATTCCGTCTGACTTTTTTCATTGGAAATTTCGATCGTGTGTACAAGGCATTTGTCTTTCTAAATTAGTTCAATGTAGGCACCGGTTGCATAGTAAATATTCAATAACAGACAAAAATGAAGTGCTATTTTGGAAGCCTGACCTCAAGATAAATGTTAATTACTGCATGAGTATCAGCTGATATACTACAAATTATGCAGAACGCACAAGATGGATAATGGACCTTCCAACAAATAAAATAGGTACATTTCCCCGACCAGAAAACCATGGAATATCATTAGTATGCTATCTCATATGGCGAGGGGGAGGGGGTGACAACTGTAACGCTGACAAAAAACAAAACCGTAATGCAAACACAGATCAGATCAGGTCCAACTTACCTATACTGCTCACTAAACGTCCACCGGCTTCTCTCTTCGTCCAAAGTGTCCTGAGAAATTACACATAACACGATGCATCTTGGTAAATAATATGTTCATACATATTTACACACGTAGCTCAGAAGGTGCTTTAAGAAATCTGTGCCGTCTTAATACTCCTATTGGCTTTACTCATAAAGTGCTCGGCTCTTGTAATTAAATGCAAATAAATAAACCGTTTGCAATAAATGTTCTCGTTTGTAAAAGTCGCATTGGTTCTGCATTCTTAAGCAACGCTCCCATTGGAAGTCAGATCCCACTTTAGCACTTTCAAAGCTGCACTTTTTTGAAGGGGGAGGGGATGTTTTTCATATTGTATGTGCTTTTTTTCTATTTTTCAAGCTGACTATTGGTAAGGGGCGTGGCTTGTCGGCAGCTGCGAGTATTTGCTTGGCTGCTGTCTGCTATTCCCCTCCTTCTTTGGTCCCCTCTTAGCCCTCCCTCACTCTGTATTCCTGGAAGTGCTGAGGGTGATGTTGGTAAAGGGGTGGACTTGTAATGCTCGATCTCTTTTTTATTCTCTTTCCCTGCAGTCCAAATATCATTACAAACAGAAGCTAAAATGATAACAGGAAGTTACCCCCCCCCCCCCACACACACACTAACCTTTTTATATCTCTCTTAATAATCTTATTAACGCTTTCATTTTTGGAAATGGATCTTCAAACAGCTGAGCTCCCTTTTCCAGCATGAAGACTGAACCTGTCTGAATCATCGAGTTCTTTACTAATATAGTAACGATAAAAAAAAAAAAAAAAAAAAAAAAAAAAAACTCTGCTTGATTGCAAGTGATGAATGCGTATTAAGGCGCATCATATATTTTTTCATAAAATACTGTTCTTTTGCTGTAAGTGGGAGCAGTGAACCATGCTTGTTGCAGGTATATTCACAGCTACAAGCAAAATGAGACAGGGTGACAGTACAAGCAGTAAAATTAGGAGATAGTTGCCACCCCATACCAGGAAGTTGTACAGACAAGGACCTTTGTGGCAGGATCACCTTGTACTATTTTAATCAATGCTACAGATAAAAAGAAAAACACATTTTGATGTTGCATTAAAGCAGTAGCAAACCGCCAGTGATTTTTTTAACAAAGTTATAATATGCTAGTATGCATCACATACTAGCACATTATGTGAAGTTTACCTTGGAACAAAGCCTTCCAGCGGTAAGCTTTCACTATAGAGAGGGCTTCTATCTTCACCCGGTCTTCCTTCCTCCTTCTGGGTTCGGGGACTCTGGCAGTGTGATTGGAGGGAGCTGCCATTTATTTTATTGCATAGATAATGCTATATACACACACACTGCTCAAAAAAATGAAAGGAACACTTTGGAAACATATCAGATCTCAAAGGGCAAACATCTCATGCTGGATACCTATACTGACATGGACTGGGTAATGTATTAGAAATGAAAGGATGGCACATCATTTCCTGGAAATGAAAATTATCCATCTACAGAGGGCTGAATTTAAAGACACCCCGAAAATCAAAGTGAAAAAATTATGCAGCAAGCTAGTCCATTTTGCTGAAATTTCATTGCAACAACTCAAAATGGTCCTCAGGAGTTTGTATGGCGAATATGAAAAAGTTTAGCGCTTATTTTTGTGAAAAAGTCAGTTAACAACACATACTGTATCAAATGTTGCAAACATACATGTAGCACCCTGCTCCCAAATGACAGGGCACTATGTTAAATTTAGTGGGTGTCTGAGCAGATAATGTGGCTCAGACTGCATGTTTTATTTAAAATGAGCCTCTGTCCTGGCAGTGGCTGTGCCTGATAGCATTTTCCCACTGTTACCTGTAGGTGGCGATACCCCCACAGGTCAGTGTTGGAACCCATGCAAATCATAGGTCATTGAGTTAGGATGACCACATTTCCAAACTACCATTCAGGGACACCCTCCATTCCCAAAAATCAGCTTGTGCTGTAACGAAAAAACAGCACAGTGATTGGACACAAGAGGCTAGATTTATGATTTCTCAAATCACAAGCAGGGGGTGGGATTGTGCTCCTCCAGGCATTCCCGGCCAGGACAAGTACTTTAGTGAGTAAAGCGGTGATGTGGCTGCCTTTTTTGGGGCATCAGATTGGCCCAGGTGGTGGCTGTGTCAGTTTATTCCGGGACACTGTATTGTCCTGGAATGAATGTGCCCGGGACAGACCTGCAAAATGCAGGACTGTCCTGGGCAATCTGGGACACGTGGTCACCCTACATTGAGTGTCTTTTCGTGAGAGCAGCCTAGTGGGAGTGGAGCCCCGCTGTGCATGCCGGGAAGGGATACTTAAGAGGCAGACGCCATGTTTTGGGGTCCTTCGCCTTGTGGCCCTCCTGGCACAAGGTATGTGTTGTGTCATTTCCAGCCCTGGGACCACGTTGGCCCGAGGCTGCATCTCTACTAGTAGGCCCAGTTATGTTGGCTGTGGCCTACAAATCAAGGGTGATCCTAAGCTGTCCCTCTGAGTGAAGGAAGCTACACTTAATGAAGGAGACCAGGGGAGGACCTGCCCTGGAGGAGACCAAGCAGAAGGCTTCTGTCTCAGGATAGGCCTGGTGCCTTTATTAAGGAGGGATCCACATATAAAATCGTCCTACAGTTTGCTAGGCTGGCTTAAAGGCTCTTTCAACTGTACGGCTGGAAGTTCGGGTATTACATCCTGTGGCAGAGGTTTCCGGACTGTTCAATTTGTTCCCAATCAGTCTGTGGCAGAGACTGTTAGCGAACTGGTTTGTGCTTTTTTTTCCAGCTGCTGGGCCATGACTATGGTATAACTAAACATGACCCTTATCTGCTAGGACCCCCCATTTTACCCAACCTCTATATTAATAAATAACCAAGACCACCACTTTAATGTTGGAGTAAAAAACTGTCCGTAGCAGCCTCCATTTATTTTAAATAACTTCTT
The DNA here is from genome assembly GCA_029574335.1 of Rana kukunoris. NCBI lineage: Eukaryota > Metazoa > Chordata > Amphibia > Anura > Ranidae > Rana > Rana kukunoris. The sequence continues at coordinate 38,521,484 of CM056058.1, forward strand.
AAATATTAAATAACATTTATTAACAAAAAATATGTATACCTGAAATACAATCACATTTTCTTTTAACCCTACTAGTGCTGGACTTTGCAGGCACATTAACACAACTTTTTAACCATTGAAAAACCTTTTTGAGCACTGCGGTACCTAACCTCTGGTCATAGGCCTCAAGCCGACAAGCTGGCTCAGAGACGACCACTGACCGCAGTGCCCCCATTAACAACCTCCCAGCTACACCTTGGTAAACTGGACTAACAGCCCCTTCAGAACCCATACCACCTCTGGGTAATGGCATCCACTTTAGGGTAATTTCTTCTCCTGCAAAGTCCAAACACCTGCCACCAGCACCCAAAGGTAACTCCTTACCTTTGGGCGCACCTCCACACCCTCAGCGCTCGCTGTACACCGTCCTGCAGGCCCAACACCCACATGTCAATCCCCACATCAGTCAAGTGCACTCCACCTCCCCGCTGGTACCTCCACGTATCCACCTCCAACTCCGGATGCCTGACCACCAACCCACCATTTCTGATAACAAACCGTGCCACGTCCCGGTTAACCTTCCTCCTGGCCCTGTTCACTCCTTCCACCGACCTGGCCATCCTCCATGATGACCTGGGAACGATATCTGACCACACAACTACCGTGTCCGGGTAGGCCATGCGGATCCTTAAAAAATCAAACTTAATGTCCCTTGCGACATCCAACATGGTACGAACCCCCAGGTTGTTGCCCCCCACGTGTAGCAATAAAACATCAGGCGAACGATCTAATCGTGCAAACTTGTGCACTTCCGGAACCACCCTGCACCATAACATCACCGGAAAACCCAACCATCGAATGCACGCTTCATTTCTTGGGACCCCAAGCTGACGACCGTAATCACATGGTCCCCCGTAATCACATGGTCCCTTAATCACATGGTCCCTTACCAAAAAACCCTGGCCCACCCCAGAGCCTCGGGGGTGGCCCCCCCCTTAAAACCCTGCAGGTTCCCCTGCACGACCTGCCCTCCCATTGACCCCCAGGGTCACCATCAACTGTGGTCTCACATACAGCCGAAACCTCCTCGCCTCCCATCTGCCAATCCTTTTTACCATCTCATCATCCAGGCCACTACGTGCAGCCTCCGTCGCGGCCCCGATGCGAAAAGAGTGTGCTGAAACTCCCTTGCCACGAGGCCCAATGCCCCCAGACACCTCCTAAACACCGTCACGAACTGATACCGTGACAACGGTGTCCCATCCTCATGCACCAGAAATGCACCACCCAACGTCGGAGTGGGACACCCCCGCCTCCATGTTCCTAGCCACAAAATACAGCACCAGACCCCTTACTTCGGGCCCCACCGGGTCCACCGCCGCCTCGCGAACCAGAGCCTGCCACTCTAAACAGACCTTCTCGTAGGCCGCCCATGTGCCCACACTTACCGACTTTTTGATCCAATTGGAGATGATTCCAACGGAATCTCCCATAGCCACTCTGGACAGGGTACCCCATGCTCTTCTGCTTCCGGCACCAACTCCCGGAACCTGTCCCACTGAAAGCGAGACAAGGCGTCAGCCACTACATTTTCCACACCCGGCAAATGCACCGCATACACAAATACATTCATCTGCAAACAGCGCAGCACCAGGTGCCGCAATAGCCGAATAACCGGTGGGGAAGATGCCGTGACCCTGTTAATCACCTGAACCACCCCCAGATTGTCTCCATGGAACCGCACCTTCCGGTCCCGGAAGGACGAACCCCATGGCTCCACCGCCAGCACCACCGGAAACAATTCCAGTAGCACCAGGTTCCTAGTGAACCCCACTTCCAGCCAGGACTGAGGCCACGGCCCAGCACTCCACTGACCCTGAAAATATGCGCCAAAACCCGAACCCCCGGCCGCATCCGTGAACAACTCCATGTCGAAGTTACTGACCGGACCGGACATCCACAAGGCACTTCCATTAAAGGACTCCAAAAAGGAGTGCCACATCAACAGGTCATCCCTGTGATCCTGCACCAGACAGACATAGTGCCTCGGGGACCTGACCCCCGCTGTACTAGCCGAGAGGCGTCTGCAAAAGACTCTCCCCATCGGCAGAATGCGGCACGCGAAATTGAGCTTACCCAGGAGCGACTGCAGTGCTCGGAGCTGCACCTTCCGCAGACCTAACATCTCGCTAATCTCCGCCTTGAGGCCGTTCAGTTTGTCTAGCGGCAACCTGCACTCCATCGCCTCTGAATCAATCACAATTCCCAAAAATTGAATGACCAACTTAGGTCCTTCCGTTTTCTCGGGCGCCAGCAGCACGCCGAAGCGCTCTGAAATGTGTTCCAGCGTGGCTAACAATATTGCGCAAATGCGCGACCCCGCCGGGCCGATGCAAAGGAAGTCATCCAGATAATGTATCACAGAGCTCACTCCGGACACATCCCTAACCACCCATTCTAGGAACGAGCTGAACTGTTCAAACAAGGCGCACGAAATAGAGCAGCCCATCGGTAGACACTTGTCCACGTAGAACTCCCCACCCCAGTGGCAACCCAACAGCCGGAAGCTATCCGGGTGAACCGGGAGTAGCCGAAAGGCGGCCTCAATGTCCGACTTGGCCATCAAAGCCCCCCGGCCGTACCGGCGAACCCATCCCACCGCGGCATCAAAGGAAGTTAAACACACCGTACAATCCCCCACGCTGATGGCATCGTTGACCGACCCACCCTTCGGCAACGACAGGTGGTGAATGAGCCGGAACTTGTTCGGATCCTTTTTTGGCACCACCCCCAATGGGGAAACCACCAACCCTTCCAAAGGAGGGGAGACAAAGGGGCCCCCCATACGGCCCAGCGCGACTTCCTTCCGCAGTTTCTCCGAAACCACTTCCGGACGTTGTAGCGCAGAACGCAAATTCCTCGCCACCGGAGGGACCACCGCCAAGTTGCAAGGAATCACGAAACCCTCAGAAAAAACCCTTTCTAACGACAGCACAGCCGCCCTGTCCGGATACCTACCGACAAACGGTCGCATCCTTTCCACCATCACCGGAGTCCTCCCTCTTACTCGCAGAGTCTCCGGGACGTCCCTTGCCTTGCTTAAAACAATGGGAAGAGGGGTGATTACCCCCACAGCCAGAGCACTCGTGCTTGAACGGGCAGGACCCTCTAAACCTGCAGTTACCCTCGTTGAACTGCCAGCAAACCCCCTTTTTCTTTCCGGCCGACTGTCCTGGGGGAGAGGTTCCGCCGCCCCCCCCCCTCCCTGAAAAAATGGAGCGGACGTCCGTGGAGCCGACATAAGCCGCATCCAAAGGCCGATGTCCTTGGTATCCCACCTCAAATCCGGCCTAATTGCCCGGCGTTGCCGGAATTGCTCATTGTATCGGAGCCACCCCGTGCCACCGTAACACCGATAAGCCTGGCTGATCGCTTCTTGGTAACTGAAAAGCGCCGAACAGTGTTCAGGGTTTTTCCTGCCAATCACGCTAGCCAAAATCGAATAAGCCTGCGACCAATTCGCAAACGTCCTAAACTTCTCCAGAGGCAACAGCGCAAATATCTCTACATATTCGCTCTTCCAAATCTTCTCCCTCACCTCCTGCTTTAAATGTGAACCCAGGGGTGCCTCATAACAAGTGCAAACTTCTCCCTTTGCAGCGTCCGTCAACCGGACCAGATCCCTTTTTTTGCAGAATCACCCCCGCATCCCCCTTTGCACTTGGCTGTGCAGCCGACACTGCCCCATCCACCGCCAAACTCGTCCCTCCGTCCACCGGCACCACTGTCCCAGTCACGGAAGACGCCTCCACGGGTACTGTCGCCCCGGCTCCTAACGCCGGCACCCAGACAGCAGCCGGGCCAATGGCGGGGCTCTCCCCCCCCCTTTAGCTGGCTCACTAATGCCTCTAAACCCACCAAAAAGCGCTGCAACCCAGCGTCCTCACCTGACTGCACCCTCTGGGCCCCAGACCTAACCCCACTACTCCCCGCCACCGCGGGCACTACCAACCTACCCCGGGAGCCCCCCCCCCGGCCCCCAGCCAACACACCAGCATTGTGTAAAACATCAGAAATAACCGAAAACGACTTACCGGGCTGCCTGGAAGCAATCCCACCAGCCGCACGACTCGTCTCCCGCGCTGCGACCTCCGTCCTGGGAACGACCCTCTCTTCTGATTCGGACAGCTCACCCTCCGAAAGAAAACCCGTCCGGACGTCTTCTCCAGATGATGGCCCACCAGGCGACTCGGGCCTGGCAGCCGAGGGCCCAGAGCTGGCCTCGCTCACCCTGCGCACTCTGGACCCGTGCACCGATTTCCCCGACGCTTTCCTGGGTGCTGCACACTATCTGCCGTCTTCCACTCCCCCACGCCCGCTTTCCCCCGGGCTGGATTGGTGGTAGCTAGCCGCGGATGGCGAAAGGCTAGCCACCGCATGGACAGGCCTCCCTCGCCGAGGCTTCCGGACCTCTGGTGCACAACCGAGGTTGGAGCCCGCATCAATTGATCAGCACAATGGGCGGGCCTGGCCGCCGCCTTGGAGCCCCCTGGCTGCCCCCCCCTGCACCCCGCTGCTGGTCAGCTGCCGCGTTGTGGCCCCCCCGCCCCCGCCGCCCTCCGCTTGGACAGGGGGGCCGAGGGGGACCGAATGGGGCTCCCCTCCCGCCTGCGGGATCTGGTGGACGGACCCGGGGAGTAACGGCTCGGGGGCCGAGAAATGCGGGTACAGGCGACAATACCACCCCCCCCCCCCGGACCGCCGGAGTATCCCCCGACACGTCCCCCCGCGGGAGGAGAGGCCCCAGAGCGGCCTGCAGCCACCCCTCCCAGCGACGCTCAGCCTCCTCCCGGAGCTGGGAAAATAAATGCTCGGTGCCTGACATGGCAGGGCAGGCAGCAAGTAGGAAGGAGAAACGCAAAATGGAAAAAAAAACAAAAACGAGGAATAGTTACCCCCTAATGCAGGCAGAGCACTAAACCCCCAGCAGCACGTCCTACCTGGAAACTTTTTTCCACGTGTGTTAGCCCGGGAAGGAGCTACACACAAAACCTCAGCTACACACAAAACCACTCCCACCGACCAGACCAGGGCTTAGTTAACCCTGTCATGGCCGGCGCTCCACTTAATGGCTTTGCTATTTGCTCCGTGCCTTACTGGTGGGGGGCCTGTCCGGGTGAGCCCACTCAGGAGGAAGTGGTGAATGACTTCGGAGTTTAGGGGTTTTCCCCCAGTGATCTGTAACATGTACCTGAACCTTCCCTTCCCCTAAACCTTTTACCTTCTTCACAAATTTTAAGCAAAATAATAAAACCTGACAGTTGGAGGTTTTACATCTTGTATGGACTTTGGAATTATTTCAGACTTCCTTCCCCTAGACGACAAGTGTTAAGGTAACGTGCAGGGCCAAAACTAACAAGCTGCTTCTACGGGGGTAGTGCTACATACATATATATGAAATCTTAATTTCAGTGACACCAAGTGACTGGGTGTGATCCGTGGAAAAAAATTATAAATCAGAACAAAGCAGTCCTCTATTGTGACCACACACAAAAAACAGTCCAACAGTGTAGAAAAAACTGCAAGGCTGAAATGAAGAGTCCCACATGGATGTGACCCTCTCTGTGAAAGGATAGAGACACCACCACTGATGTAAGGAGGAGGCTTACCAGATGGTGTAGACTTGGTGAGGTTTATACCACCCAAGTCAAAACAGGCTTATATAATCAGTCAGCAAGATCTATCCAGCTGGTCCTGAATCCACATATCAGTCGGCTAGGGCTGCACGATTCTGGTCAAAATGAGAATTGCGATTCTTTTGCTCAGACTAAAGATCACGATTCTCTCACGATTCTCAAAAAATGATAGCTAACCCCCCACCCCCTCCCCCCAAATAAATAAACCTGTGATTTATTTGAAAATACGAATATATAAAAAACAGACCAGTGATATGTCTATAATGTTAAAGACCACATAACTCCATTGAAAAAAGCGGAATCAAACTTTTATTCTGCTTTTTTCATAGGAGTTATATGGTCTTTAACAATATAGATATTTCACTGGTCTGTTTTTTTATACATCAGAAGCACTACCGCCGGCAACCACTGGATGGCGAATAGATACACACAGTTGTATTAATCTTTCTCACAGTTCTGTACATCAGAAGCAGTACCGCCGGCAACCACTGGGTGGCGCATGAATACACACAGTTATACAGAACTGTGAGAAAGATTAATACAACTGTGTGTATCAATGCGCCACCCAGTGGTTGCCGGCGGTACTGCTTCTGCGGCATTTGCGTTCCACGCTAGTTATGTGGAATGGCGGTGACACATAAAAATCGCGGGTCATCCCGATGGGAGATCATGGACGTGGAGAATCGAGATCTCTCCGCGATTAATCGTGCAGCTCTACAATCGGCAACGCAAAAAACAGATGACCCCAGATGATGACTGTTTAGTTAAAATGCGTCGGGTGGACCCATTCACACACATCGCTCTTGCACTGATATGCCTACGATGTTCTTCCAAATGTGAGTGTTCATTTTTAAATCTTTTTAATAAATACTACCTTGTACGGTGACACACTATATGATTTTTTTTCCATTATGCATTTTATGTGGTTACCATATCTTTGGCTCCAATAAGACTACATGTATTTACACTTCCTGGTGTTTACTGGAATATGCAGTGCCAACTGATATGTGGATTCAGGACCAGCTGGAAACATCTTGCTGACTGATTATATAAGCCTGTTTTGAGTTGGGTGGTATAAACCTCACCAAGTCAACACCATCTGGTAAGCCTCCTCCTTACATCAGTGGTGGTGTCTCTATCCTTTCACAGGATGTGGGACTCTTCATTTCAACCTTACAGTTTTTCTACACTTTTGGACTGTTATTTGTGTGTGGTCACAATAGAGGACTGATTCGTTCTGATTTATAATTTTTTTTTTTACACTTGGTGTCACTGAAATTAAGATTTCATGTATATGTATGTTTGCAACATTATGTTGCAAACATGTTTCCCCAGATCATCACTGACCCACCACCAAACCTGTCATGCTGAACGATGTTACAGGCAGCATAAAGTTTTCCACGGCTTCTCCAGACCCTTTCACGTCTGTCAAATATGCTCAGGGTGAACCTGCTCTCATCTGTGAAAAGCATGGTGCACCAGTGGTGGACCTACCAATTCTGGTGTTCAATGGAAAATGCCAATCGAGCTCCACAGTGTCCGGCAGTGAGCACAGAGCACACTAGAGGACTTCAAGCCCTCAGGCCACCCCAATGAAGTCTGTTTCTGATTGCTTGGTCAAAGACATTCACACCAGTGGCCTGCTGGAGGTAATTTTGTAGGGCCCTGGCAGTGCTCATCCTGTTCCTCCTTGCACAAAGGAGCAGATACCAGTCCTGCTGATGGGTTGAGGACCTTCTACGGCTCTGTTCAGCTCTCCTAGAGTAACTGCCTGTCTCCTCCATGCTCTTGAGACTCTACTGGGAGACACGGCAAACCTTCTGGCAATGACACGTATTGATGTGTCATCCTGGAGGAGTTGGACTGCCTGTGCAAGCTTTATAGGGTCCAAGTATCGCCTCGTGCTACCAGTAGTGACACTGACCCTAGCCAAATGCAAAACTAGTGAAAGACAGTCAGAAAATATGAGTAGGGAAAAAAAAATTAAGACACCTCCACCTGAAAAAACATTCCTGTTTTGGAGGTTGTCGCATTGTTGCCCATCTAGTGCACCGTTTGTTCATTTTATTTAACAGCAAAGAAGCTGAAACTGATTAACAACCCCTCTCCCTCTGCTACTTAACTGACCAGATCAATATCCCAGGAGTTCTGATTCAAACGTGTTCCTTTAATTCCTAATAATACTACAGGCAGGCAGTTGATTCAGCTAGCTGCAGTATATTTAATCAGTGTACTGTATACTGGGCACAGTGTGCAGCTAAAACTCACAGCAGACAATTCCTGTTGTTCTCTTCCTAATAATATTGCAGGCAGGCAGTTTATTCAGCTAGCTGCAGTATATTAAGTCAGTGTACTGTATACTGGGCACAGTGTGCATCTATACCTCACTTCAGACAATTCCCATTGTTCTCTTCCTAATATACTACAGGCAGGCAGCTGATTCAGTTAGCTGCAGTATAATTAGTATATATCTATACATCCCAGCTTTGTGCAGCTACATCTCACTGCAGGCTATTCCTTGTGTACCTATTCCAATACATCAAATACAGTATGTCTGGAAGGCCAACAAGGAGAGGCAGACACTTACAGGCCAATAAAAGAGGGTTGCTTGTCCTTTTTTTCGTCAGCTGGCCGTGTTGAGCCACAACATGCAGAAGAGTTGGTAGAGTAGATGACCAAGCCGTCCTCATACTCCTCATTCTCTGTCACCCAGGCTACCTTGGCTGCCAATGCAGGTGCCAAAGCGGCCTATTCCATCGGCTCAAGGTCATTATCAGTTACTCCTTCCCTAGCCCCACCATCATGCACGGAGGAGTTCCCCGAACTGTCACTGACTCTACGTGGGTGCTTGCTAGGAGAGGGGAGGAGGAGGAGGCACATCTCCAAGGAGGCAGGATGCCCTTCAGGGGCCAGCTTAAGGGCAGCCAATCAACTGCATCACACCGCAGAGCTCCGCATGTACAGTTTGCTGCTAGGGATGAGCTTTGTGTTTGAGTCGAACTCATGTTCAACTCGAACATCGTCTGTTCGACCGTTCGCTGAATTTCAAACAACATGGGCCACGGCTCATAATTCACTGCGTCATCGCAGTGCATTGCTGGCTGATGATTTGCCAAGCATGCACTATTACCCTCATGCTTGGCCAATCACAGCGCCGTCAGTACAGAGAGCTGCAATTGGCTAAAGGAAGGGTGGCTTTTGCCAATCATGGCTCAGGGGAGTAGTGTCAGTACTGGATCCCTCTAGGACCCAGCGCACTCACCTGACACAGCCTTGGCTGGGAAACACTGCCAGCTCTCCTTTAAAACACCTGTGTTTTCACCCAATCAGTGCTCGTGATAGAGTTACTCTTGCTTGCCTTGTGTGATCCAGCCTGACCTGTTGATCTGTAAACCTTGTGTATTTCCCGGCTTGTTTGACCCTGCTTGTTGCTTCCGATTTGGTACCTTTTTGAACTCTGATCTATCCGTGTATGACCCGGCTTGCCTAGACCACGCTTTGCCTGACTCCTGTAAGCAACAACCATTGCAGCGGTGCACTACTAGCACCAGCAACACCACCAACATCCACATCTGCGGTGAACTACAAGTTCCAGCTTTCCTGCTCATCACAACACCTACATCAGCAGTGAAAGTGCCAGCTGTCCCGCTCATCTCAACACCGGCATCCGTGGTGAACTACAAGTCCCAGCGCTGACCTGCTTCTTGAGAAGTCCTGCTCATGGTATGTGCTTGTGTTATTGAACTATAGGCATATTAGTAGCACACCTGAACTGATGTCTGCTCGTTGCCTGATATTAAACCTGACATTATCACGAGCCATACATAAAAAGGGAAAACCCATCATGGATTCTGAGCAGGCTCAGATGTTTGCACAAGAACTTTGCCGTTTATCCCATCAAGTTCAGCAAATGGCCACAGAGCTCACCAAGGTGCAATCCCCTACTACAACTGCTACAAAAACTTTATCTGAACCGAAAATTCCTTTGCCTGACCGTTTTTCTGGAGACCGTAAGGGATTCTGCAACTTTAAAAACAGCTGCAAATTATATTTCAAATTAAGGCCATCCTCTTCTGGCTCTGAAACACAGAGAGTTCAGATCATTATCTCTCTGCTTCAGGGTGACCCTTAGGCTTGGGCCTTTAACATTGAACCAAACCATCCAGCCCTGCTAACTGTAGATGCCTTCTTTGAAGCCCTTGGTTTGCTGTACGATGATCCAGATCGTGTGGCTACTGCAGAATCAACCCTGCGTAACTTAAAGCAAGGAACTACCACAGCTGAAATGTACTGTTCAGAGTTTCGCAGGTGGGCCCCAGAATCTGGCTGGAATGATGCAGCTCTCCGCAGCCAGTTCAGAATAGGTCTTTCAGATGCAATTAACCACTTAAGGACCGCCTACTGCACATTTACGTCGGCAGAATAGCACGGCTGGGCACATCAACGTATATATACGTTGATTTTAGTACCCAGCCGTGGGTCACGGGCGCGCGCCCACGGCGCGCTCCCGTGACCCGGTCCGAAGCTCCAGGAACAGGACCGCGGGATTCGCGGACCCGATCGCCGCTGCAGTGCGGCGATCCGTCCCTGGAGCTGAAGAACGGGGTGCTTCACTGTGGCCGCAGCATCGATCGCGTCATCCCTGTAATAGGGGGACGCGATCGATGACGTCACACCTACAGCCACACCCCCCTACAGTTGTAAACACACACACAGGGTACACTCTCCCAAACTGCAACTGTCATTTCCACAGTAAACAATGCAATTTAAATGCATTTTTTGCTGTAAAAATGACAATTATCCCAAAAATGTGTCAAAATTGTCCGAACTGTCCGGCATAATGTCGCAGTCACGAAAAAAATCGCTGATCGCCGCTATTAGTAGTAAAAAAAAAAAAATTAATAAAAATGCAATAAAACGCTATACATTTTGCGAAAACCAACCGATAAACGCTTATTGCGATTTTTTTTACCAAAAATATGTAGAAGAATATGTATCGGCCTAAACTTAGGAAAAAAAATGTTTTTTTATATATTTTTGGGGGATATTTATTATAGCAAAAAGTAAAAAATATTGAATTTTTTTTATATTGTCGCTCTATTTTTGTTTATAGCGCAAAAAATAAAAAACGCAGAGGTGATCAAATACCACCAAAAGAAAGCTCTATTTGTGGGGGAAAAAAGGACGCCAATTTTGTTTGGGAGCCACGTCGCACAACCGCGCAATTGTCAGTTAAATAGACGCAGTGCCGAATCGCAAAAAGGGGCAAGGTCCCCTACCTGCATTTTGGTCCGGGTCTTAAGTGGTTAAGGATGCTCTGGTCAACTTCTCCTATCCAGCCTCACTGGAGGAAGCTATGTGTCCTAGCCATTAGAATTGATCGCCGTCAGCGAGAGAGGGGGCAAGAAAAAAATATGGCTGTGTCAAACTGTATACCTGACCATCCCACCTCCAGTGCCAGTTCAGTGGAAGAACCTATGCAGTTAGGCTCCACCCGGCTATCTGCCCAGGAACACACACGCCGGCGTAATATGGGACTTTGCCTATATTGTGGCCTCAGGGGTCACATGCTCCGTTCGTGCCCTACACGTCCGGGAAACTCCAGGACCTAGGTGATTATGGGGAGGTCACCTTAGGTCTGCTTTCATCTCCCAGGGGGACAATCGTATACTTCTACCCAGTGTTATCCACTTTGGGACAGGGACTCATGAACTGCTGGCCTTGGTAGATTCTGGAGCTGCCGAGAATTTTATTGATAAGACTCTGATTACCTCCTTGTCCCTGGAAACTCATACGCTAGATTGCCCAGTCCGCCTAATTTCTGTGGATAACCGGCCTCTCTCACAAGACCTTGTGCTTCAATCCACCAACCCCTTCCAGTTACAATTGGGGGCCCTGCACTGGGAGAAGATTTCATGTCTTGTCATTGACTCTCCATCCACTCCTTTGATCCTAGGCCTTCCTTGGCTTCAGAAGCACAATCCTGTAATTGACTGGCGAACAGGAAATATTCTGGCTTGGTCCAATCAGTGTAAAGAAAGTTGCATCCAGCACCCTGTTCGACTTGCTACTTGTCAAGTGGGAATGGAACAGATTTCGCTTTGTTATAAGGACTTTCAGGATGTGTCTTCTAAAGGGAGTGCTGACACCTTACCTCCTCATCGCCGTTATGACTGTCCCATTGACCTCTTGCCTGACACTACACCTCCGCGAGGGAGAGTCTTTCCATTGTCCGAACCAGAGAACCTTGCTTTGCAAGAATACATCCAGGAAAACCTAGCTAAAGGTTTCATCTGTCCCTCTACTTCTCCCGCAGGTGCAGGTTGCTTCTTTGTCCCAAAGAAGGATGGGGGACTAAGACTTTGTGTTGACTACAGAGGTCTAAATAAAATAACCGTTCCCAATCGGTACTCTCTTCCTCTCATCACGGAGTTGTTCTCCCAAATCCAGGGAGCACAGATCTTCTCAAAACTAGACCTAAGGGGAGCCTATAATCTAGTGCGCATCCGTGAAGGAGATGAATGGAAGACGGCCTTTAACACCAAGGATGGCCACTACGAATGTCTTGTCATGCCTTTTCGGTCTCAGGAATGCACCAGCTGTCTTTCAAAACTTTATGAATGACATTTTCCGTGACCTGTTGGGTCGCTTTATGCTTGTATACTTGGATGATATTTTGATATATTCTCCCAATCTTGAAACACATCAGAGGCACGTCCGCTCAGTGTTGGCCCGATTAAAGGCTCATTCCCTTTTGGTTAAGCCTGAAAAATGTTCATTTCATGTCAAACAAGTACCTTTTCTGGGCTACCTAATCTCTGACACAGGCCTAACCATGGATCCAGCCAAGATTCAGGCCATTCTAGACTGGGCATCACCTTCAGACCTGAAAGCAGTTCAGCGCTTCCTGGGCTTTGCAAATTTCTATCGGAAATTCATTAAGAATTTTGCCACCATTGCACATCCCATCACCTCTCTCACCAGGAAGTCTCAGTCTAAGTTTAAATGGACTACTGAAGCCCAGACAGCCTTCACTCAGTTAAAGAAAGCCTTTACCTCTGCACCAATTCTACGCCATCCTGTTCCTGAGCTGCCTTTTATTGATGCATCCGAAGTAGGGGTGGGGGCGCTTCTGTCACAAAAGGACCCTGTAACTGCTGCCATCCACCCCTGCGCCTTCCTGTCCCGTAAATATTCCCCAGCAGAGCGCAACTATGATATAGGCAACAGAGAACTGTTAGCCATAAAGCTAGCTTTGGAGGAATGGAGACATTGGCTGGAGGGAGCTCGCTATCCATTCATAGTTCTGACTGACCACAAAAAACTTGAATACATCCGTTCTGCTAAAAGACTGAACTCACGTCAGGCCAGGTGGTCATTGTTCTTCTCCAGATTTGACTTTACAATTTCTTATTTACCAGGGCCAAAAAATGTTAAGGCCGACGCCTTGTCTCACAGTTTTTTATCAGAATCCCCACCTCTGCTTCCTCCACAATCCATTATCTGAGGACAGGATTTTGGCTTTCACCCAGACTGACATCTCTGAGGCCTTGTTACCTGCACAAAACAAATTTTTGCATGTGTGCGCTATAATATGTTTTGTACTGTATTTGGTCTTATAGCAGCACCATCTTAAATGTATAGCATTTTTAGGGTGTGCCCCCCAAGTATCTTTTTGTATTTTGTATAGACTCTGACCAGGTCTCTTGGGCTGGAGCACCCCTCTCCCTCTTCATTACCTCACATTAGTGGCCACCAGTGTATAGGAAGAAACCCTTCAGTTCTCCCACATAGAGGAGTTTATCTCCCATGGTTGAGACCCGGGTTCTTTCATTCTATTACTAGGGTAGGACCCACTAATTCGGGGTACTTTGTCGCAGTAAGTGGGCTTAGCACTATATGACCCCATATAGTGTGACCAAACCCCCGTATTTTGAATATGTTCAGGTGTTTTAAACTAGCCTTGCAGGATAAATGTCATTTTTGCATGTGTGCGCTATAATCTGTTTTGTACTGTATTTGGTCTTATAGCAGCACCATCTTAAATGTATAGCATTTTTAGGGTGTGCCCCCCAAGTATCTTTTTGTATTTTGTATAGACTCTGACTAGGTCTCTTGGGCTGGAGCACCCCTCCCCCTCTTCATTACCTCATATTAGTGGCCACCAGTGTATAGGAAGAAACCCTTCAGTTCTCCCACATAGAGGAGTTTATCTCCCATGGTTGAGACCCAGGTTCTTTCATTCTATTACTAGGGTAGGACCCACTAATTCGTGGGTACCTTGTCGCAGTAAGTGGGCTTAGCACTATATGACCCCATATAGTGTGACCAAACCCCCGTATTTTTGAATATGTTCAGGTGTTTTTAACTAGCCTTGCAGGATAAATGTCATTTCCTGGTGCCTTCATGGCAGCATACATATGGTTGGTGGCTCCGCCCTTATCCAACCCACAGGACCAATTATAACTCTTTAAAAGAGCGACAGCCTCCCCTCTGACATTCTTTTTTCTGTCCTCAAACCTGCAGGATCATGGATCACCTGCATTCAGCCCTTACTAAGCCACTGTGTTGGCCAGCTATTACAGGTTCATGCTCCCCTGTAGATTAAGTCCCATATCTTAGGCTGCTAAATGCGCTAAAAAGGTTTGGGAGCCCATTTTTCTGTGGATCTTTTCTGGGTCTGGAGTTCAGGTATTTTCCTCCATCCGTGACTGAAAACACTGCTCCAAGGTAAAAGACGACTGATTACAAGTTTTGCAGTGCTATTTTTCACTGCTAATGATTGTGGTTTGTTGGGGGCAGGTGGCTATTAAGCCTTCTACAGCTGCTTACAGGGCAAGTCTTGTTCAACTGTTAAAAAAAAAAAAACCTGCTGTTTGCTATGAGGGAGATTACATTCTAGACCACCTTTCCCTCACCTCTTTCTCTGTCTTCCAGACACATGCTGCCGTCCTAGCCGGCAGACTCCTGGGCTATAACGAGGTAAGGCAGAGTTTATGACTCTCATAGCCAGGCATGCGATCTCCTGCGGCGAGGGGGGGCCCCCCTCCTGCCGCCTCTGCTGGAGAGCATCTGCGGCACTTCGCGCGCCCCCTCTGCATTTGATTTATCCCTTCCTTGGACACTGTCGTGTCACAGGGATATGACGTCACCGCGCGCATGCGCAGTAGCCTCCGGAGGCCAATGCGGCCATCTTGGTATACCCGGAAGTAGTCGGTGTATAAATGAGGATGTTTTTCCTCATTATGTTTAAACAGCTCTCCACTGTAACACATCCTAGGTTAAGGGAAGATTACATTCTACTGCCTTCCTCCTGTTTATTCCCCATATTATGGATCCAGCCTAAGGTAAATTTGGGAGTGGATCATGTTTGTGCATATTTTTATGGAATACATATTTTCATGTGCATATAATGGGTGAGGATGTTTTCTGTACATATGGGTATGTACATGGATGTGTAGGTGCATGTGTATATGTATATACTTAGGTAGGGTATCCTTGATACCTCATGGATCTCAGCCTTGCCTGTGCATAGGCCTGGATGTGTACATGTATGTATACACAGATATATATATGGTTTTTATGTATTCAAAAAAAAAAAGGAAAAAAACATATATGAACATATGCGTTCATGGGTGTATATATGCATATTCGTAGGTACGCTATACATATAGGTATGTGTTCCAAAAAATAAATATATAATAATAATAATAATAATAATTATAATATAAAAAAAGAAAAGTTAAACCATGCAGGTTAACCTTGTTGGTTTCCCTCTTTAAAGGAGTATTCCGAAGCAAAGTTTTCCTAGGGGAAAAAGAGCATCATACAAAGTTATAATACATTTAAATGTACTCACGTTTTCCTTGTGGTCTTCTTCCCGGTCTTCTTCTCCTTTTTCTCTCCGGCCGGAAGTTGTCTTTTGATGACGCTCGACTTACTTTTCTTCCTCGTCCGTCGCCATCTTAGCCCGGTGACTCATCAATCCCAGGAGTCACCGCGGGCTGCGCCGGCCTCCCCGCCCGGAGTCGAATACTCCCCCTTACTTAATTTATTCATCTATGCGCTGAGCTGCCATTGGCTCAGCACAGCAACCGCCTATTGGTGCGCTGTCATCCAATCAGCGGTTACGTACCGCGCATGCGCACAACCGGCAATCGCAAAATCAACAAGCGTCCATTGTTTTGGGGCAACTGACAGGCGAAGAGAGAGAAGGGCCGGCCGGAGGAGCACATCACACCAGAGGTATGTTTACAGCCGCTTCCCACGCTACTCTGCATCTAGGAAGGGAAGCTGTCATTTGTCCCTATACAGTATCACTACTAAGCCCCCATACCCTGCTCTCTCTGCAACCATGCCATCCGCTCTCTCTGCCCCACACCCAGCTATCTGCCCCACACCCAGCTATCTGCCCCACACTCAGCTATCTGCCCCACACCCAGCTATCTGCCCCACACCCAGCTATCTGCCCCACACTCAGCTATCTGCCCCGCACCCTGCTATCTGCCCCACACTCAGCTATCTGCCCCACACCCAGCTATCTGCCCCACACCCAGCTATCTGCCCCACACTCAGCTATCTGCCCCGCACCCAGCTATCTGCCCCACACCCAGCTATCTGCCCCGCACCCTGCTATCTGCCCCACACTCAGCTATCTGCCCCACACCCAGCTATCTGCCCCGCACCCTGCTATCTGCCCCACACTCAGCTATCTGCCCCACACCCAGCTATCTGCCCCGCACCCTGCTATCTGCCCCACACTCAGCTATCTGCCCCACACCCAGCTATCTGCCCCGCACCCTGCTATCTGCCCCACACTCAGCTATCTGCCCCACACCCAGCTATCTGCCCCGCACCCTGCTATCTGCCCCGCACCCTGCTATCTGCCCCACACCCAGCTATCTGCCCCACACCCAGCTATCTGCCCCACACTCAGCTATCTGCCCCACACTCAGCTATCTGCCCCACACTCAGCTATCTGCCCCACACTCAGCTATCTGCCCCACACTCAGCTATCTGCCCCACCCAGCTATCTGCCCCACACCCAGCTATCTGCCCCACACTCAGCTATCTGCCCCACACTCAGCTATCTGCCCCACACCCAGCTATCTGCCCCACACCCAGCTATCTGCCCCACACCCAGCTATCTGCCCCACACCCAGCTATCTGCCCCGCACCCTGCTATCTGCCCCACACTCAGCTATCTGCCCCACACCCTGCTATCTGCCCCACACTCAGCTATCTGCCCCACACCCAGCTATCTGCCCCGCACCCTGCTATCTGCCCCACACCCAGCTAACTGCCCTGCACCCAGCTATCTGCCCCACACCCAGCTATCTGCCCCACACTCAGCTATCTGCCCCGCACCCTGCTATCTGCCCCACACTCAGCTATCTGCCCCACACCCAGCTATCTGCCCCGCACCCTGCTATCTGCCCCACACTCAGCTATCTGCCCCACACCCAGCTATCTGCCCCACACTCAGCTATCTGCCCCGCACCCTGCTATCTGCCCCGCACCCTGCTATCTGCCCCACACCCAGCTATCTGCCCCACACCCAGCTATCTGCCCCACACCCAGCTATCTGCCCCACACCCAGCTATCTGCCCCGCACCCAGCTATCTGCCCCGCACTCAGCTATCTGCCCCGCACTCAGCTATCTGCCCCGCACTCAGCTATCTGCCCCGCACTCAGCTATCTGCCCCGCACTCAGCTATCTGCCCCGCACTCAGCTATCTGCCCCGCACTCAGCTATCTGCCCCACACCCAGCTATCTGCCCCGCACCCAGCTATCTGCCCCGCACTCAGCTATCTGCCCCGCACCCAGCTATCTGCCCCGCACCCAGCTATCTGCCCCACACCCTGCACTCTGTTTGCCCACACCCTGCACTCTGTTTGCCCACACCCTGCACTCTGTTTGCCCACACCCTGCACTCTGTTTGCCCACATCCTGCACTCTGTTTGCCCATACCCTGCATTCTCTCTGCCCCATACTCTGCATTCTCTCTCCCCCATACCCTGCATTCTCTCTGCCCCATACCCTGCACTCACTCTTGCACATACCATGCATTCTCTCTGCCCCATACCCTGCATTCTCTCTGCTCCATACCCTGCATTCTCTCTGCCCCATACCCTGCATTCTCTTTGCCCCATACCCTGCATTCTCTCTGCACCATACCCTGCACTCTCTCTTGCCCACACCCTGCCCACACCCTGCACTCTGTTTGCCCACACCCTGCACTCTGTTTGCCCACGCCCTGCATTCTCTCTGCCCCATACCCTGCATTCTCTCTGCCCCATACCCTGCATTCTCTCTGCCCCATACCCTGCATTCTCTCTGCCCCATACCCTGTATTCTCTCTGTCCCATACCCTGCATTCTCTCTGCCCCATACCCTGCATTCTCTCTGCCCCATACCCTGCACTCACTCTTGCACATACCCTGCATTCTCTCTGCCCCACACCCTGCATTCTCTCTGCCCCATACCCTGCATTCTCTCTGCCCCATACCCTGTATTCTCTCTGTCCCATACCCTGCATTCTCTCTGCCCCATACCCTGCATTCTCTCTGCCCCATACCCTGCACTCACTCTTGCACATACCCTGCATTCTCTCTGCCCCATACCCTGCACTCTGTTTGCCCATACCCTGCACTCTGTTTGCCCATACCCTGCACTCTGTTTGCCCATACCCTGCACTCTGTTTGCCCATACCCTGCACTCTGTTTGTGTAAAATTGTGTACCACACTAAAACATGGAGGTCTTGTTCTGTGAAATTATATAGTGTTCTGTGGTTAGAAATATAGAGGTGAGTATATTTTGGAAGGAACGATGGGTTTTGGTATATTTTTCCGGTTGTATGGGGAGATAGGTGTAAACTGAGATAGCGATGTCATGAGGATAGAAAAATTGTTTTATTGTTAGGAGCATGGTTTGAAAGGTATAGGGCAAGTAATGAGGAGGAGAGACAGACTGGTCTCTTATGAGGTGACAGGAGGAAGGAGAGAGATGTGTCGGCTTAGATACAGTGATGATGACAGGTAGAGTGGACTAGGGTGAGGGTGAGTGGTGAGGAGGACAGACAGAGTCGTATTGGGTGAGAGGTGAGGAGGAAGGTCAGAGAGGTGTCTGCTTGGATACAGGGATGATGAGGACAGATAGAGTAGTATAGGATGAGGGTAAGTTATGAGGAGGACATACAGAGTCTTATAGGCTGAGTGGTGAGGAGGACATACAGAGTCTTATAGGCTGAGTGGTGAGGAGGAAAGACAGAGTGATAAAAGGTGGCTTGGTAGGTGGAGGAAAATAGTGATAGGTTAAGGGTGAGGATCAGAGACTGAGTGGTAAATGGTGATGGTATGGGATGATGAGAAGAAACAGATTGGTATAAGGTGAGGGCTTATGTAGAGGAAAATAGTGATAGAAGGTGAAGGTTGAGGACCAGAAACAGAGTGGTATAGAGTAATGGTATGTGATGATGAGAACAGACATAGTGGTACAGGGTGATGGTATGTGATGATGATTAAGAGACATAGGGCCAGATTCAGCAAAGGTTACGCTGGCGGATCGAGTGATCCGCCAGAACTGTGGCTTTGAAACCAGAAAACAAGAAACGCCGGGTGATGAGCGAAGAGACGCCATCGAGTACTAACTAAAAATGGCGCCGGGGGCGTTAATCAAAAATATGGAGCGGAAATCGGCAATTCACGTGATGGCGCGATGATCGAACAGACATAGTGGTATAAGGTGAAGGTATGTGATCATGATAAGATTTGACAGAGTGATAAAGGGTGATGGTATGGGGCTCAAGAATAGTTAATACAGAGTGGCAGCGCAACGCAAATATACTCCAGATTGAAGGTCTGGCCCATAGTGATGATGAGAAGAGACAGAGTGGATGATGAGAACAGAGTGGTATAGGGTGATGGTATAGGATGATGAGAAGTTAATACAGAGTGGTAAGATTGAAGGTATGTGATGATGAGAATGGACAGAGTGGTATAGGGTGATGGTATAGGATGATGAGAACAGAAACACTGGTATAGGGTATATTTTTATATATATATATATATGTTTATTTATTTTTATATATATATATATATATATATATATATAATATATATATATATATATATTATATTTATTTATATATTTATATATATTTATGTACATACATACATATTAAAAGTTTTATAAGTAGAAATCACAGCATACTAGGGTTGACACCTTTTCTTAAAGCCACACACGAAAACACTCTAGCGGCGTAAGGCAAAGTTTTAAGGTGAGAGAGGGGAACAGAAGAGAGCGGGAAATGCAGAAGAGAGAGGTAGGGGACAGGAGAGAGAGGGAGGGTGGGCACGAGAGAGAGAGAGAGGGGGCAGGAGAGGGAGAGAGGGAAGGAGAGAGAGGGAGGGGGCAAGAGAGGGAGAGAGTGCAGGAGAAAGAAGGAGGGGGCAGGAGAGAGAGGGAGCAGGAGAGGGAGAGAGGGCAGGAGAGAGAGGGAGGTGGTAGGAGAGAGGGTGAGGTTGAGCAGGTGAGGTAGGGGGACAGGAGGGAGAGGGGGCAGGAGGGAGAGCGGGCAGGAGAGAGGGAGGGGGACAGGAGAGAGAGAGGGGGCAGGAGGGAGAGAGACAGGAGAGAGAGAGAGGGGGCAGGATCGAGATAAGTAGGAGAGAGAGGGAGGGGGCAGGAGAGAGGGTAAGGGGAAGGTGGAGCAGATGAGGGAGGGGGACAGGATAGAGAGGGAGAGGGGGACAGAAGAGAGAGAGGAGAGGGCACAGGAGAGTGAGAGACAGGAGAGAGAGGAAGTGGGCAGGATAGAGAGAAGTAGGAGAGAGAGGGAGGGGGCAGGAGAGAGGGTGAGGGGGAAGTGGAGCAGGTGAGGGAGGGGGACAGGAGGGAGAGAGGTGACAGGAGAGAGGGATAGGTGGTGAGGGAGAGGGCAGGAGAGAGGGTGAGGGGGAGGTTTTACAGGTGAGGTAGGGGGACAGGAGAGAGAGTGAGAGGCAGGAGAGAGAGGTGACAGAAGAGAGGGGTAGGTGGTGAGGGAGAGGGCAGGAGAGAGGGTGAGGGGAGGTGGAGCAGGTGAGGGAGGGGGACAGGATAGAGAGAGGGAGAGGGGACAGGAGAGTGAGAGGCAGGAGAGAGAGGGAGGGGGCAGGATAGAGAGAAGTAGGAGAGTGAGGGAGGGGGCAGGATAGAGAGAAGTAGGAGAGTGAGGGAGGGGGACATGATAGAGAGAGGGAGAGGGGACAGGAGAGTGAGAGGCAGAAGAGAGAGGTGACAGGAGAGAGGGGTAGGTGGTGAGGGAGAGGGCAGGAGAGAGGGTGAGGGGGAGGTGGAGCAGGTGAGGTAGGGGGACAGGAGAGAGAGGGAGAGGGGACAGGAGAGAGGAGAGGTGACAGGAGAGTGGCAGGAGAGAAGGTGAGGGGAGGTGAAGCAGGTGAGAGAGGGGGACAGGAGAGAGAGTGAGAGGGGACAGGAGAGTGAGAGGCAGGAGAGAGGGGAGGGGGCAGGATAGAGAGAAGTAGGAGAGTGAGGGAGGGGGCAGGAGAGAGGGTGAGGAGGAAGTGGCGCAGATGAGGGAGGGGGACAGGAGAGAGAGGGGAGAGCGGGCAGGAGAGTGAGAGGCAGGAGAGAGAGGTGACAGGAGAGAGGGGTAGGTGGTGAGGGAGAGGTCAGGAGAGAAGGTGAGGGGAGGTGAAGCAGGTGAGAGAGGGGGACAGGAGAGAGAGTGAGAGGGGACAGGAGAGTGAGAGGCAGGAGAGAGAGGGAGGGGGCAGGATAGAGAGAAATAGGAGAGAGAGTGAGGGAGCAGGAGAGAGGGTGAGGGGGAGGTGGAGCAGGTGAGGGAGGGGGACAGGAGAGAGAGAGGGAGAGCGGGCAGGAGAGTGAGAGGCAGGAGAGAGAGGTGACAGGAGAGAGGGGTAGGTGGTGAGGGAGAGGGCAGGAGAGAAAGTGAGGGGAGGTGAAGCAGGTGAGAGAGGGGGACAGGAGAGAGAGTGAGAGGGGACAGGAGAGTGAGAGGCAGGAGAGAGGGAGGGGGCAGGATAGAGAGAAATAGGAGAGAGAGTGAGGGAGCAGGAGAGAGGGTGAGGTGGAGCAGGTGAGGGAGGGGGACAGGAGAGAGAGAGGGAGAACGGGCAGGAGAGTGAGAGGCAGGAGAGAGAGGTGACAGGAGAGAGGGGTAGGTGGTGAGGGAGAGGGCAGGAGAGAAGGTGAGGGGAGGTGAAGCAGGTGAGAGAGGGGGACAGGAGAGAGAGTGAGAGGGGACAGGAGAGTGAGAGGCAGGAGAGAGATGGAGGGGGCAGGATAGAGAGAAATAGGAGAGAGAGAGGGAGGGGGCAGGAGAGAGGGTGAGAGGGAGGTGGAGCAGGTGAGGGAGGGGGACAGGAGAGAGAGGGAGAGCGGGCAGGAGAGTGAGAGGGAGGGGGCAGGATAGAGAGAAGTAGGAGAGAGAGGGACGGGGCAGGATAGAGGGTGAGGGGGCAGGAGGGTGAGGGGGCAGGAGGGTGAGGGGGCAGGAGGGTGAGGGGGCAGGAGGGAGAGGGGGCAGGAGAGGGAGAGAGGGCAGGAGAGAGAGGGAGGGGGCAGGAGAGAGAGGGAGGGGGCAGGAGAGAGAGGGAGGGGGCAGGAGAGGGAGAGAGGGCAGGAGAGAGAGGGAGGGGGCAGGAGAGAGAGGGAGGGGGCAGGATAGAGAGAAGTAGGAGAGAGAGGGACGGGGCAGGATAGAGGGTGAGGGGGCAGGAGGGAGAGGGGGCAGGAGAGGGAGAGAGGGCAGGAGAGAGAGGGAGAGGGGGCAGGAGAGAGAGGGAGGGGGCAGGAGAGAGAGGGAGGGGGCAGGAGAGGGAGAGAGGGCAGGAGAGAGAGGGAGGGGGCAGGAGAGAGAGGGAGGGGGCAGGAGGGGGCAGGAGAGGGAGAGAGGGCAGGAGAGAGAGGGAGGGGGCAGGAGAGAGAGGGAGGGGGCAGGAGGGAGAGAGGGCAATAGAGAGAGGGAGGGGGCAGGAGAGAGGGGGAGGTGGAGCAGGTGAGGGAGGGGGACAGGAGAGAGAGGGAGGGGGTAGGAGAGAGATAGAAGGCAGGAGAGAGAGGGAGAGGAGTCATGAGAGAGAGAGGCTGACCTCAGAAAACAGTGACATAGCGCTCTGACTTAGTACTCTGAAGCATGCAGGGCAGGCGCGATTATCAACAGTCGGCTCTCAGCATCCACATGACCATCAGCTATGGATCTAGGCGACCCTCATGTCTCCCGTCCGAATCGATCGGTCTAGACTCCAGCAAACGACTTTAGGGTTGCCACAATGCCATGTCATGCAGCACGCACAGCGAATCAACGGACACCCGCCGATGCCCTTTGATGTGCAACTCTACAGCATGCTCATACATAGAAATACTGTAAGGGAATGCTGTGACTTGTAGTTTTCCTCCTGAGGTAATAAGCATTTCAATATAAATACATATAATGAAATGCTGCTTACATCAAGGGGAGAACTACAAGTCACAGCATGCCAATACATAGAAATACTGTAAGGGAATGCTGTGACTTGTAGTTTTCCTCCTGAGCTAATAAGCATTTCAATATAAATACATATAATGAAATGCTGCTTACATCAAGGGGAGAACTACAAGTCACAGCATGCCAATACAATATTTTTATGTATGTGAATGCTGTGACTTGTAGTTTTGGCTAAGGGAAGTAACATATGAAGGGGTTGTGTATATTATAGTTTATTTTACCATGATGCGATGGTGATTGGTGCACAACTTCAGATTCTTCTGACCGCTGCTGAACCAGGACTAGAGCATCTAGTAAAGTAAGCTTTACGTGCTTACATTGCTAGATGCACGCTGGGGGGGGGGCAAAAGATCATTGGAGCTCGGCTATCCAATAGAAGAGGACGCTTTTTAGGAGGCAGGGATAGGGAAATAGGTGAGAGAGAAGGGGTGTGAAATATTATAATTTAGGGAGGGGTCCGAGCGGGGGAGTTACAGGGGGAGGGAAGGTGATTACAGGAAGAGAGGAGCAGGCATGCTGGGAGAGCCAGTATTATCATAGTGGCCGTGGAAGAAAACCAGGAAGTAAAGAAAACTAACAGAGGGAATAAAAGAAGAACTGCTGGGACGATTTTCATGAGAGTGACTTCTTTTAAAAGGTATTTTTATTGGCTACAATCAGGCATGTTGTGGAATGTGGCTTCAGACTACTCCTTTAACAGCCCTTCCCCGCAGCTCAGTATTACAAAAAGATCCTCAACATACCACTAGGTAAGTGGCTGCAACTACCAGGTAAGTTCAAAATAAAAAAGAGCACGTGACTACCTTCTATAGAGGAAAAACAGAATTTTTCTGTCCTTTCCTTCTTTTGCAGCCCGCAACCTCAGCCAAGTCGCAGAGGGGCACAGAAGAAGGGGTCCAAAGCTCATGGTGTCCCAAAGAATGGTCACTCTGCTTCAGCCTACACACCTGACAGCCGCAGGTCTTCCCGACATTCGGCTAGAAAGTATCCCTCTCCTTATCACCCTGCCACCCCCAAAGCCTGCTGGGTCTGCGGTGATGATGCGCTTCCAAAAAAAAAATTGGTCTGCAGTTACTGCTTTCTGGGAGCAGCCGGAAATGAGGAAAAGGAGAGGGAGGAATACTGGGTCAACATTAGGAAAATAATTAAAGATGCAATCCAGGAGTCGTCTCCATCTCAAGGTCCAGCTACCTCTTCATCAACAGATATTTTTCAGGGGTCTGCCCCCAAGATCCCAGGTCAGCAGATAAGTGCAGGGGCCAGTTTGGATGACTCCCAAGATGCATCCGAGAAGCAAGGGGCCCACTACGATTCTGGGGTACCTGATAATTTTCTGGCCGCCTTAATGCGAAATATGGTAGCAGGCCAGGTCGCCTATATCCATCCTCGTGGGCTGTACCCTCCAGCTGACACTAGTGCTCAGCCGTTTTTCTTACCATCTATGGATCACTCGGCTACTGTAAGAAATGCAGCACATTCCTCAAGAGGTGCAGCGTCTCAAGAAGACATATTGGGTCACAAGATTGAGAACGGCCTCAAATCTAAATATGAGACAGCTGAGAGAGCGCGAGAACCAGCAGCCGCTTTAGCTTCAGCTGCCGAGACAACAAAGGCATGGTCTACCAATTTAGAATTAGCCTTGAGCCAGGGCCTCGAGCCAGAGGAAATTCTCAATTCTCTGGAGCAATTAAATTGGCTTCAGGATCTATGGTCGAGGCAGCAGCGAAAACACTGGAATGTTCCTCTCAGGCCTTACTGCTTACAGTAACTGCAAGGAGGTATAGGAGTAGGCAACGGAACCTCCAGGCTACCCTCATGAACATAAGGAAAGAAGGGGACGCGTCTAGCTCTCCCGGAATTCAGATGCCCTTTTGACTTCCTGTTTACTCAAGCTGAACCAGCGGGTACTGCCATTCTGGTTTAACGGGAAACTGACTCCCCTACAATTCTCCTTGGTCGCACCAAAAAAAACAAAAAATAAATAAAAAACTTTCTAGCTCAACAGGCTCTTATGTCCTTGCTACTCACCAAGGTCCATTATAGGATAAAAGATCTCAGGACTCTGATTCAGCTTACACAAAGCCCATACATGATGGATTTCAGTTCCGAGTTCCGTGAGCTGTTTGGGGGTTTATACCTCTCAAATCTTTTCCCTTTCTGGTTATTTGAAAAAAGGAAATGTGTGTTTCTTTTTTTTCCCCATCCTTCAAATGTACGCAATTCACCCCAGGTCTACAGCAAACTTGTCAACCTGGGAATCCTCGGGTGAGAATCCCTTAAAATAATGGGACTCATGGCAGTACGACCAGAAGTGGAGATGGTACCTGTAAAGCCTCAAGGGTTTCCACCTGCATTTTCATCAGGTTCTCCTACCCCTTATGTTCCAAGACATTAGTGGACTTCATTTACAATTTTGATGCCTGCCTTTAGGCACACCATGCGCCCTGGATCTTAGCAGAAATATCTAGTGTTAATCTCCTCCGAAGGGAGAAGTTGCACTTTCCGCATGAGCAGGAAGATGTTCTATCTTCATTTCATTACAATAAGGTTTGCAATCTCATATACAAGAGGTGTATGTTCACCTTAGCATGAATGCATCTGGTCAGGTAATTACCAAAAAAAAAAAAACATATATAAAAATGTTTTAGTCTTTTTGCCTATGCAAAGATTATATTCCTAAGAGACTGATGTCTCCCCTAAAGAGAAGAAAGTCCCCACCCACAGCCTAAGCTGGGAACATGACAATCTGAATCATATCGGGGTCCTCTTACATCCTCCCCCTGGACTCTGGCAGCATGGTGGGAACATTAACATCTCTACACCTCGTTACAACAGTCTTTCCTAACGGAAAGGTCCGGGTCTCAGAGAATTCTACTTTTTAGAAGTATTACTGGTCCTGTGCTATAATCAAGTCTTCTCGGTGGGTGAAACCACTCGCAGTTGGTTCCTACTCCTTGGTCCATCCCTGTAGCAGCGGCGGTTCTTCTGAATTTCAGCAACCTTAGGGGACTCAGTTGACCAAGACAACTGGTATTTAAATAAGGACAGTTCGGTATCCAACATACAGGAGTCAGGTACCGCTGATATATCAATATTCTGCCAGAACATTACCTCTGAAGGACGAGTCCATTCCCACACAGATGAGCATCAGGTCGACCTTAACCTGAGTCCAGTCCCAAAGGACGAACACACACAATAAATCATTTGGCTGATCACCTAGGAAGGAAAATACCAGCTCCAATACGCAGCTATTGGTTCAGCTTGCCTCCCAAGGGGCTGTCCTCATGGACTAGTCCGCTAGTTAAGATCTCTTCCTTTTGGTGCATGTTTGTTTTTACACTGAAGGCTCCCAGTTCCTTCACACAATTTCCCAATCTCAAGGGTAATACGGGTGTACGCCCTCCTACCTGGTTAAGTGCCAGCGCCTAGCAGAGAATTGGTTCACCTCCCCAACTACAAATCCCCGGTGGTCTAGAAAATCTTGATACAGGCTGCCAGGCGAGCGGGCCCCGTTCGGTCCTTCTGCCGATTCCAGTTGCGTACATTCGCATATCCGAAAAAGTTCACTCCTATCCGCTTTCAGAGGTCCCTGGATTTAATCATCAGGAATGAAGCAGGGGGAAAAAAACTAAGAAAGTTCAGTCACTCCCACAAAATAAATGGCACTTTTACCCAGAAAGTCTTCCTCCAGTAGCACCTTTTGACAGGAAGAAAAGCCTCTTTCAGCCCTGGAAGACATCAGATGGAACCTAAAATCACAATAAGAACATGCCTCAAGGGCAATCATTCCTTTTTTTCCCAGATAGGGTGACTACGTCTAAAGGGGGATGTGCCTCTGCTATTCAGTTTACTCGCAGTCTTTCCTTGCACATACACGAGAATCTTCTATGTAAGACACTACTCTCGAAGCAATTTTCTTTTTTCCATACTTCTAAGCACCGTCTCATCCGTACAAAGGCCCTCAAAGCCCAAGCCTCTGTATTTAGGATTCCGATGTTTCAATTTAAACAAGTTGGTCATCTGGCAGTCTTGCCAGTTCAAGTCCAGAACCCCCTCTGCAAGCCAATTTATCTAAGAATTGGTAGTCCCAAATCTTTCAGTGTGTTCCAACAACTCCTGACTGGCCAAACCAGTTATAAGAAGACTTCCTCAGGCGTCTCGGATCTGGCAGGCATGCTACCAGCTTACATTGAAAAAAAATAAGAGGGGGAGAAAGCTGTGGACACCGAGGACAACTTCATCAAGTTGGATGGTTCATCTTATCCAGACAACATCCCGGGCTAGTGGTCCTCCGCTCCAAAGTCGAAGAATACTTGTGCGGGGAATGGCGGCTTCCTGGACTACAGCAACACTAGAATCTTCCAAGCGCCCTGCCGTTAGGCAACCGGTCATTCTACACCACATTCATGACCTAGTTGGGTCTACTCTTACTCATAGTGATGTAGGGGGAAAAGTCTGTTCAGCTGTTTTCTCTTGGATAGAGATTAATATACTTTTTGCAGCAACCCTCCCTATAAGCGAGTTATTTACCATATGTATGCTGCCATGAAGGCACCAGGAAAACGAAAAATTAAATACCTACCTTTCGGTAATTTTCCTTTCCTGGTGCCTATCCATGGCAGCATACGCCCTCCCTTTCTTAAAATCCTTAATTGTTTGAGTCTAGTTACAAGAATGTCAGAGGGGAGGCTGTCGCTCTCTTTTAAAGAGTTATAATTGGTCCTGTGGGTTGGATGAGGGCGGAGCCACCAACCATATGTATGCTGCCATGGATAGACACCAGGAAAGGAAAATTACCGAAAGGTAGGTATTTAATTTTCAGTTTTTTGCATGTGTGCGCTATAATCTGTTTTGTACTGTATTTGGTCTTATAGCAGCACCATCTTAAATGTATAGCATTTTTAGGGTGTGCCCCCCAAGTATCTTTTTGTATTTTGTATAGACTCTGACCAGGTCTCTTGGGCTGGAGCACCCCTCCCCCTCTTCATTACCTCACATTAGTGGCCACCAGTGTATAGGAAGAAACCCTTCAGTTCTCCCACATAGAGAAGTTTATCTCCCATGGTTGAGACCCAGGTTCTTTCATTCTATTACTAGGGTAGGACCCACTAATTCGGGGTACTTTGTCGCAGTAAGTGGGCTTAGCACTATATGACCCCATATAGTGTGACCAAACCCCCGTATTTTTGAATATGTTCAGGTGTTTTTAACTAGCCTTGCAGGATAAATGTCATTTTTGCATGTGTGCGCTATAATCTGTTTTGTACTGTATTTGGTCTTATAGCAGCACCATCTTAAATGTAGTGTTGAGCGGAATACGCCATATTCGATTTCGCGATATTGCGCGAATATATAGAAGAATATTCGCGAATATTCGCTAATATCGAATATTGGTGATATTTTATCCAAAAAATGTTTTGCAAAATTTCGCTAATGCGAAAATGATTGCGAAGTTCTCATAAACGGAGATCATTTCCTGTATTACTAAACTAATATGCACTAAACACTAACTCTACACTAACTCTACTTAAAAGAAAGGAGAATAAGGGGGAAAAGAAGGGCGGAGAAGATAATCGCGCAATATTTCTATTGCGCGATTATCTTCTCCGCCCTTCTTTTGCATCAGAGCCAATCAGAATAACTTGAATATTCGGCAAAAGGAATATCGCGCAATATTCCTTTTGACGAATATTCAAGTTATTCTGATTGGCTCTGATGCAAAAGAAGGGCGGAGAAGATAATCGCGCAATATTCCGTTTGCCGAATATTCGAGTTATTCTGATTGGCTCTGATGCAAAAGAAGGGCGCATCAGAGCCAATCAGAATAACTTGAATATTCGGCAAAAGGAATATTGCGCGATTATCTTCTCCGCCCTTCTTTTGCATCAGAGCCAATCAGAATAACTCGAATATTCGGCAAAAGGAATATCGCGCAATATTCCTTTTGCCGAATATTCGAGTTATTCTGATTGGCTCTGATGCAAAAGAAGGGCCGAGTAGCTAATGTGATTCTTTTATGTTGCCGAAAATTCGCAATGCGAATTTTCGGCAACATAACAGAATCGCATCAGCTACTCGGCCCAGGGTCTCTCTCTAATCATACCAGCAATGCTTTTAGATGTCGATGGAGATCACTAGGATGTGATCTGTTTTAAAAATAAATTTGAAAAAATACGAATATTCGCCACAGCAAATATTCGCCGCAATATTCGAGTTATTCGCGAATACTCGAATATGCAATATTCGTAGCGAATATTCGCAATGCGAATATTCGTGAGCAACACTACTTAAATGTATAGCATTTTAAGGGTGTGCCCCCCAAGTATCTTTTTGTTTTTTGTTACCTGCACAGGCTGAAGCCACCCCTTCCACTCCCTCTGGTATGCTTTTTGTGCCTTGGCTCTTCATTTGCAGGTTTTGCAACAGGTACATGCATCAAAGCCTGCAGCGCATCCAGGGTTTAGACAAACGTATGAGATTATCTCTCGCAACCTCTGGTGGCCATTAATTAAGAAGGATGTGTTAGCCTTTGTCCAGTCTTGTGAGGTTTGTGCCAGAAGCAAGGGCAGTACCTCTAAGCCCCCCGGTCTTCTACGTCCTCTACCAATACCTACTTGTCCCTGGACCCATTTATCTATGGACTTTATCACTGACTTGCCTCTGTCCCAGGGATGTTCCACGATCTGGGTGGTGGTAGACAGGTTCAGTAAGATGGCCCACTTTCTTCTTCCGAAACTGCCGTCTGCTAGAGAACTGGCATCTTTATTCATTAAACATCTTTTCAGGCTCCATGGGGTACCAATTAACATTGTCTCAGACCGTGGCTCTCAGTTTATAGCCCAGTTTTGGAAGGCCCTTTGTTCTCAGCTAGGGATTAAGTTATCATATTCTTCAGCCTATCATCCCGAGACAAATGGCCAAACAGAAAGAACTAATCAGAAAGAACTAATCTAGAGAAGATGGTATGTTGTCTGCTGGCCAATGATGAGGTGGAGTGGGTCAACATCCTTCCATGGGCAGAGTTTGCCTTTAATAATTGTGCCAGCTCTTCTACAGGGACATCTCCCTTCTTCTGTGTTTACGGGTTGCATCCTCGTGTGTGCTCCTTTGATCTTCCACCCTCTGATGTTCCAGATGCCAACACCACGATCGAAAATTTCTCCAAAATCTGGTCTGACATCAATTGTGCTATTTCTCGCTCGGTGCAGGCATTTAAGAAAACGGCTGATAAGAGGCGCTCAAAGGCTCCTGGATATAAAGTTGGTGACAAAGTGTGGCTGTCATCTAGTAATCTGTCTCTGCATGTTCCATCCAAAAAACTTGGCCCAAAATTCATCGGGCCCTATGAGATTTCGGAGATTGTTAATCCTGTGTCCTATAGATTAAGGGCCAGATTCAGCAAGACTTGTGCTGGAGTATATCGATATGCGCCGCGTAACTGTAAAGATGCGCCGTAGTATCTATGCGGCCGTACCCACCAAACTAGATGCGAGAGAAAATTGGCTTAACGTTCCCTCGCCAGAGTATCGTAAGCGCATATTTTCGCTTGTCGCATCCGTCGCGCCTATTGATTTGCCATGCAAATATGCAAATGAGGGAGATTTCCCGATTCGCGAACGGATTAGCACCAGACGCTGGCTACATGCGCCGCGCGTATGTCGTCCATCTGTCGCAAAGTTATTCCTACAAATAGCTGCTTTATCTTTACTCCAGACGGCCACAGGTCAGCAGGAGAGCAGCTACAGCAGCAGCGTTACCGACAAAACTAGCAAGCTGAACAACCACACTTGCAAGGACAACACCTCTGTGTGACAACATGCCAGGGGCAGCCGTGGTCCTAGCACTACTAATGGGTCCCCCGGAACGGAGGAGGCGGGCACGTGAGAGGATATACCGCACGCACATGAGCCTCTTTGGCAAGGGGGATGAGGAGGTGTATCGCCTCTTCAGATTCAGCCCTGATGCAATACTTGAACTAACCACAACCCTGCAGGATGACATCACCAGCCCAACACACCGCTCACAAGCAGTGCAGCCACTGGTGAAGGTACTGGCAACACTTCATTTCCTTGCAAGTGGATCATTCCAGCGTACAAGTGGAGTGGTGGCTGGGATGTCACAGTCCTCCATGAGCAGATGTGTGCACCAGGTTATCCCTGCAATCCTCAGACGCATGTCCCACCACTTCATCAGACCAACCACTGAGGAGCTGCAGTTGAAGGCAATGCAGGATTTCTACAGCATTGCCAGATTCCCTCGCACCATCGGGGCCATTGATTGCACACATGTGGCACTCCAACCCCCAGTGCCACAGAGCACATATACCGCAATCGGAAGCATTGGCATTCCATCAACATACAGGTGATAGCCGATGCCCAACCCCTTATATGGCACGTCCGTGCCAAACACCCCGGATCCAGCCATGACAGCTTCATATACAATCGGAGCTCAATCCCAATGGAATTCGAACAGAACATGTATGGGGACAACTGGCTGGTTGGTGAGTGACATGGGTGGCAGACATGACTTTCCCCCCCCATGATGCTGACATCACAAGGGGCACATGCATGACTAACATCCTCCTGTCTTTTCCCTTACAGGTGACTCTGCATATGCACTGGGACCCCATCTAATGACTCCTTTCCGGAACCCCCAAACCAGAGGAGAGAGAAGATACAATGAAGCACATATCAAAACTCGTGCAGTGGTGGAGCAAACATTTGGGCTCCTGAAGTCCCGTTTCCGCTGCCTGGATAAGTCTGGGGGGGCCCTATTGTATTCCCCTACCTTCGTGTGTCACATCATCGGTGCATGTTGCATTCTGCACAACTTTGCCATGAGAAAGGGCCTGCAGACATACGTGATGACCTGACCCCCCAAGCAGACAGCCCCCCACTGCCAGAGGAGACCCATTCAGCTGATGGAAGAGCAGTCAGGAGGGTCCTCGCCGTAGGCATCTTTGGACACTAAACAAAAACATTGATCACACGGACAATGCACGCATGCACACCACTGATGTCCCTAGATCACACAGACCACATGCACATCGCATTGGATTAGCCCAAGTCCAACATGCAGGACTTGGGAGCAGCAACGCCGGCGTCAAGGCCCCAATGATGTCGCTGTCCATTCATACACCATTCACACGTCATTCACACAGCCGTGGGGATAACTTCTCCCCAACGGCCGAGAGTGACACCCCTTACTGGCAGGAGTGCCACCCCCTCACATTCACACACCATTCACACTGTCCCCTGCACTCCTGACCGTGTGCAGTTAAAATAAAAAGCTCATAACCTGAGCAAAAATAAAAATAAAAACTCATAACCTCAGCTGCATGGAGGGAGTGTGTGGGGGTGGGGGGGGCATCTGGAGGTGGCTGATCCCCGGGTGGGCCACTCCTGGCAGGTGTTGGATGCATGCCCTCCAAGGCCACGGCAATCCGGCTCAGATAGTGGTTGGTCTGGGTCTGCATCCTCAGCTGGCGGGTGACATTATGCCGCTGGTCACGCTGCCTCTGCCTCCCCTGTTCCCGGATGGCAGCAGTGTTGGCATGGACGGCTGCAGTGAGGTGCCGAACATCAGCCTGCACCTCCCCCAGGCTGGTCACTACTGCAGCGCAGTTGCATCTGACGTCCTGCACAGCATTGAGCCCAGGCTGTCAGCCACTCGGTCTAGATGCCCAGCAATCTCCCCCATCTGCTGGGTCTGCCTGGCCTGGTCCCGGGCCATTTGGTCATGGACCAAATCTGACACCCCCCTGGTCTTCCGGGTCGCCTTCCTGGGGCCAGAAGATGGTTGTCCCCGGGGGGATGGAATCGCCCTTGAGGGGCTTCCTAGAATGGGGGAGGGGATTACAGAGGGCCCTGCAGAAGGGGAGGACTCCTCCAAAATTAAAACAAAGTCCTGATCTGTAAAGCCAGGCTCCTCCTCAACCACCTCATCAGGTGTGGGCACTCTCCTCCATCTCATGGTGTTCACCACCCAGGGGGTCGGTCTCAGGAAGCCGTTGGGGGGTTGGGGTGGACTGGCCGCCGACAGATGATGGCCCAGCTCCGTCATCTGTGGATGACACAAAGCAGACACATGTTGGGTGGTCCCACACACTTGGCACATGTACCCCCCCCCCTCCACATGCAACACACCAAATAGGGGATAAAAAACACTTGCCTGTCCTGGAGCCTTCCTCCACGGAATCATATCCCGGGACCCCCTCCAACTGCTCCCTCTCCAGGCGGCGGGCGACCACCTCCTCCTCCGTGGTCAGGCTAACCGCACATGGGGGTCCACCACCCGTGCCCCTCTCATGCCTCCTGATGGTGGCCACCTTCCCCCAGACTTTGCGCCTCAGATCATTAATTTTCTTGCCGATATCGGCAGCAGTCCGGGTGGAGTAGCCCAAAGCATTGACCCTGCCAGCAATGGACTCCAGGATGCCCTGCTTCCTATCCCAGCTGGTCTTCCAACTTTTCCTGCCGTGGAGAAAGTAGTTATATGTCTCCATAGCGGAGATCACTAGGGTGAGCTCCTGGGCATTAAAATTGAGGTTTCTCCTCTCTTTGTGGGGAACGGGAGCAGCCATCATACAGCAAAAGTTACTTCCCTGGGGTGGGGGAAACCGGATATACTTTTGCGCCGGAAAGGCGCATCTGCGGCCGCTTTTATACGCGCAACGGAAGACATTGCGCTGGCGTTTCCCATGAAGTGGTGCCGACGGAAGTTGTGAGCATGCGCACAGGGGAGCGAGGGGAGCCCTCCCTCACTGCGCATGCTCCGTGGATGATGCGATGAACGTGAGTCACTGCGCTGGGCTCCGCCCATCATTTACATATAATCACACCCACTTCCACTTGCGTCGGGTTGCGTATCGTATATATGCGCTGCGCTACGCCGGATAAAATATGCGCGCATCTACCTGAATCTGGCCCTAAAACTCCACCCGTCCATGCGCATTCCTAATGTCTTCCATGTTTCTTTATTGAAACCTGTTCATTCTAGTCTCCAAATAAATGAACCAGAACCTGTGGATGTGTCGGATAGCCAGAAATATGAAGTGGCATATATTCTTGACTCCAGACGAGTACGCAATTCCTTACAATATCTCGTTCATTGGAAAGGTTTTGGCCCAGAGGATCGATCCTGGATCCCAGCTCGCGATCTCCATGCTGATCGCCTTAAGAAGAAGTTCCATCTTCGTTATACAAGTAAGCCTGGGGGTGCAGGAGCAACCCCTCGAGAAGGGGGGGGGGGTACTGTCAGTACTGGATCCGTCTAGGACCCAGCGCACTCACCTGACACAGCCTTGGCTGAGAAACACTGATTGGCCAGCTCTCCTTTAAAACACCTGTGTCTTCACCCAATCAGTGCTTGTGATAGAGTTACTCTTGCTTGCCTTGTGTGATCCAGCCTGACCTGTTGATCTGTAAACCTTGTGTATGACCCGGCTCGTTTGACCCTGCTTGTCGCTTCTGATTTGGTACCTTTTTGAACTCTGATCTATCCGTGTATGACCTGGCTTGCCTAGACCACGCTTTGCCTGACTCCTGTAAGCAACAACCATTGCAGCGGTGCACTACTAGCACCAGCAACACCACCAACATCCACATCTGCGGTGAACTACAAGTTCCAGCTTTCCTGCTCATCACAACACCTACATCAGCAGTGAACTACAAGTGCCAGCTGTCCCGCTCGTCTCAACACCAGCATCCGTGGTGAACTACAAGTCCCAGCGCTGACCTGATTCTCAAGTCCTGCTCATGGTATGTGCTCTTGTTATTGAACTATAGGCATATTAGCACACCTGAACTGTTGTCTGCTCCTAGCCTGATATTAAACCTGACAAGTAGCTACACGCCCCACACTATATAAGGCTGCCTGCGTGTCGGCCTTGTGTAACGTGTTGCGGAGAGCGTCTGAGAGAGAGAGAGAGAGTCAGAGTGTCATTTCATTTCAGTTAGAGCAGGCAGGCGATTGAGTTAGCTTTAGTCAGTGTATTTAGTATATATATGCATCCTAGGAGTTGTGTGTGTGTGTGTGTGTGTGTGTGTGTATATATATATATATACACACAATCACACACACACAGTGCCTTGCGAAAGTATTCGGCCCCCTTGAACATTGCGACCTTTTGCCACATTTCAGGCTTCAAACATAAAGATATAAAACTGTAATTGTTGGTGAAGAATCAACAAGTGGGACACAATCATTAAGTGGAACGAAATTTATTGGATATTTCAAACTTTTTTAACAAATAAAAAACTGAAAAATTGGACAACAAAATTATTCAGCCCCCTTAAGTTAATACTTTGTAGCACCACCTTTTGCTGTGATTACAGCTGTAAGTCGCTTGGGGTATGTCTCTATTAGGGATGAGCCGAACACCCCCGGGTTCGGTTCACACCAGAATGTTCGAACAGACCGCGGGTTCGCACAAATATTTCGAACCCCATTGAAGTCTATGGGACCCGAACGTTCAAATTCAAAAACGGTCGTTTTAAAAACCCAAAATTCAATTAAATGTTGGAAAACGTCGTTCAGAACCCGGGTCTTGTATCAATGGAAATATTTTTTTTAAAAACGGCCGTTATTTCCAGAGCAGCCATTTTAATGATGCTTAAAGTGAAAAAAAAAAAAAAATTCCTATAAATATCACACCTGCTGGGTGTCTATAGTAGTGGCACGTCTTTAGAAATGTCCCTGCACAACATGAGAGGACTATAAAAAAAAGTAATTAATGCTACTTGCGCAAGTTCTGTGTGGCAACATTATGTTGAATATTTTAGCGGTGGTGGGGGACCATTATTGTTTTGTGAAAGAAAAGGGCACCCCTCAAACATACTGTAATTGGAGCGCAACAAGGAGCCACGTGCAAAGTATTGCATCAAAAATTGTTATTAGGTGCCCCTGTTAAACAGGGGCAGAAAATGTGGGCCTTGGGCACAACACAACACTGCAACCCCTCACAATAACTCCAATTGGAGCGCAACAAGGAGCCACGTGCAAAGTATTGCATCAAAAATTGTTATTAGGCGCCCCTGTTAAAACAGGGGCAGAAAAATTGGGCCTTGGGCACAACACAACACTGCAACCCCTCACAATAACTCCAATTGGAGCGCAACAAGGAGCCACGTGCAAAGTATTGCATCAAAAATTGTTATTAGGCGCCCCTGTTAAAACAGGGGCAGAAAAATTGGGCCTTGGGCACAACACAACACTGCAACCCCTCACAATAACTCCAATTGGAGCGCAACAAGGAGCCACGTGCAAAGTATTGCATCAAAAATTGTTATTAGGCGCCCCTGTTAAACAGGTGCTGAAAAATTGTGCCTTAGGCACTGGTGGCGGAGCCCAGAAACACAACATTTCTTACTAGCTATCAGCAAGAAAAGTGAGGAGGAGAAGGATATTCCATCAGCAGCATAAGAGGACAGTCACTCAGCATCAGCAGTCTAAAAGGGATCCGACATTTCAACAAAAAGATATTATTCATTAATATCAGCATCAGGTGCTTGGTAGCTGGTGTTGATCCAAGCCTGATTCATTTTGATGAAGGTCAGTCGATCAACAGAGCCGGTGGAGAGGCGCACCCTGTGATCAGTCACAAAGCCTCCAGCAGCACTGAATGTCCGTTCTGAAAGAACACTGGATGCAGGGCAAGCCAGTAGCTCAATTGCGTACTGGGCAAGCTCTGGCCAGTGATCCATCCTCAAGACTCAGTAAGCCAGAGGATTTTCGGTGGGGAAGGTGTCCAAGTCGGATCTTGCCCCTAGGTATTCCCGGACCATGTAAACCAGACGCTGGCGATGGTTGCTGGAACCGGTCAGACCTTGGGGCTGCGGCCTAAAAAACTGCCTGAACGCATCGGTCAGATGACCACCTTCTCCACCGCCCCTTCTGTGACTCACCGAAGCCTCAGCAAGACGTTGTCCAGAGCCATATTTTGGTAATCCCCCCGGTTCTGGAAACGCATTGCACAGACCCTTCTGCAAGGCCTCCCGCAGAAGTTTCATCTTCTGCTCCCTCTGCGATGGCAACATAAGGTCCGCAACCTTACTCTTGTAACGTGGATCAAGGAGAGTCGCCAGCCAGTAATGATCCCTCTCCTTAATAGCACGTACACGAGGATCCTTACGCAGGCTTTGCAGGATCAGGGAGGACATGCAGCGTAGGTTTGCAGAGGCATTCGGGGGACAGTCCTCTGGGTCACTGAGGACGACAGGATCCACAGGCACCTCATCCCAGCCACGTAAAACTCCATGTGCTCCTTGGGACTGTAAATGATCCCTTGAAGACTGCTGCTGCTGAGTGCTAGGCTCCACCTCCATGCTGCTGATACAATCCTCCTTCCTCCTCCTCCTCCTCCTCTTCCTGTGTGCTAGGTGGACAAGCAGGACCACTGTCTGGGTAAAGGGGGCCTTGAGAGGTAAGGAAGTCCTCCTCTTCCTCCCTCTGTTCTGCCTCAAGGGCCCTGTCCATTATTCCACGTAGCGTGTGCTCCAACATGTGAATAAGAGGGACAGTCTCACTGTTGCATGCACTGCTCACCATCCTCGTGGCCTCCTCAAATGGTAACAGGACAGTGCATGCATCCCTGTTTAAGGCCCACTGGCGTCCCCTGACCCAGTTCTGCTGCCATATTGGCACAGGTATTCATTGATGGCCCGTTGCTGCGTGTGCAGCCGCTGCAGCATGGCCAACGTTGAGTTCCATCTGGTGGGCATGTCACAAATTAGGCGGTTCTTGGGCAGGTTGTATTCCCTTTGGAGGTCAGTCAGCCGAGCAGTGGCATTATATGACCTTCGAAAATGCACACAGACTTACCTGGCCTGCTTCAGGACATCCTGCAAGCCCGGGTACCTGCCCAAGAACCGCTGCACCACCAAATTGAGGACATGCGCAAAACAGGGCACGTGGGTGAGTTTTCCCTGTCGCAGGGCAGAGAGGAGGTTGGTGCCATTATCGCTGACCACCATTCCAGGCTTCAGCTGGCATGGCGTCAACCACCTCTCAGCCTGACCCTGCAGAGCTGAGAAAATCTCTTCCCCAGTGTGGCTCCTGTCTCCCAAGCACACCAGCTCTAGCACCGCATGGCATCTCTTGGCCTGCATTCCTGCGTATCCCCTCGTACGCCTACGGAGCACGGCTGGTTCGGAGAAAACATCCCCACAGGAAAAGGCCACAGAGGAAGAAGAGGAGGGGGTGGAGGAAAGAGGTGTGTCACAAGCAGTAGTATTTTTTTTTGGAGGCGTGGTGGCGGAACAACCTCCAAAACTACTGGACCTTGCCCTGCGTCCTTTCCAGCTGCCAGCAGAGTCACCCAATGCGCCGTAAAAGACAGGTAACGTCCCTGTCAATGCCTGCTGGACCATGAGTCAGTGGTAATATGCACCTTACCACTGACCGCCCTGTCCAGCGAGGCATGGACATTGCCTTCCACATGCTGGTAGAGAGCTGGAATAGCCTTCCGTGAGAAAAAGTGGCGTTTTGGTACTTGCCACTGAGGTACTGCACATTGCACAAACTCACGGAAGGGGGCAGAATCTACCAACTGAAAAGGTAGCAGTTGAAGTGCTAGCAATTTCGCTAAGCTAGCATTCAACTGCTGGGCATGTGGATGGCTGGGATTGTACTTCTTTTGGCGCTGCAGCAGCTGGGGCAGGGAAATTTGCCTGGTACTATCAGTAGATTGACCGCTACTACTAGCTTGTGACACACCTATTTCTACACCTTCACTGCAGGCTTCAGAAAGGACTGGGGGTCTACTGGGGTTGGAGGTCCCAGAAGGGCGAGGGGGGGTACGCTTCTGTTTTTGGTTTGTGTCTTTCTGGTGTGCTTGCCAACGAGCTGCATGGCAGGTCGACATATGTCTGGACAAGCATGTGGTACCCAGGTGGTTGATGTTTTGGCCACGCGAGATACGCTTGCGACATAAGTTGCAAATAGCAAAGGTACGATCTTGTGGACATGTTTCAAAAAAGGCCCACACCAAAGAACTTTTGCTATACCGGTCAGACACAGCAGCGCCATGCACAAGCGCCGTAGATGTGCGCTGTAATGCAGTGGGTGTGACCTTAAGCTGACCCCTGGAGGGCATCCTGCCTCTTTGGAGATGTGCCTGTGCCTCGTCATCGTCCTCCTCCTCCTCCTCCCTCCTATCAGGCACCCAGGTAGAGTCAGTGACCTCATCATCCCCTCCCTTCTCATCACTGTCAACAACCTGGCAGTATGCTCCAGCTGGGGGAACATCATCACTGACAAATTGCTGTCCCTCTCGGCCACCCCCTCTCCCTGGGCTCACATCAATACCTTCCTCTATCAGTGTTCCGTCATCTGAGTCTTCAAAACGCTGCGCATCTTCCTGCAGCATGTACCCCACACTGTGTTGAAACAGTTCGGGGGACTCCTCAGGAGGACATGGTGGTACTAGGGAAGTATTGTGTAAAGCCATTGTGCAGAGGGAAGAGGACGCCTTGGCAGCTGCTTTGCCAGATAAACTTTGATCTGTCTGTGTGAGAGAGGATGAGGATGATGAGGACAGCTTGGTCATCCACTCTACTAATTCCTCTGCATGTTGAGGTTCAACACGGCCAGCTACCGAAAAGAATGACGAGCGGCCACGGACTAAAGAGGATGCACCACATCCACTACCAGCGTTACCTCTACATGCAGAGCCTGCTTGTCCTCCTGACTCTCTGCCTCTCTTTGTTCTCCTTCCAGACATATTGAAGTGCTCAGGTGGTATGTAACAGCACAAGCGGAGTGACACCAAATGCGCTCAGGTGATATATAACAGCACACGTACAGTGGCACTACCTGCGCTCAGGTGGTATATAGCAGCACACGTACAGTGGCACTACCTGCGCTCAGGTGGTATATAGCAACACACGTACAGTGGCACTAACTGCGCTCAGGTGGTATATAGGAGCACACGTACAGTGGCACTACCTGCGCTCAGGTGGTATATAGGAGCACACGTACAGTGGCACTAACTGCGCTCAGGTGGTATATAGGAGCACACGTACAGTGGCACTATCTGTGCTCAGGTGGTATATAGGAGCACACGTACAGTGGCACTATCTGTGCTCAGGTGGTATATAGCAGCACACGTACAGTGGCACTATCTGTGCTCAGGTGGTATATAGCAGCACACGTACAGTGGCACCATCTGTGCTCAGGTGGTATATAGGAGCACACGTACAGTGGCACTATATGTGCTCAGGTGGTATATAGCAGCACACGTACAGTGGCACTATCTGTGCTCAGGTGGTATATAGGAGCACAAGTACAGTGGCACTATCTGCGCTCAGGTGGTATATAGGAGCACACATACAGTGGCACTACCTGCGCTCAGGTGATATATAGCAGCACACGTACAGTGGCACTATCTGTGCTCAGGTGGTATATAGCAGCACACGTACAGTGGCACTATCTGTGCTCAGGTGGTATATAGCAGCACACGTACAGTGGCACTATCTGTGCTCAGGTGGTATATAGCAGCACACATACAGTGGCACTATCTGTGCTCAGGTGGTATATAGCAGCACACGTACAGTGGCACTAACTGCGCTCAGGTGGTATATAGCAGCACACGTACAGTGGCACTATCTGTACTCAGGTGGTATATACCAGCACACGTACAGTGGCACTATCTGTACTCAGGTGGTATATACCAGCACACGTACAGTGGCACTAACTGTGCTCAGGTGGTATATAGGAGCACACGTACAGTGGCACTAACTGTGCTCAGGTGGTATATAGGAGCACACGTACAGTGGCACTATCTGTGCTCAGGTGGTATATAGGAGCACACGTACAGTGGCACTATCTGTGCTCAGGTGGTATATAGGAGCACACGTACAGTGGCACTATCTGTGCTCAGGTGGTATATAAGCAGCACACGTACAGTGGCACTAACTGTGCTCAGGTGGTATATAGCAGCACACGTACGTTGGCACTATCTGTGCTCAGGTGGTATATAGCAGCACACGTACAGTGGCACTAACTGCGCTCAGGTGGTATATAGCAGCACACGTACAGTGGCACTATCTGTACTCAGGTGGTATATACCAGCACACGTACAGTGACACTAACTGTGCTCAGGTGGTATATAGGAGCACACGTACAGTGGCACTATCTGTGCTCAGGTGGTATATAGGAGCACACGTACAGTGGCACTATCTGTGCTCAGGTGGTATATAGGAGCACACGTACAGTGGCACTATCTGTGCTCAGGTGGTATAAAAGCAGCACACGTACACTGGCACTAACTGTGCTCAGGTGGTATATAGCAGCACACGTACAGTGGCACTATCTGTGCTCAGGTGGTATATAGCAGCACACGTACAGTGGCACTACCTGTGCTCAGGTGGTATATAGCAGCACAGGTACAGTGACACTAACTGCGCTCAGGTGGTATATAGGAGCACACGTACAGTGGCACTATCTGCGCTCAGGTGGTATATAGGAGCACACGTACAGTGGCACTATCTGTGCTCAGGTGGTATATAGCAGCACACGTACAGTGGCACTAACTGCGCTCAGGTGGTATATAGGAGTACACGTACAGTGGCACTATCTGTGCTCAGGTGGGATATAGGAGCAGTGGTATATAGGAGCACACATACAGTGGCACTATCTGTGCTCAGGTGGTATATACCAGCACACGTACAGTAACACTATCTGTGCTCAGGTGGTATATACCAGCACACGTACAGTGGCACTAACTGTGCTCAGGTGGTATATAGGAGCACACGTACAGTGGCACTATCTGTGCTCAGGTGGTATATAGGAGCACACGTACAGTGACACTATCTGTGCTCAGGTGGTATATAGGAGCACACGTACAGTGGCACTATCTGTGCTCAGGTGGTATATAAGCAGCACACGTACAGTGGCACTAACTGTGCTCAGGTGGTATATAGCAGCACACGTACAGTGGCACTATCTGTGCTCAGGTGGTATATAGCAGCACACGTACAGTGGCACTATCTGTGCTCAGGTGGTATATAGCAGCACACGTACAGTGGCACTATCTGTGCTCAGGTGGTATATAGGAGCACACGTACAGTGGCACTATCTGTGCTCAGGTGGTATATAGGAGCACACGTACAGTGGCACTATCTGTACTCAGGTGGTATATACCAGCACACGTACAGTGGCACTAACTGTGCTCAGGTGGTATATAGGAGCACACGTACAGTGGCACTATCTGTGCTCAGGTGGTATATAGGAGCACACGTACAGTGGCACTATCTGTGCTCAGGTGGTATATAGGAGCACACGTACAGTGGCACTATCTGTACTCAGGTGGTATATACCAGCACACGTACAGTGGCACTAACTGCGCTCAGGTGGTATATAGCAGCACACGTACAGTGGCACTATCTGTACTCAGGTGGTATATACCAGCACACGTACAGTGGCACTAACTGCGCTCAGGTGGTATATAGCAGCACACGTACAGTGGCACTATCTGTACTCAGGTGGTATATACCAGCACACGTACAGTGGCACTAACTGTGCTCAGGTGGTATATAGGAGCACACGTACAGTGGCACTATCTGTGCTCAGGTGGTATATAGGAGCACACGTACAGTGGCACTATCTGTACTCAGGTGGTATATACCAGCACACGTACAGTGGCGCAAACTGTGCTCAGGTGGTATATAGGAGCACACGTACAGTGGCACTATCTGTGCTCAGGTGGTATATAGGAGCACACGTACAGTGGCACTATCTGTGCTCAGGTGGTATATAGGAGCAGTGGTATATAGGAGCACACATACAGTGGCACTATCTGTGCTCAGGTGGTATATAAGCAGCACACGTACAGTGGCACTATCTGTGCTCAGGTGGTATATAGCAGCACACGTACAGTGGTACTAACTGCGCTCAGGTGGTATATAGCAGCACACATATAGTGGCACTATCTGTACTCAGGTGGTATATACCAGCACACGTACAGTGACACTAACTGCGCTCAGGTGGTATATAGGAGCACACGTACAGTGGCACTATCTGCGCTCAGGTGGGATATAGGAGCACACGTACAGTGGCACTGTCTGTGCTCAGGTGGTATATAGCAGCACACGTACAGTGGCACTAACTGCGCTCAGGTGGTATATAGGAGCACACGTACAGTGGCACTATCTGTGCTCAGGTGGTATATAGCAGCACACGTACAGTGGCACTATCTGTGCTCAGGTGGTATATACCAGCACACGTACAGTGGCACTATCTGTGCTCAGGTGGTATATACCAGCACACGTACGGTGACCCCAAATGCGCTCAGG
Organism: Rana kukunoris; assembly: GCA_029574335.1. Taxonomy (NCBI): domain Eukaryota; kingdom Metazoa; phylum Chordata; class Amphibia; order Anura; family Ranidae; genus Rana; species Rana kukunoris. Next base: position 38,564,964 of record CM056058.1, read on the forward strand.
TGGTATGTCACAGCACACGTACGGTGACCCCAAATGCGCTCAGGTGGTATGTCACAGCACACGCACGGTGACCCCAAATGCGCTCAGGTGGTATGTCACAGCACACGTACGGTGACCCCAAATGCGCTCAGGTGGTTTTAAACAGCACACGCACAGTCAGAGCGACTGCGTTTCTGTGCAATTCAATAGCCCACTTGCATTAACAGCAACTGCCTTTCTGTGCAAATAAATAGCACACGTGCAGTAACAGTTAATGCGTCTATGTGCAATGAACTAACACGTGTACACTAACACGTTAGAGCATCAAGCACAATCTCCTGCCTGACAGATACTAATAGCAGAACTAGCTAAGCTATACAGTTTATAAATATATTGACAACTCCTAGGGATGTCAAAATATTCTCTACAAACTGTACATTTAACTATACTAACTAGTAGCCTCCCTGATCTATCTATCTATTTATCTATCTGAAAAGACACTGTGGGGCTGATTTACCAAGCCTGTGCGCCAAGACTCATGGTGCACAAGCAGGAGTAAACCTGTTTTTGACATTTACAAAAGAAACACGCTGCCAGTGCAGCGTGTTTCCTCATTTACTAAACTGCCTAATGCGCCCAGGAGAGGGCGCACAGCACGCCAGTACAGAGCTGGCGTGCGGCATTTAGTAATGTAAACATCTGGGATTCGGGCGGGAGTTTATGAGGGGAGGGAGGGGGGTGATGCAGGGGAAGTGTAGTGACATGTGTTTGAACGTGTGTGGCGGGCCGAATTGAAAGCGAAAGTGACTTTTGGGACCCGATCCCTGTGTGCTTGCCAAGTACGCCAGAACCTCGGAAGGTTCATTTGCATACTGGGCATGCGCAGAGGGAGAAATCGGGGCTTTGCGTGCGCCTCTTCAGTACGCCGGGAAATTCTTGGTAAATACCAAGGGGCGTAGCAGTGTTTGCACTGCGTGAAGCGACGCACGTGAAGCTCCGATGTGTTCTCGGGCTGCGCTGACACTGAAGGGGAACTCCGCGCCAAATTTCAAATTTGAAACCGGCGCGGCTTCCCCCCCAGGGGCACAATAGGCTCTTCGGCTTGGTCCGGAACGTGAGGGGTTAACCCATGCCAAAATCGGCGTGGGGTTCCCCCCCAGATCCGTACCAAGCCCTCATCCCAAGCATGCAGTCTGGCCGGACAGGAATGGGGGTGGGGACGAGCGAGCGCCCCCCCCCCCCTCCTGAGTCGTACCAGACCACATGCCCTCGACATGGGGGAGTGTGTGCTTTGAGGGAGGGGGGCACTGCCCCCCCACCCCAAAGCACTCTTGTCCCCATGTCGATAGGGACAAGAGCCTCTTCCCGACAACCCTGGCCATTGGTTGTCGGGGTATGCGGGCGGGAGCCAATCAGAATCTGAGAGCCACTTTAATAAGGCAGCCCCCAGATTCTGGCCCCCCACCCTTTGTGAATGAGTATGGGGTACATGGTACCCCTACCCATTCACCTGGTGGGAAAAGTGTTAACACAAATAAACCACACAAGAATAAAATAATTTATTAGCCAGCTCCGGGGGTCTTCCGCCAACCCACCCCGGTCTTCGCCGCCGCTGTCTTCCTCCGCGACCCCCTTCACCACGAAGCTCCGTGCTTGTTTGATGAGGGCAGCGGGCTTCGACGTTTTCTCCGGGGGGAGGGTCGCACATCTCACCCCGGTTTTCTAGGCGTCGTCCGCCGCGGCCCCCTTCACCATGAAGCTTCCTGCCTATGGGGGAGGGCCGCGGGCTTCGTAGTTTTCTGCCGGGGGGGGGGGGCTCTCGATATCCTCTTCTGCCTGGCTCCTCCTGGGGCCAGGGCTTCTCGTCGCTGTCTTCCGCCGCGGGGTGACACTCGCGGGCTTCTTCTTCCATTCGATGTTGACACGGCGAGGTCCGGCGCTGAAATGCCTTCTGAGCGGCGGGCAGGGACTTATATTGGCATAGGGCGTGGGCGTGGTTATGCCAACATGTGACCTTAACCCATGTGACAGTGATGTCACATCACATTACACTGTCACATGGGTTAAGGTCACATGTTGGCATAACCACGCCCACGCCCTATGCCAATATAAGTCCCTGCCCGCCGCTCAGAAGGCATTTCAGCGCCGGACCTCGCCGTGTCAACATCGAATGGAAGAAGAAGCCCGCGAGTGTCACCCCGCGGCGGAAGACAGCGACGAGAAGCCCTGGCCCCAGGAGGAGCCAGGCAGAAGCCGGCGACGAAATCCGAAGTGGGATGTACGACCCTCGCTCCGGTCGAAGACGTCGGAAGCCCGCTGCCCTCATCAAACAAGCACGGAGCTTCGTGGTGAAGGGGGCAGCGGCAGAAGACAGCGACGAGAAGCCCGCCACGTCCAAGTCCTGGATGGGATGTACGACCCTCGTCCAGGCAGAAGAAATCGAAGGGGGCGGCGGCGGAAGAAGGCCTGGCCCCCGCGGGTGGTGCCCCGCGGCGGAAGACAGCCACGAGAAGCCCGGAGAGTGGCGCCCTCCGGCAGAAGACGGCGAAAGAAGCCCTGGCCTCGGGAGGAGCCAGGCAGGAGCGGAGGAGCCCGAGGTGGGGCGACACCCCCGTTGTTCTCCGCTGTTTTCGGCCGCCCCCCCGGATGTAAAGGAGCTTAATTTTGGGGTAGGGGGCCTGGCCGAGCATGGCGGAGAGCATCGGTGGGTGTTCCCCCCCCCCCCCGGCAGAAAACGGCTAGAAGACCGAGGAGTGGCAACGCCCCCGTTGTTCTCCGCCATTTCCGCCGGCCCCCTCCGGATGTGAAAGAGCTTAATTTGGGGTAGGGGGCCTGGCCGAACATGGCGGAGAGCATCGGTGGGTGTCTCTCTCCCCGGCGGAAGGCGGCGGCGAAGACCGGGGGGGGGGACAGGTGTACCCCCCGGCGGAAGGCGGCAGCGAAGACCGGGGGGGGGGGGTAGGTGTACCCCCCCGGCGGAAGGCGGCGGCGAAGACCGGGGGGGGGTAGGTGTACCCCCCCGGCGGAAGGCGAAGACCGAGGAGGGGTAATTTTTTTATTTATAAAACTACGACCAAAAAGTTAACAAATATATCAAATAAACAAAATAACTAAATAAACCAAATTACACAAAAACAAACAACAAAACACAAACCATCAAATCACCGACCTCCACCCACCACGAAATAACTATAAAGAAAGAAAAATAGCACCAGAACAGGTATTTACAACAGGCTCACTGGTACAAGAGAAAGTCTTTATAGTCCATCAGAAAAGCTTGCCCAGATCATTGCCAAAAAAAAAAAAAACACTTAAAACGGCTCACTGGTACAGTAGGGAGATATTAAAGTCCATAGAAACCACTACTGTCCAGATCATCGCCAACCCACAACACACCCCACCATCACAACAACAAATACCTACAACCCACGTATGAGCAAGAACATGATAGTCAGACATGTCTGTAGCCTTATTTAAAAAAAAATACCATAAACAAAATCTAAGGGGGTGAAAAAGGATAGATGCCCCTACCCATGGAGAGGGGCAGAGCCGTGACCTAAGGGGGCTGGAAGAGGAACCCCCTCCATAAATGGGCACACCTCTCAGGCCCGACCCTGCTCCTTTCCAGATCCCGCACCTTCACCAACTCCCGAAAGATATCGCCCACCACCTCATGCACAGACAGGATTTTGTCCCTAGTGGACACCAAACACCGAGCGTGCCAAGTGTAATAAAGCACAACTAGGCTGACTAAATAAAGTGACGATAACTCAAATCCCCTGCGGACCCCAAAATCACCATACACTCGCTCAGCATAGGTCAGGGCCGGAAGGCGGGGGTAGCCAATGGCACCCCCTACCCTCGTAAGAACCTCCATGTTGAAGGGACATTGGACCAGAAAATGGTCCATGGTCTCCAATGTCCCACCACATTCCTGACGGGGGCAGTCCCTGTCCCCCAGGTTCCTGTATTTGAGATTCGCACGGACATAGAGTCGTCCATGGAACGACCTCCATGCGAGATCCCAAAACTTATTCGGAATTCTAGAAGAATTCAAGAGGGCTAGCCCCTCCGTGAGGACCCTCTCAGGGCAGTCCCTCAAAGACAGGGGCTTCAAAATGTCCGAGGCCATGACCCTCAGGTACAGCTCCCGCCGACCCAAAGAGCCCACCTCCAGGGCAGTTATCCGCCACTGCCTCAGTACCTTTAATGCCAGGGGGACATAGGAAGGGAGATACCCATGCGATCTCCTCAGATCGCCGGGCCTCCCCCCTCCCCCCACTGCCTCAAGAACAGCAAGAGCCAGTCCTTGCATGAACACTCCCACCAGGAAGGCTCGTCCACAAATATGGACTGCAAATTGTATTTAACAAAGATGGTGACAAAGAACACCACCGGGTTGACCATGTCCAACCCACCTTGCCGTCGCTGGCGGTATGTAACCTCCCTCTTGATCAGGTTCAGTCTGCTTCCCCACAACAGCAGGAAGAACAGACCATAGACCCGAGCATAGAGAGATGCTGGCAAAAGACACACATAGCTTACAAAGAGAAACTCAGGCAATAAGTACGTCTTGACCAAGCTTACCCTTTCCCTCAGGGAAAGTTTCCAACCTTTCCAGGCCTTCACCTTCCGAGTGGCACTCACCAGCCTGCGCTCCCAGTTTAGCTTGGGATAATCTCCCGGGCCGAAATGAATGCCAAGAACTCGAATCTCTGGTACGGGCGTGGGGAACACGTCCGGAAGGGGGAACTGCTCCCCCTCCTTCCCCAACCAGAAAACTTCACTCTTGTCCCAATTGGCTAGCGAGCCTGACGCCTCAGAGTAGCACCCGATCTGGGACTCCACATAATGGGCCTCCTCACGACCAGATACCACCACCGAGACATCGTCCGCATAGGCCACAACCCTCACCGCCGAAACCGGACCCCCGACAGGTCCCACCGGAACACCCCCCAGACGCCCGCAGTCTAGCCTCCTTACGAAGGGGTCGACCGCAAAGATGTACAGGAGGGGGCTCAGCGGGCACCCCTGCCGGACGCCAGAGTCCACAGCAAAGGCCCGGCCCACCCAACCGTTGACAAGAGGGAAGCTCTCAGCTCCCCTATACAATACCTGCAGCCAATCAACGAATTGATCAGGCAGACCGTATCTCCTCAGAAGCAGCCAAAGGTACTCGTGGTTCACCCGATCAAACGCCTTAGCCTGATCCAGTGCAAGCAGATACCGCTCGCTGCCATCAGCCCTGCACCTTTCCACAGCCTCCCGGACGCTCAGGACGGCACTAAAAGTGCCCCGGCCAGGAATTGTGCAGTGCTGAGAGGGAGACAGCATCCTGCCCGCCTAAGCAGACAGACGTGTAAACAAGATCTTTGCCAGTATCTTCCTATCTGTGGTAAGAAGGGCGATCGGACGCCAATTCTCCACCACAGACGGATCTTTCCCCTTTGACAGTAGGATCAGAGCTGACCTTCTCATTGAGGGAGGCAGCAGGCCATAGGCCAAACATTCACTAAACACGTCCCTCAGATGAGGAGCCAAGAGGCTCTTAAAGGTTTTGTAGAATTCGGCCGTGAGCCCATCGGGCCCAGGTGACTTTTTAGAAGCTAAAGAGCTAATAGCCTGCTCGACTTCAGCTACCGAGATCTCTTCTGTCAGAGAGTCAGGAAGGTCAGACCCCACTTCCAGTGGGGTCTCATCAAGGAATTCCCTGACTTTCTCCATGTCTAGAGGCCGCTTCTTCAGGAGGTCCGAAAAGTGGTCTGACGACACCCAGGATCCCCGATCTGGACCGGACCAGAGATCCTGAGGCATCCTTCAGGCCATGTACGACCTTCGACCTCGCCACCTCACCACAGCTCCTGTAGGGATCAGGAGAGATAAACTTCCCGTAATCCCTCTCAAAAACCAGGGAGGCGAGACGGTCGTACTGACACTCCTTCATCTGCGCCTTCAGACCGGATATCTGTTCCCGAGAGCCCCCAGAGGACACCAGGCGGTCAAGCTGCCTGCGTAGTCTCTGGTAGGCTTGGTACTTGGAAGCTGCCCTGTACCCAGAGATTTCCCGGAAAAATTCGCCAGACCTCTTCTTAACTACTTCCCACCACTCAAGGCGGGAGCAGTTGCCCTCAAGAAGCGAGGTCTGGCCCAGGAAGAAAACCTCATAGGCTTCCCTAACCTCAGGATCCTCCAGTAGCGACCCATTCAGGCGCCACAAACCCCTCCCTTTCTGAGGAGTGTCAGCGACATTCAGGGCCACAGATACCATACAGTGATCGGAGAACTCTACCGACTGCAGCTCAGGAGTCGAGCAGACAGAGTCCTCCTTTAAAAAAAACCTATCTAATCTACTCTTACTACTACCTCGGGAAAATGTGAAACCAGTGAGGTTGGGGAGGTGACGAACGTGCACATCCACCAACCTGGCCTCCCTCACTACGTTATTCAAAAAAATACTATCATATCCCAGAGGGTTGGCGGCACCTGCCCGGTCTTTGGGCCTAGTGATCATATTGAAATCGCCACCAAAAATCACCTGCTGGGACCTAAAAAGATAAGGCTTAACCGCCGTAAGGAGGCTCCTCCTCTCCCTCCTAGTTTGAGGCCCATAAAAATTTATGAGCCGGAGGAATTGCCCCCTCACGACAGCGTCCACCACCAGACATCTACCGATCTCCACTTCAATCACTCGCCGGCAAGCCACCGGACCAGTCTTAAAAAGGACCGCAACCCCACTGCAGGGCTCGGCCACAAGAGACCAGAGGGAGGGCCCACATCTCCACTCCCTCTTTGCTAGATGCATCTCTGCCACAGATGCCAGCCAGGTCTCCTGCAAAAACAAAATGTCAGCTTCAACACGGCTGAGAAAATCGAAGGCCATAAAACGAGCTCCTGCAGAACGAATACTTGCGACATTAATGGTCGCAAGCCGTATTGGAGAGGGTACCGCCATCAGAATGATTGAAAGTGGTCACGTTCTCCTTCATACTACAAACACAAAAACATATTTACATATATACATGCTTATACCCCATCCTCCTCAGAGTCCGAGGAGGACGTCAAAATGCCATATGGGTTCCCCAGGGACACCCCACTTTGTGCCCCTGGAGGAACCCCACCCCTCACTGGGGACTTCCCGCCCCTGGATTTTGCAACCCTCCCCTTCTTTTTTCTCCGTCTCACCTGCTCCCACTCCTGCCATTTCTCCGAGGTGACAACGCCTCCCCCCCCCTCGGACCTGCTGTTTGAAAACTCCCTTTTAGAGGAGGCCCGAGCAGCCCCCATCTCCACGGCCACAGGTCCAGAGGAGACTCCGGGCCCAGAATGGGGGGGGATGGGAGAGACAGGAGGGGGGCCAGAGACAGGAGGGGGGACAGGGGGGGGACCAGACCTGGCCGGGTGGGAAGAGGAAGAAGGGGCAGGGGGGGGACGGGACCTACGAGGGGGGGGACTAGGGGGTAGGACACGAGGGAGGGGGGGTGAGGGGGGAGGGCACAGGGTGACAGATGTAGGACTGGGTGGTGGGGGGGGGCAGTGGGGTGAGGGGGGAAGGGGGATGGGGATTGGCCCTGCAACAAAAGGAGGGGAAGGCCAGGCCCCCGGGTCCTCAGGCCCGGGACCCCCAGGCCCTCCCGACTCCTCCCCACCAGCTTCACCTTCCGGAGGATCGGGAGCCTCCTGACCAACCGTGCCCATGTCCTCCCGGGGGGAAGCCCCACGCCCACGCCTGCTCCGCCTTCTCTGAGGCAATGGGCCTGTTGGTCCCTCCGGAGTAGCATTAGGGGCTCCAGGATCCCCGTCCCCCCGGGGGAGCTTCAACCGCTCCCGACCCGGGAGGTCCCCCCCCTGAGGAAGGACCACCGATATGCTTTGGGGCACCTACTAAATGGGTGCTCCATCTCACCGCATAAATTGCAGCAGATATCCCCACATGAGTCGGACAGGTGGCCAAAAGCGTGACATCTGCCACATCTGACCACCGTGCAGTCCGAACTCATGTGGGTCGGGCTACCACACTTAAAGCATCGGCGGGGCTGTCCCGGGTAGAAGGCCAGGATCCGGTCTCTTCCCAGGAAAGTGCTCCCAGGGAGGTGGGCAACACTGTTGCCCTCCCTCCTGAGCCGGACCCTGGTCAACCAAGCCCCGGTCCAGACCCCGCGCTCATCGAGGTTCTTCCTCAGGGGGGTCTGCAACTGCCCGTACCTCCCAAACCAGGTGGCAATGTCCTCCGGAGGGAGCGACTCGTTCCGCACCAGGATGGTGACGTTCTTAACCTCCTCCTGCCTGGAAATGGGAACGAGCCTGTACTTCTTCCAAGGGTCAACGCCCCTCACCAACCCAAAGTTGGTGATGAAGCGTTCCATACACACGGGAGTGACAAAACTTATATCGAACTCCCGTGTGTTGGTGGGGTGAATGACAGCAAAAAGGTCACCCACCCCAAAACCCAAGGAGAGTACCAGGCCCACTACCTCACCACGGGCGGGGCAGGGGTCCGGACCCTCGTACCTAAGCTGAACCACATTCCTTCGCCTCCTCTCTGGACCACCCGTACCCCTCGTCCACGCCGACCCCTGCGCCCTCTCCTGGTCAGCAGGGGGGGGCGCGGAAATTCTGGGCTCCAAAACGGCTGTACAGGTGGTCCAGAGGGGCACGAGAGCCCGCCACCTGGGCGAAGGAGCGACCCCCCTTCAAGGCCGTCAACAGGTTGGTCTCTGGAGACCTCCGAAAAATATTCTCCGGAAGTGGGGCACCCCCCTCAGCGCCCCCAGAAATGGGAGGGGACGGGGGGGCCCCATCCCTGCCGGTGGTGCTGCACCCACCCCCGCGGAGACACCCTGGCCCACCACACTTGGCCTGACTACAGGCCTTTCCCCCCCTGGGGCCAAAGCAGAGGGGGACACCTCCCCCACCAAACTCCCCCACCCAGACCCCTCTGCCACCTCAACAGCCCCTTGGGACTCCACCTGCACTGGGGGGATGCCCCCCTGGGACCCCTCCAACTGCCTGATGAAATCATAAGCGGCACAGTCCACCAGGAGGGGTCCCACCTGACACTCCCCCCACCCCGCCTGCGCTGCCTGGAGCCCCTCGGGGCTTACAATAGTGTCCATGGGGACCTGGGGGGGTGGCAGCTTACCGTCCATAGTAACGTCCATAGTACCGTCCCTACTACCGTCCACTGCTCCATCCATCTCCTGCCGGGGGCGCCTGGAGGTGCCTGCTGCAGTACCTGGGACTGGGCTCCCCCGCGCCCCCGGAATCTCATCCCCCAGGTCCCCCAAGCTGCCGCCAACCTCCGCAGACAAGCGGGGGGCACTTCCTGTTCCGGCCGGGGCACTTCCGGTTCCGGTCGGGGCACTTCCGGTTCCGGTCGGGGCACTTCCGGTTCCTGGGCGGTCACTTCCGGGTCCCCAGGTCTCACAGTTTCTCCACCCCCAACAGCCGGCGCCATCTTGACCACACTACACCCCAGCTGTTTACCATTAGATGTCTGCAGCATTATGCCTCCACCGTGTGTCTGTCTCTCTCCCAGTGACATGGCAGCTGCAGGAGCAGTCCCTGGCTTACTCCCTGCCAGATCATCCTGCTCCACTGCCAGCTGAGGGGTCATGGAGGTCGACACACGGCGGGCTTCAGCTGGGGCAGTGTGACTAACCCGGGGGAGCCTGGGCACGCTCCCCGGACTTCGCCAACCCCCCAGTCCCTTCTACGGACCGAGGGATCGGCTCCCGGGAACCCTCCCCAGGTTTTATGGCCATACTGGGCCCTGCACCACCGGCACTCGCCCCCCCCCCCCCCCACTGCACCCAGGCTCCCCTGACTCTCCTGGCTGTTTGGGGGGTTGGGACCCCTTCTTAGACCTCCCGCTCCTCCTCGCTGCCTGGCTCCCTTCCCGGTTGGCCTGCTGGAGGGTCCTCCGGAGCTCCTCTAGGAAGTTCACCTCTCCAGCCCCACGTTGGCAAAAGCCCCCTAGGTATTCCCATATTTCTTTTACCTCTATTCCTAGGGTGGTGATGGCCCCCTTGTATTCAGATCTCTTATTACTGGAGCACCTGTCCCTCTTTTCCCTCAGGCCTGCGAGAGTAGTCATCTTTTCCACGCAGGCCTGAGATATCCTCACCAGCAGGGATTTGATTTTATCCCGCCTCTTCCTGGTTCTTGCCTCATTCTCACCTGGCTGAGGGGCTGTCCAGTCTGAGAGACCCTCCTGGGTCTCCAGGAAGAGACGGTCCTCCCTGCTGATGGTGGTGGCGGTGGTCTGGCTGGAGGGCAGGTGCTGTTGACTCCTCCGGAGGCCGGAAGCCGGTCCACCTCCGGGGCTGAGGGAGGCCATCCCACCCCTCTTCCGGGGCAGGGGGCTGGGGGCTGGAGGCTGGTCCTGGTAGGCTGGATCCTGGAACACAGGAGCTCTGGAAGACAGGTCTTCTCTCCTCTCCAGCAGGAAGCAGAATGAGCTCTGTGGGAGGAGCCGGAACTACTGCCAGTGGGAGGAGCCCCCGTTGTTCTCCGCCATTTCCGCCGGCCCCCCCCGGATGTAAAAGAGCTTGATTTGGGGTAGGGGGCCTGGCCGAATATGGCCGAGAGCATCGGTGGGTGTCCCCCCCGGCGGAAGGCGGCGGCGAAGACCGGTGCAGGGCTGGAGCCCCCCCGGCAGAAAACGTCTGGAAGACCGAGGGGCTCCGCCCCCCATTGTTCTCTGCTTTTTTCGGCCGCCCCCCCCCGGATCTGAAAGAGCTTATTTTGGGGTGGGGGCCTGGCTGGACATGGCGGAGTGCATCGGTAGGTGTCCCCCCCCCAGCAGAAAACGGCGAAGCCCGGGGCCCAATGGGCTGGTGGTGGGGGGTCCCGGCAGAAGACCCCCAGAGCTGACTAATAAATTATTTTTTTCTGTGTGGTTTATTTGTGTTTACACTTTTTCATCCGGTGAATGGGTAGGTGTACGATGTACCCCATACTCATTCACATAGGGTGGGGGGCCAGAATCTGGGGGCCCCCTTATTATAGGGGGCTCTCAGATTCTGATAAGCCCCCCGCCCGCATACCCCGACAACCAACGGCCAGGGTTGTCGGGAAGAGGCTCTTGTCCCTATCGACATGGGGACAAGAGTGCTTTGGGGTGGGGGGGCAGTGCCCCCCTCCCCCACAGCACACACTCCCCCATGTCGAGGGCATGTGGTCTGGTACGGCTCAGGAGGGGGGGGGGCGCTCGCTCGTCCCCACCCCCATTCCTGTCCGGCCAGACTGCGTGCCTGGGAGAAGGATTTGGTCTGGATCTGAGGGGGAACCCCACGCCGTTTTTGGCGTGGGTTTAACCCCTTATGTTCCAGATCAAATCTAAGAGCCTGTTGTGCACCTGAAGGGGGACCCCCACGCTGTTTTTTTTTTAAATTTGGGGTGGAGTACCCTTTATCCCGGTCCTGTCAGGGGGGGGGGGGAATGCCTGCTCGTCTGTCCCTACAATGTATGAACAGCGATCTGTCATTTCCCCTACACAGTCCCACCCCCTTTACAGTTAGAACACACCCAGGTAACATAATCAAACCCTTCCGCGCCCCTAGTGTTAGCCCCTTCCCTGCCAGTGTCATTTTTATAGTAAGCAATGCATTTCTATACCATTGCTCGCTAGAAAAATGCCAAATCTCACAAAAATGTGTCCGCCACAATGTCGCAGTAGCCAGAAAAAATCAATGATAGCCACCATTACTAGTAAAACAAAAAATTATTCCGAAAAAAACCCATAAGACCAACCCCTACTTTATAACTTTTGCCCAAACCAATCAAACGCTTATTGTGATTTTTTGCAAACAAAAATATGTCGAAGAATACTTATCGGCCTAAACTGAGGGCAAACATTTTTTGAATATATTTTGGGGGAGATTTATTATAGCAAACAGTAAAAAAGATGTCTTTTTATTTACCAAATTGTCGCTATATTTTTGGTTCAAGCAAAAATAAGAAAAAACGCAGAGGTGATCAAATACCACCAAAAAAAAAAAAATTGGGGGGGGGGGGAATGAGGACGCCAAATTTGTTTGGGGGCCACGTCGCACAACCACGCAATTGTCAGTCAAAATGACGCAGTGTTGAAATGCAAAAACTGGCCCCGTCAGTGACCAGTAATATGCTCTGGGGCTCAAGTGGTTACAAATTAAGAATACACTAAAGTTAGCCCAATTTATGGCCATAATGTGAAAGATGATGTTACACCGAGTAAATAGATACCCAACATGTTACACTCATGGAATGGGGCCAAACTTCAGTACTTGAAAATACCCATAGGCAACACTTTTTTATGTGTTTCAGGTTACCAGTTTAGATTTACAGAGGAGGTCTAGTGCTAAAAGTATTGCTCTCGCTCTAACGTACGCTATGATACCTCACATGTGGGGTTTGAACGGGGGTTCAATATGTGGGCGGGACTTACACATTTAAGGCCCGCCCACATATGGAAACATCCTTCAAACCACACATGTCAGGTATCATAGCGTGCGTAAGAGCAAGAGGAATACTTTTAGCACTAGACCTTATCTGTAAATCTAAACTGGTAACCGGAAACAAAAAAAATGCTGCTTGTTCGCTTCTGACTGCGAGCTACTAGGGACAGGGGCGTTTAAATTATTATTATTTATGTTTGTTACGTAAAAATTCTATAAGACCTCCCGTTGAGCTTGGAAAGCATCAGTTCAGGGGGACCAAAAAAAAATTAAACACCTCTAATGCTTTCATCCGCCATTGCAGATTTGATTCTGGTACTGCATTTCGAGTGAACTGGGCATGCTCGAACACTTAGAAAAAGAAGCTTGAAGTTTCAGCCTGAAAATGACATGCATCTTTCTGAGCATGCTCAGAAAGCTTGTTTTTTGGCTTAGTAATTTAAGGACATCCTTAACAGGTGTAAGCAGTTACAAGTGCACACAAACTAGAGGCTGACATTTCTTCATGTGTTTCCAATTGGTTCATTAGCACACATGTTATAAAAAGCGTGGATACTGCACGTGTCAGCTGCCCCTCAGAGGGGGCAGATTTGCTGGCTGGAAGGAATGGCGGAGTGAAACGGAGATGTTTTGGAGCAAGTTTTGTATTTTTTTCTGTTTTCTCTGCTACATAATTTTGCTAAATGTTTCTCAAGATGTTAATGACTAATGTTTTAATCCTGTGGTTCTATCCTGTTATTTCAAAAGCATGATTTATTTTCCAATGACTGTGAAATAAACGTTGGTCTTTTTTGTTTTTAGTTTTTTTTTATATTTTTTTGGTGTGTTTATTTGTAATTTTTTGTTTTGCTTTCCTTGTTTTGTGGACCAATAAAATTTACTTTCAAATTTTGAAGTTTGTTTTGTGATATTTTTTTCATGCTATGGATTTCAACCGCTGCAGCTGAAATAGTTTGGGCCTAAACCATCAAGTGTGATTTGTCTCTAAGCTCTTTCCTGGTGTGTATGCATGAAATGTTTAGTCACCAGAAAAGGAAGGACAAAGCGGTAAGTATTGTTTCCTAGAACTGATGTCCAGACTGACTTTTTAAAGCACATGTGCAAGATGTAGGAAAAGCTGCAAACATGGCCTGTTGGAGGGGGGGGGGGGGGGTGGTGTATTGGTGGACAGGCTTGAAGTGCTGATTTACAGCGCTGTGCTTGAAACTAGCACAAGACAATCCTATTCTAATTGTGGGTTGTTTGAGGGAAGCCAATTGAGTGTTAGAACCCCTGCTAGTGTTTTTAGGTTGGGCTTTGTGTCCCTTTTCCTAAAATTGGCTTCACTTCCTGTCACACAGCTGAACAGGAAGTGAGGTTAAAACCCTACCAATGGTCTTTTCTTCGGGGCACAGGTCAATCTAACTAGTGTCACCATTAAGCAAATTGCACTGCAGTGTACACCCCAAATGATTAGTTATTTTGGGGTTTAGTAAAGGCAAAGCCGCTCTGCAGTAGAAGTGTAGGCAATGAAAATCAGAAGGGAAGCACTGATGGTTTTTACTTCCAATCCCGCCAAGATTTTATTTTTCTTCCTTGCTTGTCCACTTGTAGTGCAAAGTGGATTTGCCTTTAGTAAATGGACCCCAAAGTCCAAGATTCCTACTAATTTGGGGTGTACACAGCAAAATGCAATTTCCAAAATGGGAAACTATTTAGATTGATCTGTGTCCCCCAACAAAACATTACTCAGGTGTTTCCCTCACTTCCTGTTTGGCTGTGTGGCAGGAAGTGAATGAATTAAGTAGAAAGTGACAACATTTGTGAGGTGTCTTTACCCTATCAGGGGTGCAGGCATCCCCAAAACAAACAAGAAAATAGTTGATTTAACATTGGGTGGTGTTTGTGGGGGTCCCTAACACACATTCATACATATTAGCAACGCTGGATCCTGGCCTATTGGCATGGTTATATTTTCTTAAGCCTCTCAATAGAATGATCTGAAATTTGGGGTTAAACTGGAACTATAATCATCACTTTTATTTTTTTGATTTCTTTCATTTTGGATAGAGTTGGGGGGGGTAGAAGCTCTGTCAGTTTATTTTGTATTATCCCTGTCCGTTTGGGGAGATTGCCCTTCACTTCCTGCCCCATAGCCAAACAGGAAGTGATCGAAAAACTAGGCAAATTAAGGGCCCCCCCAGGTCCCCCCCCCCCCACAGAACTTGTGTGTGTCCCCTGAAAATTCCTGGGTGGGTCATAAAAAAACAGGGTGTGGCCTTGACAGGAAGGGTGGGTCATTTTTCTATTAGGGGGTGACAAAATTTGGTCAGGCCTAGGGCAGCACAAAACCTAAATATCCTACTGCATATTAGGGCTTATTTAGACAGGATCCAATTTACAGCATGTTTTTAGATTGTGGGAGGAAACCCGCACAGGGAGAACATGCAAACTCCAGGCAGATAGTGTCACGGGCGGGATTCGAACCAGCAACCCTTTTGCTGCTAGGTGAACATGCTACACACTACACTACTGTGCTGAACGAACATGATCGCAGCTGAATGCATGAGATATTTTTTTTTTTTTGTACCAATTCCATGCTTTCCAGCCTGGAGGACAGATGTGGGGTCTAATTGACCCCGCCTTTCTCTATAAAGAGGACCTGTCACACACTAGTCCTATTACAAGGGATGTTTACATTCCTTGTAATAGGAAGAAAAGTGAAAAATAATACAAAAAAAGGGACAAACAAGTGCAAAAATGAAAATATTAAGTTAAAAAATAAAATAAAAAAGGAATTTAAATGCTCCTGTCCCTAGTAGCTCGCACTCAGAAGCGAACACGCATGCAAGTCCCACCCACATATGTAAACATCCTTCAAACCCCACATGTGAGGTATCATAGCGTGCGTTAGAGTGAGAGCAATAATTTTAGCACTAGACCTCCTCTGTAACTCCAAAGTGGTAACCTGAGATTTTTAATAACGAAGTTTAGCGCCATTCCATGAGTGTGCGCAATATGAAAGCGTGACTAGTTAGGTATCTATTTACTCGGTGTAACATCATCTTTTACCTTATCCCTAAAAATTGGGCTAGCTTTACTGCTTTCTTATTTTGTCATTCATGAAACAGGTTTTTTTTTGGAAAGCCAAACAAAAAAAAAAACGTTTGAAAAATTTTGGCGCAAATACTGTTGGAAATGTGTCCGAAAAAATGGCCGCCACTTTATTCCCTAGGGTGTTTGTTAATAAAATATATATAATGTTTGGGGGTCCTGAGTAATTTTCAAGGAAGAAAATATAATTGTTACATGAAGGAGAGAAGTGCCAGAATAGGCGCGGTATGGAAGTGGTTAAAGTGCAACAATAAAAGTGAAAAATTTGTTGAAATTTCGTACCATGGGGGGGGGGCAATTAGGGCCGCCATCAGGAATTATGGGGCCCCTTACACAGCTTCAGGCATGGGCCTCCTGGAGCAGAGAACGGGGGGGGGGGGTGCCGCCTGATATTGAGAAGGGGGGGGGGCTGCCGCAATTTGATAAGCGGGGGGTTCCTTTACTAAAAAATACATATAGAAAAATATATATTAAAAAGGGTGGTAGCCCTTTAATAAAAATAAACCTCTGGGCCCTTTAATGAAAAATAAATTAAAATATCTATCTATATATATATATATATATATATATATATATAAAAATAAAAAAGGGGGTTGCCTTGGGAGCTCTGGGCCCTTTAATAAAAAATAACTACCAAAAATCAAAAAAAAAAATAACATGGGGTAGGAGCTACGGTGGCTCAACGTGATTGGCACTGCACTGACAAGCCGTTCAACTCTGCAGCCAAGGGTTCGGATCCCTGTCTCGGCTACATGTGAATTGAGTTTGGTGGTCTCAGCCCGGCTCCCGGTGTGTGTGCTATGCAAGGTATGCCTGTGCTTAGTACGCCCACCCCCCCCCCCCCCAAAAAAAAACACCACCCTTGCACGCACACGAACGCACTTTGGCCATGAGGTCTCCTAAAATAAAGGGAGGCGAAGGACCTACAGGGCTGGCTGGGTGGGCTACACTCCCTCATATATAAATAAAAGAAATACAAAATTAAACAAAAAAAATATTTATTTTAGAAAAAAAGGGGGGTTGTCATCTGGGGCCCTGGAGATCTCCAGGTCCCTGTGGACCTCCGGACCTCTAAAAAAATAAAAGAAAAAAAATTGGCCCTTTAATAAAAAAAAAAAAGAAAAATATATTAAAAAAATATATATTTTTTTTTAAATATATATACATTTTGTTAAAAAAAAGGGCTTGCCATCTGGGGCCCTTAGTGGCCTCCGGGCCCCTGGGGACCTTCGGAGCCATAAAAAAAACAAACAAAAAAAAAAAGTTTTATTTTTTTTACGGTGGTTCCCATCCGGGCCCCTGGGGACCCCCGGGCGGTGTAATGCCTGTACCCCCCTGATGGCGGCCCTGGGTGTAATGTCAGCATGTGAAAAATGACATTCTGAAGGAAAAAAGCCGTTTAAAACTGACTCGCGGCAATAATGAATTGTCAGCTCCCGGCAATTGCAGGAGAATTCATTCATTCAAAACACCAAAAAAATGCGTGGGGGTCCCCCCAAATTCTATAACCAGACCCTTTAGGTCTGGTATGGATATTAAGGGGAACCCCGCCGTCAATTTAAAAAAAAAAATGACGTGGGGTTCCCCCCAAATATCCATAACCAGACCCTTCAGGTCTGGTGTGGAATTTAAGGGGAACTCCACCCCAAATTATAAAAAAAAATGCCGTGGAGTCCCCCCTAAAATCCACACCAGACCCCTTATCCGAGCACGTTGACCTGGCCGGCCGCAGAAAAGAGGGGGGGACAGAGCGCGGCCCCCCCTCTCCTGAACCGCACCAGGCCACATGCCCTCAACATTGGGAGGGTGTTTTGAGGTTCCCCCCAAAACACCTTGTCCCCATGTTGATGAGGACAAGGGTCTCTTCCCCACAACCCTTGCCCGGTGGTTGTGGGGGTCTGCGGGCAGGGGGCTTATCGAAATCTGGAAGACCCCTTTAACAAAGGGGCCCCCCAGATCCCGGCCCCCCCCCTGTGTGAAATGGTAATGGGGTACCTTGTACCTCTACCATTTCACGAGAAAAAAAATGTAAAGGGTTAAAAACGACAAGAGCCGGTTTTTGACAAGTCCTTTATTATCTTCTTTCTTCTTTCCTTCGGGTTTCTTCTTCCTTCTTCTTCTTCTTCTTCCTCTGCTTCTGTCTTGGGTCTTCTATTCCCGCATCTTGCCCGGCGTGTTCTTCCATCTTTTTCTCCTTCCGCTGTCCTTCTCGTCCGCATCTTCTTCTTGTTCTTCTTCGCCGGAGCGGCCGCTTCCAATTGAAATCCCCGCTGTCTGCCGGACCACGCCCCCCTCTGACGCCACGGGCAAGCTCTTAGGAGTGTGCTGCAAGTGCATCAGAGGGGGGCGTGGTCACAAGTCAGAGGGCGGGCAATTCAATTTGAAGCTTGTGCGCGGCTTTTTCTTTGCCAGAGTCGCCGCTTCCAATTGAATTGCCCGCTTTCTGGAACATGTGACCACGCCCCCCTCTGACGCACAGGCACCACACGGGGACTTTCCTAAGAGCTTGCCCGTGGCATCAGAGGGGGGGCGTGGTCCGGCAGACAGCGGGGATTTCAATTGGAAGCGGCCGCTCCGGCGAAGAAGAACAAGAAGAAGATGCGGACGAGAAGGACAGCGGAAGGAGAAAAAGATGGAAGAACACACCGGGCAAGATGCGGGAATAGAAGACCCAAGACAGAAGCAGAGGAAGAAGAAGAAGAAGGAAGAAGAAACCCGAAGGAAAGAAGAAAGAAGATAATAAAGGACTTGTCAAAAACCGGCTCTTGTCGTTTTTAACCCTTTACATTTTTTTTTCTCGTGAAATGGTAGAGGTACAAGGTACCCCATTACCATTTCACACAGGGGGGGGCCGGGATCTGGGGGCCCCTTTGTTAAAGGGGTCTTCCAGATTTCGATAAGCCTCCTGCCCGCAGACCCCCACAACCACCGGGCAAGGGTTGTGGGGAAGAGACCCTTGTCCTCATCAACATGGGGACAAGGTGTTTTGGGGGGAACCTCAAAACACCCTCCCAATGTTGAGGGCATGTGGCCTGGTGCGGTTCAGGAGAGGGGGGGCCGCGCTCTGTCCCCCCCTCTTTTCTGCGGCCGGCCAGGTCAACGTGCTCGGATAAGGGGTCTGGTGTGGATTTTAGGGGGGACTCCACGCCATTTTTTTTTTAATTTGGGGTGGAGTTCCCCTTAAATTCCACACCAGACCTGAAGGGTCTGGTTATGGATATTTGGGGGGAACCCCACGTCATTTTTTTTTTACAATTGACGGCGGGGTTCCCCTTAATATTCATACCAGACCTAAAGGGTCTGGTTATAGAATTTGGGGGGACCCCCACGCTTTTTTTTTGGTGTTTTTTATGAATGAATTCTCCTGCAATTGCCGGGAGCTGACAATTCATTATTGCCGCGAGTCAGTTTTAAATGGCTTTTTTTTTTTTTTTTTTCAGAATGTCATTTTGTGCAAAGACATATTTCTAACCACAGGAAAAGTGCGCTTTTTCACCTGCTGACATTCCCCCCCCCCCCCCCCCCCCCCATGGTACGAATTTTAAAATAATTATTCAAATGACGTGGGGTTCTATCCAAATTCCATTACAGGCCCTTTAGGTCTGGTATGGATATTAAGGGGAACCCCGCCGTCAATTTAAAAAAAAAATGACGTGGGGTTCCCCCCAAATATCCATAACCAGACCCTTCAGGTCTGGTGTGGAATTTAAGGGGAACTCCACCCCAAATTAAAAAAAAATGGCGTGGAGTCCCCCCTAAAATCCACACCAGACCCCATATCCGAGCACGTTGACCTGGCCGGCCGCAGAAAAGAGGGGGGGACAGAGCGCGCCCCCCCCCCTCTCCTGAACCGAACCAGGCCACATGCCCTCAACATTGGGAGGGTGTTTTGGGGTGCCCCCCAAAACACCTTGTCCCCATGTTGATGAGGACAAGGGTCTCTTCCCCACAACCCTTGCCTGGTGGTTGTGGGGGTCTGCGGGCAGGAGGCTTATCGAAATCTGGAAGACCCCTTTAACAAAGGGGCCCCCCAGATCCCGCCCCCCCCCCCTGTGTGAAATGGTAATGGGGTACCTTGTACCTCTACCATTTCACGAGAAAAAAAAATGTAAAGGGTTAAAAACGACAAGAGCCGGTTTTTGACAAGTCCTTTATTATCTGCGCTCTGTCCCCCCCTCTTTTCTGCGGCCGGCCAGGTCAACGTGCTCGGATAAGGGGTCTGGTGTGGATTTTAGGGGGGACTCCACGCCATTTTTTTTTTAAATTTGGGGTGGAGTTCCCCTTAAATTCCACACCAGACCTGAAGGGTCTGGTTATGGATATTTGGGGGGAACCCCACGTCATTTTTTTTTAAATTGACGGCGGGGTTCCCCTTAATATCCATACCAGACCTAAAGGGTCTGGTTATTGAATTTGGGGGGACCCCCACGCTTTTTATTTTGGTGTTTTTAATGAATGAATTCTCCTGCAATTGCCAGGAGCCGACAATTCATTATAGCCGCGAGTCAGTTTTAAACGGCTTTTTTCCTTTGAAAAATGACATTTTGTGCAGAGACAGTTCTAACCACGGGAAACATGCGCTTTTTCACATGCTGACATTAGAGCCCCCCATAGTACGAAATTTAAAGAAAAATTACACTTTTATTATTGCACTTTTAGCATTATTAAAATCACTGCTCCCGAAAAAACGGCCGTTTTAAAAATTAAAAAAAGCATTGGTACATGTCCCCTGGGGCAGGACTGAGGTCCCCAAACACTTTTTAGGACAAAACTTGCAGATTAGCCTTTTAAAATTTACAATTAAGATTTCCCCCCATAGACTTATACAGGGAGTTCGGCGGCGGCTTTACTTATCAATCACATCGCGCTGCTGCTGCCGCCGGTTCATGCGCCTAATTAGGGCTTCATCCAGCGCACTAATTAAGGCATGTACCGGCGCAGCGCAGATTCATTAGTAAATCAGCCCCAATGTATATTAACGCTGATCACTGTATTGGTGTCACTGGTTCTCACAAATTGTCAAAAGCATCAGTTACTGTCAGATTGGCCATCATACTATCACAATTCCACAATAAGACGCTGATCACTGCCAAAATTCCAGTATAGTTTGTAGACACTAACATTCTTGCAACCCAATTAATATACGCTTATTGTTTTTTTGGGGTTTTTTTTTGTCAAAGTGCAAGTAAACCCCCCCCCATCGTTTTCAGCCAAGGAAGCTGCCATCTTTGCCTCTGTCTTAATATACAACTGCCATGATGCTGCACATGTGATCAGTTATGACACCAGCCATTGGATGGTTTGACAGTTTGGTTGAGAGCACAACCAATGTGAGTGTAATGCCGCGTACACACGGTCGTTTTTTTGCGATGAAAAAAAAAACGACGTTTTCTGTGAAGTAAAAAACGACGTTTTTGAAACGTCACTTTTCAAAGACAATTTTGCATACACACCATCGTTTTTTCACAAAAAGCAAGGTTACGTTCACCACTCTTTTCCATTGAAGCTCGCTTCATAACTAGCTTCTGGGCATGCGCGGGTTGAAAAAACGTCGTTTTGAATGACGTTTTTGCTACCCACGGTGACTTTTTGTGAAACAAAAAACGACGTTTTGAAAAACGACACAAAAAATTCAAGCATGTTGGAATTTTTTTTTGGTCGTTTTTTTGAAGACAAAAAACGACGTTTTGCCCACACACGATCAATTTAAATGACGTTTTAAAAAACGTCGTTTTTTTTCATCGCAAAAAACGACCGTGTGTACGCGGCATTACAGTTTCGGCAAATGTCGGAAATGAAACTATTAAATGGATGGGTTTTACTTCCCTTTAAAAGTAGCTGCAACTGTGAAAGAATGAGCCGCTTGCCCTCTTCAGGCTCCTTGTCCATTCATAAAACTCCTAGTACTCTTCTCTCAAATTACTAGGCGTTATATGAAAGCCTCACATCTGCCCATTCACAGAACAAACACCTTCCTCCGGGATAGCACAGCTCCCATTATAGTTCCAGCACCCAATACACATCAATATCAAATCTACAATGGAGATCTGCACTTGGACATGCAAAACCTCAGTCACAGGCTGTTTTATGTATGGCTAAATAGAGATGGGGCAGAGAGACAGCAGCAATAATGACAGCACCGATTGGTTGGTTAAGGGCTGAGAGTACAGACACATCTCTACTATTTAGGGAACTAAAAGGGGAAGTAGTTAAGCTTACTTTCTCCCCAGAGCTTAACTACTTCATACAGCATATTTATAGCACTGATCGCTGTATAAATGTAAATGGTCCCAAATATGTGTCAAAAGTGTCCACCATAATATCACAGGCCTGACAAAAAAAAAAAAAAGGCAGATCGCTGCCATTACTAGTATATAAAAAAAAAAAAAAAACTTCTATCCCCTATATCTTTTACGCAATCCAATCACTATACGCTTTGGGATATTTATTATAACAAAGTGAAAAATTGAGTTTTTTTTTCCAAGATTGTCAACCTTTTTTTTATATAGCGCAAAAAATAAAAAACGCAGAGGTGATCAAATACCACCAAAAGAAAGCTCTATTTGTGGGGGGGGGGGGGGGGGGACTCAATCTTTTTTGGGGAGCCACGTCGCGCAATTGTCAGTTAAAGCGTAACAGTGCCGAAAAGCTGAAATTTCACCTGGGCAGGAAGGGGGTATATGTGCTCAGTAAGCAAGTGGTTAACATTACCACAGACAGGTAACAAGCTACTAAGCACAAAATCCACAACGCTGTACCTGCGCTGGGCCTATGTATCAAATGGTATCGTAGGCTAAGCAGCAGCAACAGGCAAGAAATTTATATTTTCGTTTTAATGCTCAACGGCAAAGTGGAATTAAACTGTATCTGAACACCACAAACCTAAACAGCTATTTAAAGGATGTCCTCCTAAAAAAAAAAATATTAAAAGCCAGCAGCTACAAATACTGCAGCTGCTGACTTTTAATATTAGGACACTTACCTGTTCTGGAGTCCAGCACCATCCGCAGCAGAGGATGAGCGATCGCTCGTCACTGCTGCTCCCCCCCCGCCATCCACGGTGAGGGAACCAGGAAGTGAAGCGCTCCAGCTTCAGGAGGGAGGTGACGTTATGCCTGCATTTTGCCCAAGAATGCTGGGCCGGAAGTGGGTGCAAATACCTGTTTTTGGACAGGTATCTGCACCCCCCTCCCCCTGAAAGGTGTCAAATGTGACACCGGAGAGGGTTCCAATCAGCGCGAGTTCCACTTTAGGGTGGAGCTCCGCTTTAAAAATGTTTTAATATTCAACACAAACTGACCCTTTCATGTCTCCATGCGTTTTGTTGAAAAACCACTATGGGAAAAAAAAAACATTAGCATTTCTACCCACAGCCATCTTGAGTAAGGGCATATAATTGATGTGGCATTTACTTCCTGGAATCTATCCGCTCTTAAGACCCTTTCACACTGGGGTGTCTTCCCAGGTGCTTTTAAGCCTGAAAAATGCCTCACACCCAGGTGATCCACTTGCAGGATGTTAGAAAAAGCCTTGCAAGCAGCATCTTTCCGGCAGCAGTGTGAAAGTAGCCTAGGCCCTCGTTTACATCAGCGTGATTAGACAAGCAAATTCAGTCTAATGCTGGCAACAGCTCTGTCCCAATTGGTGTGACGCACCCATTTCCAAAAGTAGTTCCTGCACTACTTCAGGGGCAATTTCAACAGACATCTCAACATGAACCCGCACAGATGTCTTTCAAAGTGTCCCTAAACTTGCAGGTTTGAAAGTGTGCAAGTTGAGCTGAACTCGAGATTACAGCAGAGTTACACACAGAAAGTGAACTTCTGCAGATCAGATTGTATCACATTTAACAAAATCCAGGTATCTGGCTCCAAGTTCCCAGGAAAGATCGCGGCATTTGTGCGGCAAACTACGCAATATCCCCCCCCCCCTATCCTTCTGGGAGACACGCACGTCCCGACAGACAGCAGGGACCATTCAGAAAGCGCAACATGACTCATGCATGCGTAGTAGGAAACAGGCTTCACTTCTCATTTCCCTTAGTAAGGATGCAGGTGCCTGCATGCAGAGTCAAGGGACGGGTCGGCTTCGGGTGCCGAAATCACAGGTGCCCTGGACATACAAGTGTCCAATTATTTAAAAAAAAGTTGCTGTCTTATTATATATTTTTTTTTCCCCAGGCAAAACTCCGCTTTAAGCCCTCGCTCACACTGAATGCAGGTTTAAAAACATGCAAGTTTGGGCCAAAAAAAAATAGTTTTCCAATGCAGTGGGTCCGCTTGTTTTTGTCTAGGGTCTCCAAACATTCTAAGCAAAGGGCCAGTTTGTCTTTCAGACTTTAGGAGGGCCAGACTAGGGCTGGTGGGAGTAGAAAATGTCCCAGTGTCCAGTGGGAGTAAAGCATGTCCTGGAGGAATAGTGCCCCATTGTTGGTGTCAATTGAAATAACTCTGCCCCATCATTGCTGTCAGTGGGAGAAATAGTAGCTCATCGTTGGTATTGTCCCCTTTTGATAGTGCTCCATATGCCCCATTGTTGGTGTCAGTGGATGGAATGGTGCCCCAAGGGCCAGATAAAGGCACGCAAAGGGCCACATTTGGCCCCAGGGCCACAGTTTCTCCTAGACCAAAGGTACTCACGTAAATCCTCCAAGCACAAGACCTGTCTGGCACCCTTGGCCTTGATTTGTGGACCTGATGACAAACCCCAAAGCAGGCTTCATAGTCCAAGAACAGTCCAATGCTGGACCATGGGGGAGTGACATTTTTCTGGTGAACCAAAGGATCAGGTACGCCTTCTCCTCACAACTAGACAAAACAAGCAGTTGTCCTGTGCGGTCTGTGCACAGCCCCACTGCATAGAAAAACGCTTGTTTGCCTGAAGTTGGGCTTTAGGCTCTGACAGGCAGGAGGGTGTACTTGGCTGAAAAAAGCCCCTCAACCAAATGGGGGGAAAAAAAAAAATGCCCATGAAGACACCCGGAATGTGCAACATAATTTGTCTAGAATGCAACTAAAAAAAAAAGCTTAATATATGATATACCTTTCCATTTACCAGGGCTAACAGCATAAATAATGAAAATGGTTCATGTTGATTGAAGGAGTTCTACTTCCACTTTAAAGTATGCAAGTGAAAAAGCAAAACATGGTTCTGGGGACAAACTAATCCTTTAATATAAAAGATCACAGTAAGAAGCAAGGCCACATTGCAAAACATCTGTAGCACATTTGCTTCAAGTTCATTTTCTATCAATCTCTACATGTACAAGAGGCTGCCATTTTGTACTATTGAAAGAAACTTTAAATAAAAGAACATAATATCAGTGCTTTCAATGTTTCTAGTGAGCCAGGTGGGCTCAGCCCACAAATTAGCCATCTCTATTGTCTTGGGGTAAAGGGGTACTTCAGATGCACCGGTCATTTACTGGCCAAGGATATGGAGAGAGAAAGTAGCAGGTCTGTACTTTCTATATTTTATGCATGGTTACACACAACATAAGCCTTGGTATAAGAACAATCCTTTAAGCTGCTCTCCAAGTTTGCACGTTAACTCCTTTCTGCCAGCAGGAGCCAGCCCCATCAGGGATTTTTTGCACTGGAGGTATATAAGCAGGCCCCTGATCAAGTGATCACTGTGATTGGACAAAATTCCAATTGTAAACACAGACTCAGCTGTCAGCAACAGCATAGCATTAAAGGCCACTGGCATATATGCACAACAATGGCAGGAAGGGGTTAAGATAACAGCACTGGATAGAAATTTGTGGGAACTCTTATTCAGCAAGGTCATGGCATGTGTATTTCAACTGGACTTATCCAAGGCACTTCAGTTCTAATGCAAATCGCCATAGAATGTATCAAGACAGATGCCGATTGTCCAATAACAGCATTGGAGATGTAGAACAAACCTGTTCTAGTTTATTCAAGGGATTTTTATCAAAGAATAAGATTATGCAATCAGAACAGGTCTTTACAAACTTGATACCTCCCACCCTGTTCTTGGACAATCAACACATTCCATGGGGATAGTATGAAGAGGTCTGTGCTACCTACACTATATAGTATTGGAACACCTGCCTTTTTATATACACACACACTTTAATGTCATCCCAGTCTTAGTCTGTAGGGTTCCATATTATGTCGGCCCACCCTTTGCAGCTATAACAGCTTCAACTCTTCTGGGAAGGCTGTCCACAATGTTTAGGAGTGTCTATGGGAATGTTTAGCCATTCTTCCAGAAGCACATATGTTAGGTCAGGCACTGCCCCAATTCATTCTAAAGGTGCTATATTAAGGTCAGGACTCTATGCAGGCCAGTCAAGTTCCTCCAACCCAAACTCGCTCATCTATGTCTTTATGGACCTTGCTTTGTGCACTAGTGTGCAGTCATATTGGAAGGGCCATCCCCAAAATGTTCTCACAAAGTTGGGAGCATGAAATTGTCCAAATTGTCTTGGTATGCTGACCCCTTAAGCGCTCCTTTACTGGAACTAAGGTGCCAAGCCCAACCCCTAAAAGAAAGAAAAAAAAACACACTATAGTCTCCCCTCCTGGTTTGGACCAGTGCACAAAGAAAGGTCATTAAAGACATGGCTGAGAGAGTTTGGGGTGGAGGAACTCAACCTGATAGAACACATTTGGGATGAATTAGTGGAGAGTGTGAGCCAGGCCTTCTCCGCTTCATCAGTGCCTGAACTCATAAATGTGCTTCTAGAAGAATGGTCAAACATTCCCATAGACACTCCTAAACCTTGTGGACAGCCTTCCCAGAAGACTTGAAGCTTTTATAGCTGCAAAGGGTGGACCAACTCAATATTGAACCCTACAGACTAAGACATCATTAAAGTTCATGTAAAGGTAGGTGTCCCAATACAGTGTATGTGGATATAAATGCTGCATTATAGATAACTCAGAACAGAAGCATTTTTGATAAGCTGTGAAACACTTTCAACAGTACAAAACAAATCCAACTAAACATGAGCAACTATAGCTAATCTGTGGAAGAGTTGGAATTAAGTATGGCCAAAGCCCCTTTTAGCCATGCTTGCCTGGGGGTAAAAAGTAGTGCATTTAGTTCTGCACTACTGTGACAGATTGTAGCCCACTGTTGGATGAAGTCGGAGTGCTGGTCTAGGTTGGCAGGGAACCTGACAATGGGATAGCCCAGATGCCAGACCAACAGCTGGCTTAAGCTCTTGGCACACCACTGAGAACCCTAGCCAGCTGCTCCTGCCCCCTTCATATCCCATGCTCCAGTGAGCACTAGAGGGGTAGAACAGAGGAGCAAGAGACTTAACAGTCACTGCTCTCTGCTCAGCAAAGACCAAGAACTGAGCGATCAGCAGCCATGCAATTGATCTGTTCTCAGTCTTTGTGCCATCAAGGGACAGCTGTAGCATCATATCAATGTTGAAGCCATATACAACGATACATGCCTTAAAAGAGGTGAAGTGTCAGGTTCATCGCCTGTATTGGCTTCTACACCAGTAATCTTGATGTGTATTCTACCCTGCAGAATCTGATCAAACTCATCTCTACCCTAGCCTCTTCAAGATGCCATAGTAACAGGCTTAAAAAAGCCGATGTAAACCCTTACACCCATTTCACACTGAGGAGATTTTCAGGCATTTTAGCGCTAAAAATAACGCCTGAGAAACTCCTGCCCTGTAGTCGCAGTGTGAAAGCTGGGGGCTTTCACACTGGAGAGGTGGGCTAGCAGGACCGCTCCAAAAGTCTTGCTAGCAGCATCTTTGGTGTGGTCAAGGAGTGGTGTGTTTACCACTCCTCCCCATTGAACGCAATGGGAAACTGCGGTAATACCACCAGCAATGCGCCTCTGGCGCATTGCGGGTGGTATTAACCCTTTTTCGTCCGATAGCGGTGGTTAAAAAGTCAGCGCACCTCCCACCCCAGTGTAAAAAGGGCCCAACTAGAGAACATTTGGTGTGCTTAACCCAGGGGTCTTCAAACTACGGCCCTCCAGTTGTTTAAGAACTACAATTCCCATCATGCCTAGTCATGTCTGTGAATGTCAGTGTGTTACATTGCCTCATGGGATGTGTAGTTCTACAACAGCTGGAGGGCCGTAGTTTGAGGATCCCTGGCTTAACCCAACAGATCCAGTACTTCCAGACTTCTGATCACTGTAGTGACGCTGATCTCAACCCCCCCCCCCCCCCCCACCAGTTTCACAGCCATTTCCCATTAAGAAGGGTTTGCTGTAGAATTGGCTGCATATAATTGCTCAGGACAGATATTCTGCCAATGACAGCAATGGACTATGCTTGCACACCAAGTAGGGGTATGCCGCTTATGGCCACCACAAAAAGGGGGGGCCCAAAGCATAAAACTGGATCACAAATGGGGGGTGGGGGTTCATTATTTGACAAAAGTGCCCGAACAAGGACATTCATGGCAGGATTACAAGGGATTTAAATAAAAGTACAAAAAACTATAGGTACAGCGCTAGAAAAATCATGACATAAATGATAATGAAAGGTAATACTAATTGAATGTAAAATAACTTATAAATAAGGTGAAAATAATGTGATTATAAGAAGTGAGATTCAAAAGTGATCCAATAGATATAGTCCATAATCTGTGAAACTAAACATAATATCTTCTTCCACCAAATGACACCCAGTGAATAAGGTTGGCTCCTTACCACAAAGATAGACCGTATATATACACCGGTCAGATGAACCTAGGGATAATTAAAGTCTTCCCAGACAGACCTCTCCAGAGCAAACAGACAGAACATATGATGGTTCCACGGCGTTGTTTGAACAAGGTATAGGGATGTTTTCAAAGGAAAAGTGAAGCTAATAGCAGGCCGGCTCTCACAGCCCGTTCCTATCCGGGACAATGCATTGTATGTAGTGGTGATGTCAGCACGCTGCTCCTCCCTACGTCGTTTCGTCAAACTTGACTTCGTCCAGGGGCTGACCTGAAACATGGATGGAGGAAGGATCCGTGCCACTTTTCCTTTGAAAACATCCCTATACCTTGTTCAAACAACGCCGTGGAACCATCATATGTTCTGTCTGTTTGCTCTGGAGAGGTCTGTCTGGGAAGACTTTAATTATCCCTAGGTTCATCTGACCGGTGTATATACGGTCTATCTTTGTGGTAAGGAGCCAACCTTATTCACTGGGTGTCGTTTGGTGGAAGAAGATATTATGTTTAGTTTCACAGATTATGGACTATATCTATTGGATCACTTTTGAATCTCACTTCTTATAATCACATTATTTTCACCTTATTTATAAGTTATTTTACATTCAATTAGTATTACCTTTCATTATCATTTATGTCATGATTTTTCTAGCGCTGTACCTATAGTTTTTTGTATTTTCGTGGATTGCTTTGGTTTAAGTAATTGGTACTGGCAGCTTGTATATTCAATATATTTTGAACATTTTTTCACTTATTCACGTTAGCGCAGTGTTTTTCTCCCTTAGGGGGGATTTTTTTTGTTTAAATAAAAGTGATTGGTCCATTATGTAAAGTTCAGTTATCCCTTTAAGCTGAGCGTATAAATAAAGAAACACTTACATAACTTTGACAAATCAAACCTGTGTGAAGGCATGAAGAGAAAAGCTTACATTTCCAAACTCTTGGACGGCATGCTAGGGACAAGGCCAGTCAATTGTAGTGAATTTAAATGGGTTCACTGCTGCCCTAAAAAGACTTAGATAAGAGTAGGTTACATCTTGCCCCTGAAAGTGATTGTAATTTTTATTTTTATTTTTAAACTGGTTATACTTACCTGCTCTGCAATGATTTTGCACAGAGCACCCTGATCCTCCTCTTATGTCCCCTGTAGACACTCCTGGCTCCTCCCCCCTGCTGCTGAGTGCCCACCATAGCAAGCAGTTTTCTATGGGTGCACTAATGCAGGCTCGCTACAGTGTCAGCTCTGTGTGTGTTCATTGACACACACGGCTCGGCCCCAACAGTCGTTCCCTCAATGGTTGTCACTAGCTCCCACTGCTGCCTGGGCCTATGAGGGAAAGAGCAGAGAGCGCCTCTGCTTTCATGAACAGTGCTGGATTGAGGTCAGGCTCAAGTACAAGGCAGGTCTGGGAAGCTGAGCATTAATGTTTACCTTGACACAGAGAATACATTAAAGCTGGGATATGCAATTAGCAGACCTCCTTCTGTTGCAGAACTACAATTCCCATGAGGCATAACAAGACTGACAGCCACAAGCATAACACTCAGAGGCATGATGGGACTTGTAGTTTTGCAAGAGCTGGCTGTCCGCTAATTGCATATCCCTGCATTTAAAGTAAAAAATCTTCAGCCTTTACAACCACTTGAAGCTCACACAGTTTTTCTTTCATTAGGTTAATAAAGGCTAGTGTGATCATATTACATATTATTTGCTAAAAATGACAGGTGCACATCAAGTTACCTTATTTTCAAATGTTAAAAAAGCGTTGGATTATAAAGCGCAAAATGAAAGCTTTAAAACAGAATATGAAAACAATACTTTATAGTGTTAAAGCAGAGGGGAAAATAAAGCAATTGAGATCTTAAAAATAAAAATAAATGACAAGGACCAGCAGATCATTAAGCAAAAAAAATTAAAAATTAAATGGCTGGGGAAGTCATTCTAGCTGAGATGACAAATGTTCATCGTGGGAAGGGGAGCGACAACCTGACTAAAAAGTGTAAATCACTGATAAGTTCATATTCAAAATATATAAAATATATCATGCTCGCTTAAATTAAGGGCTCTTGCAAAGAAACTTGTAATACGAAAAGTAACAAGTTCCAAATTTGTTAAAGTCCTCTGTAGAAAATCATGCCGAACACTGTACAGTCTGAAAATAAAGGGTCTTCGGGCTCTGGAGAGGCAGGGGTCTCACACACTACAAGTCTGACCCGCCAAGTGCTCAGTTGTCTTTCTCTGACTGCAGCGATGCCAAGGCTAGGGCTGTGACTGGCTGTCCAATGCCATGTAACTGCAGCTTGGCCATCTTCTTTTGCTCACACTCCGATACTAAGCGGCTCAGCTCAGCTGCACTGTAACCAATCAGAGTCTTTAGATCGCACACAAATTTGTAGACAAATCTCTTCCCTTGAACTTTACAGATCATGTCACCGTCCTAGTAATATCTGGGAAAAGGCAAACAAAATGAAAAGGACAAAATTAAAATTTCATAATTTTATTCATATTCAGCTCTTTACATCTTATAAACCTGCTACACAAGTGATATTGTAATTTAATACTAAACATTTCTTCACAATTTGCAATGCTGCAAATTTCTCTAAAATTAACACTATATAGCAGGGATATGCAATTAGCAGACCTCCAGCTGTTGCAGAACTAAAAGTCTCATTAAGGCATAGCAAGACTGACAGCCACAAGCCTGACACCCAGAGAGGCATGATAGACCTCCAGCTGTTGCAAAACAAGTCCTATCATGCCTCTCTGGGTGTCATGCTTGTGGCTGTCAGTCTTGCTATGCCTCATGGGACTTTTAGTTCAACAGCTGGAGGTCTGCTAATTGCATATCCCTGCTATATAGCAACATGGAGGCCTTCTGTATGCAGTTTTAGGCTCCATTCAAACCTAGGCGGCACCGGCGTATTCGGGCGACATGCAATAGGCGTTTTGTCCCCACGATTTGCGGCGACAAAACGCCTATTGTTTTTTTGCTGGAGGGCAGAATTTTACACTGTCGGCTATGGCCGAACACGCCTGAAAAAAAAGGGTCCGGGACTTGTTTCAGGCGTACGGCGTAGAGATGTGAACCATCTCCATAGCCGATAATGTAAATTCGCCCCTCCAGCGTATCACAGGCTGCTGCAGCGTAGGGCGACAAACGCCTAGGTCTGAATGGAGCCTTAGGGAACACCTCAGAACTGTAATTTCCAGCTTGTGGAACTAGTTCACAGATTTCCCCAGAAGTCTGCACTAAGATCAGGCCAGATTTTAGGCATCCTCTGCAGAAAATATTTCATTTTTGGCGAGGGTCAAACATCTGAGGAGATTCAGACACTGCAAATTTCCTAAAACGTTGTAATAGTAGCATGCAAAGAAGAATAAAGCAGGGGCGCCAGATAAGCCAGAATAAAGCAGGGGCGCCAGATAAGCCAGAATAAAGCAGGGGCGCCAGATAAGCCAGAATAAAGCAGGGGCGCCAGATAAGCCAGAATAAAGCAGGGGCGCCAGATAAGCCAGAATAAAGCAGGGCGCCAGATAAGCCAGAATAAAGCAGCTACATTTAGACCCCTTTCGCACTGGGGCGTATTTCAGGCACCTTTGGGCTAAAAATAGCGCCTGAAAAACATCTCCCCTGCAGTCTCAATGTGAAAGCCGAGATGACGTCACTCCTGCGCATGCGCGGGAATTCTGTCAGATGAGGCATTTTGCCAAATTTGGAAAGGAAGGGGGTGGTGTCTGCGCTGTAATTGTGAGGGAGGGGGGGGGGGGTTGTGGGCGTGGGTGGGAGTCAGGCAAGTGACTGGATGGGTGGATGTGGTAAGTAAGGTGAGCTTAGAACAACATAATATCTGCTTTATTTACTGCTGAGGAGTGCTTCTGCTGCTTGCCCTGCTGAGGGATCATTGTCCTCCACCGGGAGGTGTTGTTTTAGGCTATCTGTGCAATAGCCGTGAGGTGAGGAGCTGGGGACCACCTGAGGTGTTTTCTGCTATCACCCTTTCCTGGCACCACTATCCCACCCTGGACTTTCCTGGACATTTTTGTTTTTTTTCACTAGAGACTTTATTCATTTATTCAGTCATCACATATTAATTTTGTGGATCCAGAGGGATTTCCCCATGGAATGTTCTCTGGTCTTACAGTTTGTTTGGATTTAGTACTGTGCCTTTATTACAGGGTTTTTTCTATTGGTTTCACATTGCACTGGCTAGTGTTTTTTGTCACTTTTTTTGTACATATTGGTAATCACCCCTATTGTGTATATCAATTCACATTGTTTATTTCATAATGTTGGTTATTATGTTGTTCTAAGCTCACCTTACTTACCACATCCACCCATCCAGTCACTTGCCTGACTCCCACCCACACCCACAACCCCCCCCGTCCCCCCCCCTCCCTCATAATTACAGCGCAGACACCACCCCCTTCCTTTCTATATGCTATCTCCCTCTGCCCAGGACAGAGTGTTAGGCGTCTGCTGCAGTATCCCCAGCCCACCTCCTAGCCCAACCTTCCTCCCAACCCATCCCCCTCGGTAGCGCAGGAGCCTTTCCATATATTTTGCCAAATTTGTGCAGTTACGCGATTACTACACAGGGGTGGACAGGCAGGTAAGCAGCTTTAAAGCAGAAGAGACAAAGCAAGTCCACAAAAACCTGCCATCTGCCCATTTTCAATTACCAGCCCAAACTCCCACTTTTAGGCTACTTTCACATTGAAACGCTTTACATGTTCCATGGCGCTATAAAAAGCGTATGCAAAGCGCCTCTGTCATGCCAGTGTGAAAGCCCGAGGGCTGGAGCAGTGCACTGGCAGGACGCTAGAAAAAAAGTCCTGCAAGCAGCATCTTTGAGGCGCTGTAGGAGCGGTGAATACACCCCTCCTAGAGCACGCCTGCCCATTGAAATCAATGTAAACAAAGTCTAGCGTCATTCCGCAATTTTAAAGCGACATGTTAAGAGTCCATTTGCTCAAAGTGTGTGTAAAATGTGTTACTCTGTATAATCTTCTAGCAAAAGAAAGAAGATGGTGATTTTTACATACAGGAGAGGCATGCCAGAATTAAATATAGAAGTGTAAGAGTAATAAAGTTTTGATGAATAGACATTTAGCCTAAAGTGAAAATAGCTCTGAATTTAAACAAACCCTTTGAGAAGTGTAGCATAAGGCTTCATTTCCAACAAAGTTTTAAAAAACGGGCTGTAAAGCTAGTACAGACGCCAGGAAAAATGCAACGTTTTTACCGCGATTTTTCCTGCGTTTTGCAGTGAATTCAATGCACGTTTTGCCGCACTAGTTTTTAGCTGCGTTTTTCTGTCTATTCAAAAATCAATGGTTTCCTATGGGAGCCCATTGATTTGAATAGAGGTCGCACCAGAAGTCTGATCAAGATGATCCGACTTGCAGGGCGACTAGTGTGCGGAGACTCTTGAAGGGGAAAAAAATAAAAAATTGTGTGAGGTTACACCCCCCCCCCCCCCCACGATAACAGACCCTTCGGTCTGGTATGGGATATTAAGGGTAACATACGCTTAAAAAGAAAAAAAAAAGTGTAGGGGTTCCCCCAAAATCCATACCAGACCCTTATCTGAGCATGCCGCCCGGCCAGGAATGGGGCCGCATGCCCTCAACATGGGGGTGGGTGCTTTGGGGCAGGGGGCGCTCCCCCACTCCAAAGCACCTTGTCCCCAGGTTGATGGGGACAAGGGTCTCTTCCCGACAACCCTGGCCGTTTTGCCCACACACGATCAATTTAAATGACGTTTTAAAAAACATAGTTTTTTTTCATCGCAAAAAACGACCGTGTGTACGCGGCATTAGAGTCGGTTCACACTGGGGTGACTTGGGATCCGACTTGAGGTCGTCTCAAGTCGCGCTGTAGAGAAAAACAATGTAAGTGAATGGGAGCGGTGTTAATACACACTACTTAAGTCGCTCCGACTTCAGAAAAGGTTCCTGTACGACTTCAATCAGACTTCTAGGCGATTTGTACCCATTGATTTCAATGGAAGTCGCCTCCAAGTCTGATCACTGTCTTAACTGAAGCGACTTTCCAGCAAGATAACATGCATTTCTCAGGCAAACCCCTCCCTCCCCCTGAGCTGATTGTTGTTTTATTGGCCACTGGAATGTCTCCTGTCCTGGAGACGACTTCAAGTTGTATTGTAAATCGCCCCAGATCACCCTGTGGTTCATGCTCAAGTCGTGTCGGAGTCGCCTCTGAAAGTCGCGCTGGAAGCAGTTTCGCCCCAGTGTGAACCGACTCTTAGGCCTCGTACACACGATCGGACATATCCGATGAAAACGGTCCGCGGACCATTTCCATCGGATATGTCCGATCGGGAGTTTGATCCGATGGCGTGTACACACCATCGGATCAAATTCCCCGCCGCCGGACGGCGCGGTGACGCGGCGGTGACGTTGACGCCGCCGCGTCATCGCCACGTCACCGCACCAGGAAGTAAAACACTTCCGCGCATGCGCCGAATCCATTCGGCGGCGGCGCGGCGGCGGTGGGGGACGACATGTCTGCTGGTAAGTGTACTAACCAGCAGACATGTCGGGGCGGACAGATTCCCACCGGATGGATTTCAAAGCATGCTTTGAAATCTGTCGGGTGGAGAAATCTGTCCGCTAGCCCATACACACGAGCGGAGATGTCTGCTGAAACGGTCCATCGGACCGTTTTCAGCGGACATATCCCCTCGTGTGTACGCGGCCTTAGAGTCGGTTCACACTGGGGCGACTTGGGATCCGACTTGAAGTCGTCTCAAGTCGCGCTGTCCAGAAAAGCAATGTAAGTGAATGGGAGCCATCTTAATACACACTACTTAAGTCGCTCCGACTTCAGAAGAGGTTCCTGCACTACTTCAGACTTCTAGGCGATTTGTACCCATTGATTTCAATGGAAGTCGCTTCCAAGTCTGATCACTGTCTTTACTGAAGCAACTTTCCAGGAAGAGAACATACATTTCTCAGGCAAACCCCTCCCTGCCCCTTCCTCTCCCAGAGCCGATTGTTTTATTGGCTACTGGAATGTCTCCTGTCCTGGAGACGACTTCAAGTCGTGTTGTAAATCTCCCCAGATCGCCCTGTGGTTCATGCTCAAGTCGTGTTGGAGTTGCTTCTGAAAGTCTGTCGCCCTAGTGTGAACCGACTCTTATGTTTTTACAACCAAACAGTGCCGATCCTGACCTCCCTGGGGCCCTAAGCAAAATTCTGCTAAGGGGCCCTCTATCTGACCTGTGATGCCATCACCCATAACTCTTCACCAATCCCCTTGGATAGCGCCCGACCACAAAAGAGGGACAGACCTAGAGTGGTGATAGGATGACCTGTGGCCCCCAAATTTTACTATTGCCTCAGCAGGAGTCAGGTCTAGTACCACAGTATGAGTACACAATGCTCTGCCTGGGGCCCACATCACATACAGCAGTGCCGATCCTGACATTGAAGTTAAGAAGTGCAGGGGTGGGGGTTGCTGCCGGAAATGACATCTTACATTAAAGTGAGAAGCGGGGGGGTGCTGACTTCTTACCTCTTCTCACATGCAGCCAGCGTGTTGCTGAAAGGGGCCAAAAATGACTTCTCACCAGACGGGGCCTCTAGTAATTTAGGGGGCCCTCTGCAGCTTTGCGGCCCTAAGCGGCTTGCATAGTGAGCCTATAGGGCGGATCGGCCCTGCAACCAAGATAGATATAAATATATCGAGATATATATCTCTTTAATAAAAAAAGTTTAACAATATTTGTGATCTAAAACAATACACTGACAAAGCGCTGAAATAGACCAAAAACACAAATTGACTTACGTTGATCAATAGTAACGGTAGCAATTTCTCCATGTTCCTGGCTAGCCAACACATCTGGAGAACAAAATATAAATAAAAAAAAGATTATATGCAGCAATCTTTATACTGGGTATTAGAAACAGCTGATCAGTAAAATTCACCAAGAGCAAATCAGTTCTATAGAAATTCTAATGTGGGGGCATCTTTGGAAATCTAACCATTGGAAGAGGCCTTTAACTGCAGCTCTTAATTTAAAATTAAACTTATTTTGTCAAAAACAGAACTGCAATTGATTGCATGTCTGTAAATGTAGTGCAATTGTTTCAGGCAAAAAGTACTCAAAGTAAAAAAGTCAATAGAATGGAATAGCAAGCAGCACAACTTAAGTGACCCTGTCAGGCTCTAAAACAATTCTAATCAATTAATGCAGTAGGTCAGTCATACTCCCTTTCCAGTGGCCTTACCTTTCCTCCATTCCAGCGCTGCAGCCTACGCCAGACACTACAGCAGTCAATACTTCCTGTGGCCCTCAGCCTCCAACTTGTGTCACTACAGGACACAGTAAATAAAGTAGGGACAGAAGAGGGAGCCACAGGCATCTGAAAACTTCTGGAAATGTTGCATGCAGAAGTCTTTTGGAGGCTGCAGTGCCAGAATGGAGAACAAGGTAGGACACGAGCTGTCAGAAGAGTGTAACAGTAGTTCTTGTACAATATACTGCTAGACTATACATGGAGCATGATCTAAACTGATTTTAAACTTTTTTTTTTTTTAAGTGAAGTTATGCTGCTACATTTTATTATTTGTATTGTAGGCCTTGGATACACAGCAGCCTTTTAGTTACAGGTCTTTAACCTATCGCTCGGCTCTCGGATTGCTGCCGCCACCATGTTTGGTAAGGGAATAAGAAAGTGAAGGCTTAACGCTTCACTTCCTGGTTCCCTACTGTGCATGTGCGACTCTTGATGCACTATCCCACTGGTCCCCGCTGTCTTCTGGGATCCGTGCATCTCCCAGAAGACAGTGGGGAGGCAGGGCGGAGAAGGCAACGAAAGTGGTGTAGATACCCTGTGGGTGGCTCTTGTATCGATGCCAGGAAGTAGGAGCAAAATACCATGCGACCCCAGAGGGGGGGGGCATGGGGGTTCTGAAAAGAGGAAGTTCCATTTTTGGGTGGAACTCCGCATTCAGGACCAGTACATTGCTGGACTTTGTGGTTATACCCGGGATGCAAACCACAATCATCTCACATATGTGAGGTATCGCAACGAATGTCAGCTCAGCAGTAATTCTACAACCAGACCTCCTTTGTAATCTAAAATGGTAACTTGTAAAAGTATTTAAAGGGGTGTTCCACCCAAAAAAACGACCTTTTCTCAATCCACTCCTCACCCCCATACATGCCACATTTGGCATGTAATTTTTTTGGGGGGGGAGTGGGGGCTTCAGTAGGAGTGGGACTTCCTGTCCCACTTCCTGCTTCCGCCGAGGGGCTGGTTAGGCGATTAAGCCTTAATCGCCTACACCAGCCCCTCCCTGTAGGCGATCACATGGGACACTGACAGGTCCCATGCGATCGCCTCTCCAATCAGCGGCGAGCCGCGCCGCGCACGCATGCGCAGTACGGCTCGCGCATGCGCAGTGGGTGCCCAGCCGTGAAGCCGAAGGCTGTCACGGCTGGGTGCCCACAGTCAGGATGGAGACGCCGGCCGGGGAGGGGGGCAGAGGAGCGGAGCCCCGGTCGGCGCGTCGCTGGAACGCAGGAGCAGGTAAGTGAGTGTTTATTAAAAGCCAGCAGCTACACTTTTTGTAGCTGCTGACTTTTAATAAACACAACTTAGGGCTGGAACACCCCTTTAAGTTGTGCCTATGGATAGTAAAATGACTTGGTTTGTCACTGCTGCATGGGTGTGGGCAAGTTAATAAGTTTGACAGCCATTAACTTCGCGGAACATTTTAGAATTTAATAAAATGGGTTATATATATTTTTTTAATGCTAAAAAGAAAACTGCGTTTGAAACACTGCCCCGCAAATACCACATGACAAAAAATGCAACACCCACCAATGTATTATCTAGGGCCTCTGCTTTAAAACATATGTTTCGAGGTTTTAAGAAATGTTTTATTTTTTTGCTAGAAAATCTGATTTTTACATGTAAACAAAAAGTGGTTAGTGGAGTTCCGCCCATTAGTAATTTTATTAAAAGTCGGCAGCTACAAAAAGACGTAGCTGCTGACTTTTAATAGACACTCACCTATCCCATGATGCAGTCGCCAGAAGCCTCGCGCCTCTCCAACATTGCAAGTGTAAGCACCCGGCTGTGACAGCTTGTGGCTTTACAGCCGGGTGCGCACTGTGCGAGTCGTGCTGCGCACTTGGTGGCCAGGCAATCTTCTGGGACATGCAACGTACCCCAGAAGATTGCAGAGAGGGGTGGGGAAAGGAGGATTCTTCTAGGTGGCGAGGAAACATAAGCAGGAAGTGGAAGTTTTTGGAACATGTGGAAAAAAAATGAAAACGCATTTTTTTTACACAAAGTTGTCAGTTTCTAAGATATTTCCAACACATAGCATTTAGATAGCAAAAAAGACACCCCAAAATACATTCTGCTACTCCTCCTGAGTAGAACGATACCACATGTGTGAGACTTCTACACATACAGAGATCCAACATGCAATGAACACCGTCAGGTGTTCCAGAGACACATAGGGGCTGATTTACTAATGAATCTGCGCTGCGCCGGTACATGCCTTAATTAGTGCGCTGGATGAATCCCTAATTAGGCGCATGAACCGGCGGCAGCAGCAGCGCGATGTGATTGATAACTAAAGCCGCCGCCGAACTCCCTGTATAAGTCTATGGGGGGAAATCTTAATAGTGAATTTTAAAGGCTAATCTGCAAGTTTTGTCCTAAAAAGTGTTTGGGGACCTCAGTCCTGCCCCAGGGGACATGTACCAATGCTTTTTTTATTTTTAAAACGGCCGTTTTTCGGGAGCAGTGATTTTAATAATGCTAAAAGTGCAATAATAAAAGTGTAATTTTCCTTTAAATTTCGTAGCATGGGGGGCTCTAATGTCAGCATGTGAAAAAGCGCATGTTTCCCGTGGTTAGAACTGTCTCTGCACAAAATGTCATTTTTCAAAGGAAAAAAGCCATTTAAAACTGACTCGCGGCAATAATGAATTGTCGGCTCCCGGCAATTGCAGGAGAATTCATTCATTAAAAAAGGGGAAAAAAAAGCGTGGGGGTCCCCCCAAATTCAATAACCAGACCCTTTAGGTCTGGTATGGATATTAAGGGGAACCCCGCCGTCAATTTTTTAAAAAAAATGACGTGGGGTTCCCCCCAAATATCCATAACCAGACCCTTCGGGTCTGGTGTGGAATTTAAGGGGAACTCCACTCCAAATTAAAAAAAAAATGGCGTGGAGTCCCCCCTAAAATCCACACCAGACCCCTTATCCGAGCACGTTGACCTGGCCGGCCGCAGAAAAGAGGGGGGGACAGAGCGCGGCCCCCCCCCCTCTCCTGAACCGCACCAGGCCACATGCCCTCAACATTGGGAGGGTGTTTTGGGGTGCCCCCCAAAACACCTTGTCCCCATGTTGATGAGGACAAGGGTCTCTTCCCCACAACCCTTGCCCGGTGGTTGTGGGGGTCTGCGGGCAGGAGGCTTATCGAAATCTGGAAGACCCCTTTAACAAAGGGGCCCCCCAGATCCCGGCCCCCCCCCTGTGTGAAAAGGTAATGGGGTACCTTGTACCTCTACCATTTCACGAGAAAAAAAATGTAAAGGGTTAAAAAAGACAAGAGCCGGTTTTTGACAAGTCCTTTATTATCTTCTTTCTTCTTTTCTTCGGGTTTCTTCTTCCTCCTCCTTCTTCTTCCTCTGCTTCTGTCTTGGGTCTTCTATTCCCGCATCTTGCCCGGCGTGTTCTTCCATCTTCTGTTCCTCCCGCTGTCCTTCTCGTCCGCATCTTCTTCTCCTTCTTCTTCTTCGCCGGAGGCGCCGCTTCCAATTGAAATCCCCGCTGTCTGCCGGACCACGCCCCCCCCTCTGACGCCACGGGCAAGCTCTTAGGAGTGTGCTGCAAGTGCGTCCGAGGGGGGCGTGGTCACATGTCAGAGGGCGGCCAATTCAATTCGAAGCTCGTGCGCGGCTTTTTCTTTGCCAGAGTCGCCGCTTCCAATTGAATTGCCCGCTTTCTGGAACATGTGACCACGCCCCCCTCTGACGCACTGGCACCACACGGGGACTTTCCTAAGAGCTTGCCCGTGGCGTCAGAGGGGGGGCGTGGTCCGGCAGACAGCGGGGATTTCGATTGGAAGCGGCCGCTCCGGCGAAGAAGAACAAGAAGGAGAAGATGCGGACGAGAAGGACAGCGGAAGAAGATGGAAGAACACGCCAGTCAAGATGCGGGAATAGAAGACCCAAGACAGAAGCAGAGGAAGAAGAAGGAGGAGGAAGAAGAAACCCGAAGGAAAGAAGAAAGAAGATAATAAAGGACTTGTCAAAAACCGGCTCTTGTCGTTTTTAACCCTTTACATTTTTTTTCTCGTGAAATGGTAGAGGTACAAGGTACCCCATTACCATTTCACACAGGGGGGGGGCCGGGATCTGGGGGGCCCCTTTGTTAAAGGGGTCTTCCAGATTTCGATAAGCCTCCTGCCCGCAGACCCCCACAACCACCGGGCAAGGGTTGTGGGGAAGAGACCCTTGTCCTCATCAACATGGGGACAAGGTGTTTTGGGGGGCACCCCAAAACACCCTCCCAATGTTGAGGGCATGTGGCCTGGTGCGGTTCAGGAGAGGGGGGGGGCCGCGCTCTGTCCCCCCCTCTTTTCTGCGGCCGGCCAGGTCAACGTGCTCGGATAAGGGGTCTGGTGTGGATTTTAGGGGGGACTCCACGCCATTTATTTTTTACATTTGGGGTGGAGTTCCCCTTAAATTCCACACCAGACCTGAAGGGTCTGGTTATGGATATTTGGGGGGACCCCACGTCATTTTTTTTTAAAATTGATGGCGGGGTTCCACTTAATATCCATATCAGACCTGAAGGGTCTGGTTATTGAATTTGGGGGGACCCCCACGTCATTTGAATAATTATTTTAAAATTCGTACCATGGGGGGGGGGGGGGGGATGTCAGCAGGTGAATAAAGCGCACTTTTCCTGCGGTTAGAAATATGTCTTTGCACAAAATGAAATTCTTAAAAAAAAAAAAAAAAAAAAAAAAAAGCCATTTAAAACTGACTCGCGGCAATAATGAATTGTCAGCTCCTGGAAATTGCAGGAGAATTCATTCATAAAAAAACGAAAACAAAAAGCGTGGGGGTCCCCCAAATTCAATAACCAGACCCTTTAGGTCTGATATGGATATTAAGGGGAACCCCGCCGTCAATTTTTTAAAAAAAAATGACGTGGGGTTCCCCCCAAATATCCATAACCAGACCCTTCAGGTCTGGTGTGGAATTTAAGGGGAACTCCACTCCAAATTTAAAAAAAAAATGGCGTGGAGTCCCCCCTAAAATCCACACCAGACCCCTTATCCGAGCACGTTGACCTGGCCGGCCGCAGAAAAGAGGGGGGGACAGAGCGCGGCCCCCCCCCTCTCCTGAACCGCACCAGGCCACATGCCCTCAACATTGGGAGGGTGTTTTGGGGTGCCCCCCAAAACACCTTGTCCCCATGTTGATGAGGACAAGGGTCTCTTCCCCACAACCCTTGCCCGGTGGTTGTGGGGGTCTGCGGGCAGGAGGCTTATCGAAATCTGGAAGACCCCTTTAACAAAGGGGCCCCCCAGATCCCGGCCCCCCCCCTGTGTGAAATGGTAATGGGGTACCTTGTACCTCTACCATTTCACGAGAAAAAAAAAGTGTCAGTGTAAAAAAAGACAAGAGCCGGTTTTTGACAAGTCCTTTATTATCTTCTTTCTTCTTTCCTTCGGGTTTCTTCCTCCTCCTTCTTCTTCCTCTGCTTCTGTCTTGGGTCTTCTATTCCCGCATCTTGCCCGGCGTGTTCTTCCATCTTCTTCCGCTGTCCTTCTCGTCCGCATCTTCTCCTTCTTCTTCTTCTTCGCCGGAGCGGCCGCTTCCAATCGAAATCCCCGCTGTCTGCCGGACCACGCCCCCCCTCTGACGCCACGGGCAAGCTCTTAGGAAAGTCCCCGTGTGGTGCCAGTGCGTCAGAGGGGGGCGTGGTCACATGTTCCAGAAAGCGGGCAATTCAATTGGAAGCGGCGACTCTGGCAAAGAAAAAGCCGCGCACAAGCTTCAAATTGAATTGCCCGCCCTCTGACATGTGACCACGCCCCCCTCTGACGCACTGGCAGCACACTCCTAAGAGCTTGCCCGTGGCGTCAGAGGGGGGGGGGCGTGGTCCGGCAGACAGCGGGGATTTCAATTGGAAGCGGCCGCTCCGGCGAAGAAGAACAAGAAGGAGAAGAAGATGCGGAGGACGAGAAGAACAGCGGAAGAAGATGGAAGAACACGCCGGGCAAGATGCGGGAATAGAAGACCCAAGACAGAAGCAGAGGAAGAAGAAGGAGGAGGAAGAAGAAACCCGAAGGAAAGAAGAAAGAAGATAATAAAGGACTTGTCAAAAACCGGCTCTTGTCTTTTTTAACCCTTTACATTTTTTTTCTCGTGAAATGGTAGAGGTACAAGGTACCCCATTACCTTTTCACACAGGGGGGGGGGCCGGGATCTGGGGGGCCCCTTTGTTAAAGGGGTCTTCCAGATTTCGATAAGCCTCCTGCCCGCAGACCCCCACAACCACCGGGCAAGGGTTGTGGGGAAGAGACCCTTGTCCTCATCAACATGGGGACAAGGTGTTTTGGGGGGCACCCCAAAACACCCTCCCAATGTTGAGGGCATGTGGCCTGGTGCGGTTCAGGAGAGGGGGGGGGCCGCGCTCTGTCCCCCCCTCTTTTCTGCGGCCGGGCCAGGTCAACGTGCTCGGATAAGGGGTCTGGTGTGGATTTTTAGGGGACTCCATGCCATTTTTTTTTTATTTGGAGTGGAGTTCCCC
The DNA here is from genome assembly GCA_029574335.1 of Rana kukunoris. Lineage (NCBI taxonomy): Eukaryota > Metazoa > Chordata > Amphibia > Anura > Ranidae > Rana > Rana kukunoris. Next base: position 38,607,966 of record CM056058.1, read on the forward strand.
TTAAATTCCACACCAGACCTGAGGGTCTGGTTATGGATATTTGGGGGGAACCCCCACGTCATTTTTTTTAAAAAAATTGATGGCGGGGTTCCCCTTAATATCCATACCAGACCTAAAGGGTCTGGTTATTGAATTTTGGGGACCCCCACGCTTTTTTGGTGTTTTTAATGAATGAATTCTCCTGCAAATTCCAAGAGCTGACAATTCATTATAGCCGCGAGTCCAGTTTTAAATGGCTTTTTTCCTTCAGAATGTCATTTTTCACATGCTGACATTACACCCAGGGCCGCCATCAGGGGGGTACAGGCAGTACCCCCCTGCAGGGCCCGCCATTAGGGGGGTACAGGCATTACACCGCCCGGGGGTCCCCAGGTGCCCCCAGGGGCCCGATGGGAACCACCCTAAAACAAAAAAAACAATTTTTTTTTTTTTTTTTTTGTTTAAGGGCTCCGAAGGTCCCCAGGGGCCCGAGGCCACTAAGGGCCCCAGATGGCAAGCCCTTTTTTTAAAATAAAAATAATATATTTAAAAAAATATAATTTTTTTTTAAATATATTTTTTTTTTTTTTTTTCAGGAAAGGGCCCAGAGGTCCCCAGGCCCTGGAAGGCTACCCCCTTGTTTTTTACTTTTTTTCGATAAATGTTGTTATATTTAAAAAAAAAAATATATGTATTTCTCAGTCTTTTGTATTTTTATTTGATAAAGAGCACAGAGGTCCCCAGGGCCCCGATGGCTACCCCCCTTTTTTTATATATATTTTTCTTTATTTCTTATTTCTGTCAAAATTTTTGTAAAGGGCCCCTCCGCTCCTCAATTTGTGGCACCACCCCCCCCCCCCGCTTCTCATTTCATGCGGCAGCACCCCCCCCCCGGTTTCTGCTCCAGGGGGCCCATGCCTGAAGCTGTGTAAGGGGCCCCAAAATTCATGATGGCGGCCCTGTACACCTGTAAGGGGCCCGGGGGTCCGGAGGTGCCCAGATGCCTGGAGGCCCCCCAGCGCCCCAGATGGTAACCCCCCTCTTTTTTTTTGTATATATATATTTGTAGTTGGTTTTTGTAGGATTTTTTATTAAAGGGCCAATTTTTGGAATTTAATATTTTTTAGCAGTCTGGAGGTCCCCAGGGCCCCGGGTGGCAACCCCCCAAATTTTTTGTTATTAAAGGGCCAATGTTTTGGTTTAGGGGTCTGGAGGTCCCCAGTGGCCTGGTCCCCAGTGGCCCGGAGATCCCCAGGGCTCCAGATGACAACCCCCCACCTTTACAAAAAAATCAAAAAAAAAACATATGATATATTTTTTGGTTATTTTTTAAACATATATATATATATAATTTTGAAAGCTCCCAGAGGGCCCCTTTTTGCTTCTAAAAATGTTTATAAACATTTTCCCCAGGGTTTGTTACTTTTTACTTTAATTTCTTTTTTAAAGTGTATTTTGTGCGTGAAGTCGAGAGAGAGGAGCTGGACTTGCAATCGCCATCCTTCTCCATGCCCCCGGTGGCAATGGTGGGTGTGAGGGGGGCCTCCACCCCACCTGCTACACTTGGGAGCCCCAATGGGACAGAGGGACTCCCCCTATGAAGGAGTGTAGCCCACCCAGCCAGCCCTGTAGGTCCTTCACCTCCCTTTATTTTAGGAGACCTCATGGCCAAAGTGTGTGCAAGTGTGGTGTTTTTTTTTGTGGGGGGGGGGGGGGTGGTTATACTAAGCACAGGCGTACCTTGCATAGCACACCCCACCGGGAGCGGGCTGACACCACCAAACTCAATTCACATGTAGCCGAGACCGGGATCCGAACCCTTGGCTGCAGAGGTGAACGGCTTGTCAGCGCGAGTGCCATTCACGTTGAGCCACCGCAGCTCCCACCCAATGTTTTTTTTTTTTTAGATTTTTGGTAGTTATTTTTTATTAAAGGGCCCAGAGCTCCCAAGGCAACCCCCTTTTTTATTATTTTATATATGTAGATATTGTAATTTATTTTTCATTAAAGAGCCCAGAAGTTTCTTTTTATTAAAGGGCCCAGTGGTCCCCAGGGCCCCCGGATGGCTACCACCCTTTTTAATATATATTTTTCTATATGTATTTTTTAGTAAAGGAACCCCCCGCTTATCAAATTGCGGCAGCCCCCCCCCCCTTCTTAATATCAGGCGGCACCCCCCCCCCCTATTCTCTGCTCCAGGGGGCCCATGCCTGAAGCTGTGTAAGGGGCCCCATAATTCCTGATGGCGCCCCCCTAATTGCCTCCCCCCCCCCCATGGTACGAAATTTCAAGGAATTTTTCACTTTTATTGGTGCACTTTAACCACTTCCATACCGCGCCTATTCTGGCACTTCTCTCCTTCATGTAACAATTATATTTTCTTCCTTGAAACTTACTCAGGACCCCCAAACATTATATATATATTTTATTAACAAACACCCTAGGGAATAAAGTGCGCGGCCATTTTTTTCGGACACATTTCCAACAGTATTTGTGCCAAAAATTTTCTAACGTTTTTTTTTTTTTTTGGCTTTCCAAAAAAAAACCTGTTTCATGAATGACAAAATAAGAAAGCAGTAAAGCTAGGCCAATTTTTAGGGATAAGGTAAAAGATGATGTTACACCGAGTAAATAGATACCTAACTTGTCACGCTTTCATATTGCGCACACTCATGGAATGGCGCTCTAAACTTCGTTATTAAAAATCTCCATAGGCAACGCTTGACTTTTTTTCTCAGGTTACCACTTTTGAGTTACAGAGGAGGTCTAGTGCTAACATTATTGCTCTCGCTCTAACGCACGCTATGATACCTCACATGTGGGGTTTGAAGGATGTTTACATATGTGGGTGGGACTTGCATGCGTGTTCGCTTCTGAGTGCGAGCTACTAGGGACAGGAGCATTTAATTCCTTTGTTATTTTATTTTTTTACTTAATATTTTATTTTTTGCACTTGTTTGTCCCTTTGTTTGTATTATTTTTCACTTTTCTTCCTATTACAAGGAATGTAAACATCCCTTGTAATAGGACTAGTGTGTGACAGGTCCTCTTTATAGAGAAAGGCGGGGTCAATTAGACCCCACATCTGTCCTCCAGGCTGGAAATCATGGAATTGGTTAAAAAAAAAAACATCTCATGCTTTCAGCTGCAATCATGTTCGTTCAGCACAGTAGCGTAGTGTGTAGCATGTTCACCTAGCAGCAAAAGGGTTGCTGGTTCGAATCCCGCCCGTGACACTATCTGCCTGGAGTTTGCATGTTCTCCCTGTGCGGGTTTCCTCCCACAATCTAAAAACATGCTGTAAATTGGATCCTGTCTAAATAAGCCCTAATGTGCAGTAGGATATTTAGGTTTTGTGCTGCCCTAGGCCTGACCAAATTTTGGCACCCCCCTAATAGAAAAATGACCCACCCTTCCTGTCAAGGCCACACCCTGTTTTTTTATGACCCACCCAGGAATTTTCAGGGGACACACACAAGTTCTGTGGGGGGGGGACTTGGGGGGGCCCTTAATTTGCCTACTTTTTCGATCACTTCCTGTTTGGCTATGGGGCAGGAAGTGAAGGCCAATCTCCCCAAACGGACAGGGATAATACAAAATAAACTGACAGAGCTTCTAAACCCCCCCCCCCCCCCCCCACCAACTCTATCCAAAATGAAAGAAATCCAAAAAATAAAAGTGATGATTATTGTTCCAGTTTAACCCCAAATTTCAGATCATTTTATTGAGAGGCTTAAGAAAATATAACCATGCCAATAGGCCACGATCCAGCGTTGCTAATATGTATGAATGTGTGTTAGGGACCCCCACAAACACCACCCACATGTTAAATCAACTATTTTCAGTTTGT